>CM032228.1:4835000-5020000 GCA_019009955.1 Riptortus pedestris
TTTAGAGAAATTTTCTCAACACTTCTTTTCAATATGAACTACCAGGTACCTCAAATGAAAAAAATTATTCAAATGTATGTCAATATTTTCTCATTAATAATTCAAATCTATGCATAATGCACAGGAAACGGGAAATATGACAATATGCAGAACAGTGAAGTCTTGCATAAAAAATAATTTTAAAAAGGGTTAACCCTAAACACTGGGACGGGTAAATGTCATAATATTGTGCAAAGTAAAGCCTTGCCAAAAATATACCACCAACATTCAGCCCCAAATGAATTCCCGAGCGAAGCCGGGTATCTCAGCTAGTATATATATAAAATTGTAACCTCTGTCTGTACATTGATTTTTTTCGCGAAATTTCACGATAACTTTTCGTTTCACATGTCATAGACACCATAACTGCATTTTGTTTCTTTGGTGTCTGTTTGTTTGTTTGTTTGTTTATTTGTTTGTTTGTTTGTTTGTTTGTTACCTTTTCACGCATAAACGGCTGAACCGAATGTTATGAAACTTGGTATGTATATTACTACTAGCCCAACTTAGACTTTAGGCTATATCAAAATTCTCTAAAACGAACAGGAGTGGGGGTTATAAAGGAGGCCTAAAAATAAAAATAGCGATATTTCATTTCCTATTGCCTTTTCAGCAAATATGCACATAACAAAAGTTGTTTATTTTGTAATTTAGAGTAACTTTTGTTATATGCACTTTTGACGTATACAGAAGTATAAATGAGTTATACGCTAAAAACAATAGCGGGAGTCCATAATTTTATTTGGCACAAAAGACTCAACCGAACTAAACCAAACTCGCTATGTGAATTAATACTAACGATTTCCTTATAATAAGCCATACTAACATTTCTAGGGACGGGCAGGAGTGGGGGTTATAAGGGAGGCCTGAAATTAAAAATAGCGATATTTCGTTTCCTATTGCTTTTTCAGCAAATATGCACATAACAAAAGTTGTTTATTTTGTTATTTAGAGTAACTTTTGACATATGCACTTTTGCCGTATACGGAAGCATAAATGAGTTATAGGCTATAAACTAAAGCGGGAGTCCACAATTTTATTTGGCACAAAAGACTCAACCGAACTAAATAAAACACTCAGTATGTGTATTAGCACTAACGCCTTCCTTATAATAAGCCATACTAACATTTCTAGGGACGGGCAGGAGTGGGGGTTATAAGGGAGGCCTGAAATTAATAATAATGATTTCCTATTGGGGTTTCGGCAAATATGCACATAACAAAAGTTGTTTATTTTGTTATTTAGAGAAATTTGCTCAGCACTTCTTTTCAATATGAACTACCAGGTGCCTCACCTGAAAAAATTAATTCAAATGTATGTCAATATTTTTTCCTTAATAATTTAAATCTATGAATAATGCACAGGAGACGGGAAATATGACAATATGCAGGACAGTGAAGTCTTACATAAAAAAAATAATTTTATTATTAACAAATGCCAACAACGGGTAATAACCCTAATCACTGGAACGGGTAAATGCCAAAATATTGTGCAAAGTAAAGCCTTGCCAAAAAAATACCATCACCATTCAGCCTCAAATGAATTCCCGAGCGAAGCCGGTTATCTGAGCTAGTATATATATATATATATATATATATAATTTTGAACGGACCTCATTTTCGTCATCTTCAAGGAAGGATCATGGATATTTAAAGACATATTTTTAAAATCACATCATAAGTGCAACGTCAATAGCTGATTTTCCTTTAGGGAAATCTGCTAATAAGGTTCTCATAGATGCTGTGTGGTAGCATGGGATAGTTGTCATATTATTAGTAAAGCAGTTAGTAATTAGGAGTAGTAGATATATATTTGGTGTGAGACGAGAGAGAAGGAGGTGGAAATATTGCACAAGCCTCAACTATATAAACACTCTCCTTGCCCATACAGCCACAGTCTCAGCATGGCTATCAACAAGGTGAACACTCGTACAACTATTTTAGTAATACGCTAGTCATAACTAAGTTTTCAGTAATAACACTGAAAAATATGTGACATAGTTATATTGATATTTTTAGAAATGCGTTCAATTTATTCAAGTATTAAATTTCATTTTTTTGAATTGATTATAATATACATTTTTTGAAGAAATCTTAGAAAATATATAAAACGTATTTTGAGGGAAAAAAACGATAATGGTACAGTGGTAGAAAGGCATTTCTTTACTATTTCGATGTAAATATCAAGGTTTTAATGTGAGATTTTATATTTCAGGTTATCGTCTTCGCCGCTCTGGTGGCAGTTGCTAGGGCTGGAGTAGTCGGTGCACGTGCAGTATACGCCCCAGGAGCACCTCTCGCCAGTGCATATGCTGCACCATATGCTGCATCCTATGCTGCTCCCCTAGCTAGGGCATATGCTGCACCACTCGCTGCCAGGTATGCTGCTCCTCTCGCCGTTGCTGCCCCCGTCGCCCGCTATGCTGCTCCAGTAGCTGTTGCTCATGCTGCTCCAGTAGCTCATGCTGCCGTCGATGAGTACGACCCACACCCACAGTACAGCTACGCCTATGACATCCAGGACGCTCTTACCGGAGACTCCAAGAGCCAGCACGAGTCCCGTGACGGAGATGTTGTCCAGGGAAGCTACTCCCTCATCGAACCCGATGGTTCCAGGAGGACCGTAGACTACACCGCTGACCCAGTCAACGGATTCAACGCCGTCGTCCACAAGGAAGCTGGAGTCCACGCTGCACCAGCCGTTGCTGCTGCTCCAGTTGCTGTAGCCCACGCCCCCATTGCAAGGTACGCTGCACCAGCTCTTGCTGCACCCATTGCAAGGTATGCTGCACCAGCTCTTGCTGCACCCATTGCAAGGTATGCTGCACCTCTTGCAAGGTACGCCCCAGCCATCGCCCATGCTCCACTCGCATACTCCGCCGGACATGCTATCCTTCATTAGATATAAGTAAATATTTTTTTTACCATGTAAATATAAAACCTAAAATCTAAAACTTCTTTTTTATTTATCTCTCCTTCTTGTCAACATTCCTGTCATTTGAACTATTAGGTCGGTGCAGTTACCAATCTGTACCTTCCATAGTGTTCTTATATGTCGTTTCTGATTTCTTTCATAGAAATATAATTAATTGGCTGTTATCTTCAGACACCAATTAAAAAACATGATTATTTGTGATGTAGGAATTCTTAACTTAACTTACATTGTTTATTAAGTTTCGTAAGACATATTCTTGAAGAGTATAATATGATGCCCAGGTTGACTTTATTGTGCTCGGGCATTTCAATGCTAAGACTCAAGAGAACTTCAGTTTCGGTCAACAATAGCAGCGCATTGCCTCCATGACACAATCAGCAACTATGGAATTAGATGCATAAATATCGCTTCGGCTAAAAATGTGCCAGTTAGTAGTACTCATTTCCCAGCTAAGGACATCCATAACTACGTTGACCATTCCTGGTGGCAGGTGGAGGAACTAGATTGATCATGTGCTAGTTGCTGAAAGACACCCAAGCTCTGAAGATGTTAGGAGTTTCAGGGAGGTTGGCTGAGATTCCGATCATCCCCTTGGTTTGAATTGAATTAAAGCAACGGTTAAAGAGGATTCACTAGAGTGAAAGTATTCCTCAAAGACCTCAAAGGTTTTTTTTCTGGGCTGTAATTTCAATGGATTATACACTGTAGGGACTCATTTTAAGGGTTTGGATGTTTATTTCGACATGAAAGCAACATTTATGTATTGTATTTTCATTAAACAAAAAGAATTTCGTAGACAAATAAAAAGTTATTTACGTTAGGAAATGTAGGTAACCAATTTGAAAAATGTAGTACAAACACAAATACTAAGTCGGAATAAAATATGAATTAGTTTTTAAAAATTAGTTTACGCAATAAAACCATGTACAACAATGTCTGATACCGGTTGTCCATCGCGATGTTCGGACCTGTATTTCGGATGAGGGAACATAATCTGGCAACCTCCTCACGCTTGTTGCTGACGGCGAGTGTTCGCGGAAGATTGAGCTCCGCGAAGAGTGAAGCAGGCGCGTGACAAGGATGACGTCATCCACCGTCCACTCATCGTTGCCCTGGACTGGGGACCTCGCTGCCAGCGTATGCCACGAGGGGGGACCGGTAGGAAAGGGCAAGAAGGAGACGGGACAAGATGGGAGTCTAGTGCGGCAAAAAGGAGCTATATTATCGTCGAGCTGAAAAACCCCCTAACAATGCAAGAGTAGGCGCAAAAGGGCCCGTCGGGTGATGAAGCAGGGAAGAAACAAGGAGGGGAAGAAAAGGACAATAAAATAAAGTGAGTACTCACATTTATTTCAATATTCGTCGCACATCGACGCCAACGGGCTTTAACGCAATAATGGGCATCGAAGCAACCAGCTCCACCACAAGTTCCAATCAACCCACAGCAGCTGTCCAATGGAACATCATTAGATATCAAAGCTCAACAATTTCCTTATTATTTGTACTCATTATTATTGATATGACTTAATTATATTTTATTACCCATCCATGCTTCATAATTTACAACACCATACCCTTCCACCATACTGTCCACTCTCTCAAACTCACAAAAAGGGGCGAAGGGGCATCTCCCTATACATCTTTTTATGGGAAGCCTCTTCGATCCCCAAACAGCGAAGTATAAAACTTGTGCAGTCTTCTCTATCTAATCTGTGAGGTTTTAGATGAAAGAACGTTAGCCAAGACAGACCCTATCTTGCCAGGAAGAATGTATTACTGTCCCCTTCTTGTGAGATTTCCTTCACCACCAAAAATCTATAATTTCCTGCTTTTCTTTCTGAAAGGCAACAAAGTAATCATTGCCTTCCTCAGAAGGCTCAGCATTTGCCAATTCGCCGTTATCTATATCCTTTGGTTATAAGGATATCTAAGAACTTTCAGAATCATCTTTTCTTAGTTTCAGTTCTTCTCGTTCAAGTTCAGATTCGTTCCCTGCTTCCGGGACATCAGAATGGTTTCCAGGATCTAGCAAGGAGTTTACAACTTCACTGAGCTCTACAGAATCGCCTGAGTTAAATATTTAAGTCCGCTTAAAGGACATCTTCTACGAGGCAGACTATTTGAGGAAGTTGATAGATCAGCAATGAGCAATGTGATCTCCCAGGTCAATTAGTATTATTGTCCCTGTGATCTCCCGGGTCAATTAGTATTATTGTCACTGATCTCCCGGGTCAATTAGTATTATTGTCACTGTGATTGATCTCCCTGGTCAATTAGTATCATTGTCTCTGTGATCTCCAGAGGTCAATTAGTATCATTGTCACTGTGATCTCCCAGGTCAATTAGTATCATTGTCACTGTGATCTCCAGAGGTCTATTAGTATTATTGTCACTGTGATCTCCAGAGGTCTATTAGTATTCTTGCCACTGTGATCTCCCAGGGCAATTAGAATTATTGTCACTGTGATCTCCCAGGTCAATTAGAATTATTGTCACTGTGATCTCCCAGGTCAATTAGAATTATTGTCACTGTGACCTCCGAGGTCAATTATTATTATTGTCACTGAGATCTCCCGGGTCAATTAGTATTATTGTCACTGTGATCTCCCAGGTCAATTAGTATCATTGTCTCTGTGATCTCCAGAGGTCAATTAGTATTATTGTCCCTGGGATAGATCTCCCTGGTCAATTAGTATCATTGTCTCTGTGATCTCCAGAGGTCAATTAGTATCATTGTCACTGTGATCTCCCAGGTCAATTAGTATCATTGTCTCTGTGATCTCCAGAGGTCAATTAGTATTATTGTCACTGTGATCTCCGAGGTCAATTATTATTATTGTCTCTGTGATCTCCCAGGTCAATTAGAATTATTGTCACTGTGATCTCCCAGGTCAATTAGTATTATTGTCACTGTGATCTCCCGGGTCAATTAGTATTATTGTCACTGATCTCCCGGGTCAATTAGTATTATTGTCACTGTGATCTCCCGGGTCAATTAGGATCTCCAGAGGTCAATTAGTATCATTGTCACTGTGATCTCCAGAGGTCAATTAGTATCATTGTCTCTGTGATCTCCAGAGGTCAATTAGTATCATTGTCACTGTGATCTCCAGAGGTCAATTAGTATCATTGTCTCTGTGATCTCCAGAGGTCTATTAGTATTCTTGCCACTGTGATCTCCAGAGGTCTATTAGTATTCTTGCCACTGTGATCTCCAGAGGTCTATTAGTATTATTGTCACTGTGATCTCCAGAGGTCTATTAGTATTCTTGCCACTGTGATCTCCCAGGGAAATTAGAATTATTGTCACTGTGATCTCCCGGGTCAATTAGTATTATTGTCACTGATCTCCCGGGTCAATTAGTATTATTGTCACTGTGATCTCCAGAGGTCTATTAGTATTATTGTCACTGTGATCTCCAGAGGTCTATTAGTATCATTGTCTCTGTGATCTCCAGAGGTCAATTAGTATTATTGTCACTGTGATCTCCCAGGTCAATTAGTATCATTGTCACTGTGATCTCCAGAGGTCAATTAGTATCATTGTCACTGTGATCTCCAGAGGTCAATTAGTATCATTGACACAGTGATCTCCCTGGTCAATTAGTATTATTGTCACTGTGATCTCCCAGGGCAATTAGTATCATTGTCACTGTGATCTCCAGAGGTCTATTAGAATCAGTAAGTTTCATTCCTGGCTAGTCTTTGACGCAGGGGCTGCGTAAACTAAGCACGTTTCCTAAATGCTGTTATGATTCAATACTGATCTCATGCCACATGTAGTTTCACATGATACGATCATAAACCTCGTCTAGAGTTGTATCAGAATATTACATTGTAACCTCTGTCTGTACATTGATTTTTTTCGCACATTGAAGTCTTACTATCAAAATACCATCATTAGTCAGTCAAGAATGATTTCCCGGGCATCGCCGGGTACCATAGCTAGTGTATAAATATATATATATATATATATATATATATAACTAGCTAAGGTACCCGGCTTCTCTCGGGAAATAATTAGAGGCTGAATAGAGAGGGTATTTTTACAGCAACGCTTCAATGTGTGCAATTGCACTTCCCTCCACGACGTATTGATTTTCTGAAATAGCCAATCCTAAAGTGTAACTTTTGGGGAATAATAGAATAAAAATTTTAGTTTTGAAAAATAAATGAAAATGTGTTCGTAATCTATCCCTCTCGACTTTTTGACTCGCCGTTTTTGAATAATTCAAACCATAATCATGTATAGCATTTATTATAATTAAAACCATCTATAATCTCAGGTAAGAAAAAAATGAACATATTTCCTGTCAAAAACCAATCCGAGCACATATAGTTTGAGCATAGTTTTATACATAAGATTATATTCATAATAGTAAATCGCAGTGTAAATCACTTCCCGTAATGCCAACATTTCACAGGAAATAAGTAAACTCAATTAACTGTTTTGCCTCTCGTCAATTTCCGCTCTCGCGTGAGCGTCATCATCATTGTTTTCCTTAAATTATTGATTCAGAATATTATTTTAAAAATTTTTCTACCTGAGTGAAGTAAATAATAGTGGTACCTTAGAAATAATTTCATTTATATTCAAAAAGCTAGATGAGGGGAAGAGAGCCCTCCCTGCAACCTAAGTAATACTTTAAACACTCATATCGAGTATATATTAAATACCGGAAATGCTCTTATAGTTTACATTTTTATTGAAAATAAATAACAAAGTTATTTTATAGGGAAAATAAATAAATGAGAAGGAGGCGACGGAGATTTATAACCTCATAAATCGGAATCATTCTTAGAACTATCATGTAAGACTAAAACATAACATCTTTTGTCATAATACGCATTTATTATAACCATTTAAATAAGTACTAAAAAAATGAATGACTCCCGCCATAGTTTTAGCGTATATCCCGTGTTTACTATATTCTACGACAGAAGTGAAAGCAACAAATGTTAGTCTAAATAAAAAAGTACGTCACGCAGAGGCTGCGTAAACAAAGCAGATTTCCCACGTGAAGTTTTACAATAGAGAAATCTGCCCAATAACAAGTGTAGTAGTAAGGGATCTCAAAACTTAATCACGAGGGACGAACAGTTACGAAAACGGCCGCCAGAGCTCTCTGCGGAAAGTACCGAACGTTAATATTGAAGATACAGAATATATGTATAGAACAATATGTATAGTAAATTTAATTTGCAATAAGATTGATTCTAAACAATTTTTCGATCCGACGCATAATAACGAAGATATTTTGGATTTTCAAATATCCTCCCCTCTAAAACCCCCTCCAAATGGTCCGATTTCAGCCATTAACGAACTTGATCTTTCTTTTTACATAAAACGATTAAATTCCAAGTTTGGTAACGATCAAACAAAAATTGCGTCCGCTTGACCGTTAACAGACATATATATATTCTATTTTTGAGGCTGCATCGCTTGGAAGTATCGTCATTATGAGAATTTCGGCTATCTGCTCCAGCGGTTGGAATTTTTGTTCTGCAAATTTTCAATGGAAATGCGTCCATCTTCGTCAGGCATAAATTTGATTTGAATGGCTACTTCAATTATCATATGTTTTGGAGTTTTATTTTATTTCATACTTTCAGAAACGTGGAAAGCCATACTGAAATAAAATAGAACTCCAAAACATATGATAATTGAAGGAGCCATTTAAATAAAATTTATGCCTGACGAAGATGGACGCATTTCCATTGAAAATTTGCAGAACAAAAATTCCAACCGCTGGAGCAGATAGCCGAAATTCTCACAATGAATATATATATAATTTTGAAAGGACCTCATTTTCGTCATCTCCTGGGTAGGATCGATGGACATTTGAAGAAATTTGTTGAAACTCGCGTCATGAGTACGACCTCAATAGCTGATTTCCCTCAGGGGAAATCTGCTAAAAGTAAACAGCTTTTTTTATGTGCACGACTGCCGAAAAGCAAATAGAAAATGAAATATCGCGAATTTTTATTTCAGGCAAATTTTAATATAGCTTGGAAGAATTAATGCTAATTCACATACCGAGTTTTGTTAAGTTTGGTTCAACCGTTAGTGCCGAATAAAATAGTTGGCTCCCACTTTAGTTTTAATGTATATCTCGTTTATACTTTGTTATAAAACAAAAGTTAATATAACAAAAGTTACTCTAAATAACAGAATAAACAAATTTTGTCATGTGCATATCTGCCAAAAACCAATAGGAAACGGAATATTGTTTTTAATTTCAGGCCTCCCTTATAACCCCCACTCCTGTTCGTCTCAGAGAATTTTTATATAGCCTAAAGTCTAAGTTGGGTTAGTTGTAATATACCTACATACAAAGTTTCATAAAATTCGGTTAAGCCGTTTATGCGTGAAAAGGTAACAAACAAACAGACACGAAAGAAACAAAATGCAGATATGGTGTCTATGACATGTGAAACGAAAAGTTATCTTGAAATTTCCAGAAAAAAATCAATGTACAGACAGAGGTTACAATTTTATATATATAGATTTTGAACGGACCTCATTTTCGTCATCTTCAAGGAATGATCAATAGATATTTAAAGACATATTTTTGAAGTCACATCATAAGTGCACCCTCAATAGCAATTTTCCTTTAGGGAAATCTGCTAATAAGGTTGTCATAGATACTGTGATGTACCTTGGGATAGTTGTCATATTATTAGTAAAGCAGTTAGTAATTAGCAGTAGTAGATATATATTTGGTGTGAGACGAGAGAGAAGGAGGTGGAAATATTGCACAAGCCTCAACTATATAAACACTCTCCTTGCCCATACAGCCACAGTCTCAGCATGGCTATCAACAAGGTGAACACTCGTACAACTATTTTAGTAATACGATAGTCATAACAAACTTTTCAGTAATAATACAGAAAAATATTTGACATAGTTATATTGATATTTTTGGAAATGCGTTCATTTTATTTCTATGTCACATAAAGTATTATGTTTCATTTTTTCTTATTGTTCCAATATACATATTTGGTTGGAATCTTAGAAAATATATAAAATTTATTTTCAGAAAAAAACGTTGCAAAAAACGTAGATATAATGATTATAAGTATAAATGTAATTTCCGATTAGTTTTAATATATACTAGCTCAGATACCCGGCTTCGCCCGGAAATTCATTTGAGGCTGAATGGTGATGGTGGATTTTTTTGGAAAGGCTTTACTTTGCACAATATTTTGACATTTACCCGT
This sequence comes from Riptortus pedestris, assembly GCA_019009955.1. NCBI lineage: Eukaryota > Metazoa > Arthropoda > Insecta > Hemiptera > Alydidae > Riptortus > Riptortus pedestris. The sequence continues at coordinate 4,845,195 of CM032228.1, forward strand.
CCCAGTGTTTAGTTTAAATACCCGTCGACAGTACAGACAGAGGTTACAATTTTATATATATAGATTTTGAACGGACCTCATTTTCGTCATCTTCAAGGAATGATCAATGCATATTTAATATGGTGACATATTTTATTTCAGGCCTCACATCATAAGTGCACCCTAAAAATAGCATATTTTTTAGGGAAATTAATGCTAATAAGGTTGTCATAAGATACTGTGATGTACCGTTGGGATAACATTGTTGGCTCATATTATTAACGTAAACTCAGTTAGTACTTATATAGCAGTAGTAGATATAACAAAATTTGGTGTGAGACGAGAGAGAACTTTTGTTATGTTTATATTTGCGGAAAAACCAATAGGAAACGAAATATTAGCTATTTTTAATTTCAGGCTTCCCTTATAAACACTCTCCTTGCCCATACAGCACAGTCTCAGCATGAAGGCTCACTCTAATACACATACCGAGTTTTATTTAGTTCGGTTGAGTCCTTTTGGCAAATAATATTGTTGACTCCCGCTAAAATTTTTAGCGTATAACGCTTTTAAACTTCGGTATACGACGAAAAGTATAAAACAAAATTTTCAGTAATAATAAAATAAACAACTTTTGACATTGTTATATTGATAGGAAACGGAATATCGCTATTTTTAATTTCAGGCCTCCCTTATAACCCCCACTCCTGTTCATCTCAGAGAATTTTTATATCTAAAGTTTTTTATTGTTCCAATATACATACAAAGTTTCATAAATTGGTTGGAATCTTAGAAAATATATAACAAACAAACAAACATACACGAAAGAAACAAAACGTTGTCATGAATGTGAAACGTAGATATAATGATTATCCTGAAATTTCGCGAAAAAAATCAATGTACAGACAGAGGTTACAATTTTATATATATATATAGATTACAAATTTAAAATAATTTAATTTTCTGAAACGATTAATGTTAGAATGGCAGAAGGGCATATCATAAAATGAACACTTTTCTTATTCAACATATTTATTGTTATTTATAGATATTACTTAATTAAATTTTAATTGCTAATGTTAGACGCTAATTCTAGAATAATAAACGCAACATATTGAACATAAAACACAACAAACTAGAAAATATAACTTCACAAACAGAATAATATTGAACCAATTCTCCAAACACAATGAAAAAGAAAAATTCACCATCATTAACTAAGCATAATTGAAATTTTCTTCTTATTCTGGGCCCAATATTTTCATATATTCTTCATATTTGAATAGCAAGCATCACCAATAATAACATCATTCTTTATTGTTCTGGTTTGCCTACCAAGAAACATTTAGACCAATTGTGAATAAAGTTTGCGGGGAAAGGAAGGTGTTTTTATTGCTGACCCTAGCCATTAAACTATCAAGAATATATGAAAATATTAGGCCATATGTTGATCGTTACCAAACAAGACGTTTAGCAGTTTTTTTTTTTTTGTTTTTGTAAAATAAAAGATCAAGTTCGTTAATGGCTGAAATCGGACAGGGGCCGTTACTATAGATCAGATCGAAAAAAGTATAGAATGAATCTTATTGAAAAACAAATGTACTATAAATATTGTTATATACATTTATACTCTATCTTGAATATTAACCGAGATATTTGCATTTGCCAGTTTTCAGCCTTCACCAAACCCCTACTTCTACTTGTGTTACATAAACAATACTCTGTTATATAATACACTACATTATTCCAAGCTTAAATACCAAATATTGTTTTCCGGGGATCTTTATTGTACCAGATAGATGCAAATATGTTCTTGTGCTAAAATTTGATTCAACTGAGATCAAAATTATTCTGATTCATTAACGTTGACCTTTATCTCACATGGTAAAACTAGAGTGGCGAGTTCGATTCCTGGGCAAAGGAAATTATTTAGTGACGAAATTCATTAAATAACGTCCTAAAATCCCAGTCTGGCTAGAAAAGGGTGGTAATCTGTAGATAACCCGTCCCGATTAGCCTAAGTTGCAAAAAGTGGACGTTAATAAATAAATTATAATCATTATAAATTACAGTACTAGATATAGTAGTAGTTTTCAATGAAATGAATATGTTATATTCAGATATGTTTCTGTTATTGTTTTCGTTTCCGGTGTGCCGTTGGCAGACCTGTTTGTTTACATTTCAGACGCTTCCTTCCGAGAGGGGGGTGGTTTCTTATTAACATTTGTATTTATTCACCTAATATTCACGTTGGTGTTGTGTTAGCAGTATGTAGGTTTATTTATTATTAATCTTCACGAGGGAAATCTGCTTAGTTTAGGCAGCCCCTGCGTGACGAATGTTTCTTTTGCTTTTGGCACTTCTGTTATTCTTTTGCTATAGTGATTAGTGTTGGAATTTCCTCATTCTTCTTTGCTGGTTGCTGGTGATAAGTACTGTCCAGATATTTATTGGTGTGGTTTGCTTTTCTATAAATCTTCGATCCACCAGAAAGTCTAGGAATGGTATTTTTCTATCATCTTCTAATTCCATTCTGAACTCAATGTTGGGGTGAATTCAGTTTGAGGGAAATACTTGCAAGCCTGTCTTCTTCTTCCGTTAAGATAATCTTCATAAGGGCTAGTGTGACATCAAAACAATTATTTTTATTTTTTTAAAATTTTATTTTATTAAGTTACAGTCTGCATTTAAATGCATTTGATATGTACAATACAATGGTCCTACATCACTCTCGACAGAAGCTACACCCTACAGCACAATGAGAGGAGCAGCACCTCCCTGCCTGGCAAGGAAGTCAACAGCTAAGGAGGAATGGGACTTGATAAGAAGATGGCCACTGCTATCACTGCACTTTACACTGCTATAGGAGATCTCTGGGCCATTGTCTCTTGTCGAGGGGAATATGGATGAGTGCTACTGGAAAGGGCTAGCACTTCTGGATTAGGATGATTGGATAGCCTCCTGTGGAATTTTGTGAATCTTAGGGGAATTAGACCCTTTACAAATGGGATATTATGATCTTTATGAAGTGTGTGATTTGTAATATAATATGGAGCATCTACTATGGTGCGCCGGACTTTGGTTTGGATTTAGTTTTTAAGTCTTGATGCGTCTGATGTTCAAAGGTTTTGCTATACCCCACACTTTTATTGCATATGTCCATAATGGTTTTAGAAGTAGCTTGTATATTGTTAGTTTGTTTTCGGTAAATTCCTTTTTCTTCTCAGTGTTACTTCTTTCTTCATGTCGAACGTTGCGTTCCTTTTCTCTGCTGGCAGAACTACTGCATCATTCTGCTGGTTTACCTCTTTCGGTTCACGGAGTTTCTCATTCGTCAGATATCGTTTTTTTTGGTTTTGGGTGGCGTAATACCCCATTCCCGGGTTTTCCTCGAGGTCTAAGACCGTTTCTTCCTAGCATCCAAGAAAATCTTTCTATACATCTGCAAGGGTCTTCCTCGTCTCTGCAATCATGGCACTTAACATTATTAATGAGTATTTTTTAATTGCGTTATTAAGAGCCTTCTTTTTTTTTTTGATCTTGGCCGAACTGGGAATGAAATGAAATGATTGTATATCCCTTTAGAAGTGAAAATCTCAACAACATTGATGTACTCCTTTAGCTCTTGTTCTCATGACTCGACTCGATAATAATAAATACAGACGAGAACCGTAGTAGTATAAATGGTAATGTTTGCAATGGAAGAACATTAAATAACAGATCATATCATAATACATAAATTGTAAAAAGATCCCCTCCAACACACACACACACACACACACACACACACACACACACACAACACACACACACACACACAAATTAACGCGCGCATAAGCGCAACAGGAATTCACATACAAACATGCAAAGAGACGGTTAATTTACTATTTCGATGTAAGTATCAAGGTTTTAATGTGAGATTTCATATTTTTCAGGTTATCGTCCTCGCCGCTTTGGTGGCAGTTGCTAGGGCTGGAGTAGTCGGTGCACCTGCAGTATACGCCCCAGGAGCACCTCTCGCCAGTGCATATGCTGCACCATATGCTGCATCCTATGCTGCTCCCCTAGCTAGGGCATATGCTGCACCTCTTGCTGCTCCCCTTGCTGCTAGGGCATATGCTGCACCACTCGCTGCCAGGTATCCTGCTCCTCTCGCCGTTGCTGCCCCCGTCGCCCGCTATGCTGCTCCAGTAGCTGTTGCTCATGCTGCTCCAGTAGCTCATGCTGCCGTCGATGAGTACGACCCACACCCACAGTACAGCTACGCCTATGACATCCAGGACGCTCTTACCGGAGACTCCAAGAGCCAGCACGAAACCCGTGACGGAGATGTTGTCCAGGGAAGCTACTCCCTCATCGAACCCGATGGTTCCAGGAGGACCGTAGACTACACCGCTGACCCAGTCAACGGATTCAACGCCGTCGTCCACAAGGAAGCTGGAGTCCACGCTGCACCAGCCGTTGCTGCTGCTCCAGTTGCTGTAGCTCATGCTGCTCCCCTTGCTGTAGCCCACGCCCCCATTGCAAGGTACGCTGCACCAGCTCTTGCTGCACCCATTGCAAGGTATGCTGCACCAGCTCTTGCTGCACCCATTGCAAGGTATGCTGCACCTCTTGCAAGGTACGCCCCAGCCATCGCCCATGCTCCACTCGCATACTCCGCCGGGCATGCTATCCTTCATTAGATATAAGTAAATATTTTTTTTACCATGTAAATATAAACTTAAAATCTTAAACTTGTTTTTTATTTATTTATTCTTGTCAAAATCCCTCTAATTTCAACTCTTTGGTCGGTATACTTTTCTAATCTGTACCTTCCATACAGTTCTTACATGTCGTTTCTGATTTCTTTCACAGAAATATAATTCTGAATATAATTCATTAGCTGTTATCTTCAGACAACAAATTGCAAAACATGAAAACTTCGGAGACATTAGAGACATAAATTCCTAAAATTTAAATCTTAGGTGGCTTTTTTACAAACATTTTTCTAATCTATACCGTTTCTAATTCGCTTTTATAAGTTTCATATTTTTGACTTCCGAATTACAGCGCAGGGTTCTACGAAAATTTACTAACTGAATTGAGGATTATTTTTTGTATGAATGAAGGGAGTGAATATTTTTAACATGCGTTATTTTATCCTTTACTTTGCCGTCAAAACAAATAATATTCAATATCATTCATAATATTGGTTTTATGAAAAAAATGTATAGAACGAATTGTGTATAGTAATTATTTCCGGTACTAAAACCGGATTTATGAAAACCAACTCTTACATTTAACTTCTGACCACTAAAAAAATTGTGTTTCATGAGATTATCTCTATAGAATTGTGAAATTTTAGAAATATTTATTTTGGGTATGAATTTTGTCAATATGCGCTTTATATTATGACTATCTTCCATTAACAAGAATGAGTGCTAAATATAAATACGGAATCACGTTAAATACATTTCAGTATGTATGTTTCCGGCGATCAATATGGAGATGGAATCCTCGCCTCTGGGTAACCATACAGTGAAAAATTTGTCACTTCTTGTCAGAACTTTGAATGGACCTTCATAAGTTGGTTGAAGAGGTTTCCTGACGGCGTCTTGACGAATGAAGACGTGAGATGAAGTCATGAGCTCAAGGTGATAAAAATTGTTTTCTTACAATGGCGACAAAATTGAACGGGTCGAATTGTTCTGACGTGTTCTTGAAGTTGGGTGAGTAATGTAGGTATGTCATTTGACTTCGAAGGAATCAACAGGAAGTGTGATTGGTTCACCGAAGACAAGATGTGCAGGTGAAACTCCTACTTCGGGTATTATGATTGAATGAAGTCCCAGGAGAATAGTTGGATGTTTCGGTACCCAGTCCATTGTAAGTTGAGCCTTGAGAGCTGATTTCAAGGAGCGATGCCACCTTTCAATAGCTCCATTGGCAGCAGGATGGTAAGCTGTGGTCATTATGTGGTGAATGTCAAGCAAGGAAGACAAGGATGAAAATAATTGACAGTCGAATTTTCGGCCTCTGTCGGTCGTGATGAAGCAAGGAACGCCGAAGCGGGATATCCATGAATGAAGAATGGCAGACGCGATCTCTTCTGGGGTTATGCATGAGATTGGGATCGCTTCAGTCCATCTTGAAAATCTGTCGATGATGGTTAGAAGGTAACGATATCCTTTTGAAGGAGACAAAGGTCCGACTATGTCAATATTTAAGTAAGAGAATCGATTTGGACCAGGTGTGTAGGAATCGATTTCACTAGAAGTATGACGCCAGGTTTTACATCGTTGACAAGGTATACAAGTCTTGACCCACAGTGTCACATCACGTTTTAGTGAAGTAGCTTCACTGACGCTGACATTCCAGGATGAGATACATTATGAATAGAGTCAAAAAGAGGTCTTCGGTAAGTTTGAGGGATGAAGGGTCGAAGCTTGCCTGTCGAGGAATCACACAGCAGCTGCAGACCATTGTCCAGAGTTATCGTTTGAAAACTGAATGATAACGAATTCTCTGATGTGTTCGAGTTCGTTGCATTTTTCTTGAGCTCGAGCAATGTCTGTAAGCGATACTGTTGATGACACCACAATTTCTGTAATCCTAGAACAAGCATCTGCAGAATGCTTTTGGTTTCCAGGAATGTATCGGATGGCAGTGGTAAATTGGCCAATGTAATCAAGACGTCTGAGTAGTCTAGGAGTTGCTTTCTCAGGACGTTGTTCAAAGGTGTAGGTGAGAGGTTTGTAGTCCGTTAGAATGGTGAAATGGCGACCTTCGAGGTAATGCTTGATGTATTTGACTGCTTCATATGCGGCAAAAAGTTTACGGTCTTAAGTGCTATAATTTTGTTGAGTTTTAGATAGGACTTTAGAGAAGAAACCTATAGGTTCAGGTATATACCTGAGGAAATATTTCCTCCCATCTGGTTAACAGAAGCACCAATCGCGAAATTTGAAGCATCCGTCGTGAGAATGAGTGAGAGATTACTGGAAGGATGGAAGAGAAGGGTAGCATTAGCTAAATCAGTTTTCAATTTTGTGAAGGAATTTTTGGCAGTGTTAAGTCATTGCGCTTGAATAAACTTAACCTTTAACTTAAACATTTATATTTATAAAAATAAATAAATAAACACGTTAAAGTGCATCGTGGCCTTTAGTCATTTTTAATAACCTCGCCCAGGATGATATGTTGAATTATAAAATGTGTCTCACTCTTTTAGGTCGTGCCTGTGGTTAAGAGTCCTGCGGCCACTGTAACAATTTCACTCCCGATCACTAATATTTATTAAAGTGGGTACAGTTTTTTAAATGTTTTAAGGAAGAGGCCCTGACGACATGCACATAGTTTGAATGGTAACCAAGCACTGAGATTTATATTAATTAAACATATACTTTTAAAATAACCGCTACAGGATTCCCCTCCTAGATGACGGAGTCAGGAAACCATACTCTTTTCACTGTTCGTCAGGATTGGGTCCTGCAGGGCTCTTGGGGTGCATGGTCTGTGGCTGGTGCCTTCGGGTAGGAGGGTAAGGTGTGATGTTGGAGTGTTCTCCAGTGGTTTTTCAGAAGGTAGGAAAGCTAGTTTTAGCCGGTCAATTGATATGGTCGCGTCGTGGCCTGGGAGTTGCACTACGAAGAACTTGTCACCTCACTGAAGAACTCTGTGTGGTCCGGAGTAAGGGGCTGTCAACAGACGTTGGGCAAAGTCTTCTCTGACGAATACATGCGAGCAGGTCTGTAACTGGTGCTCTCCCTATACTCGGCTGGTCGGAGTTTTTGAAGATCCTCTTTCAGTTCCTGCAGGAGAATGTGTGGATCGTCCATAAATTTGTGATCCTCTAAGAACTCGCCTGGCAGACGAATAGGGCAACCGTACACTGCTTCAGCAATGCTCGACGAGGTATCGTCTCGCAGGCTGGCTCTGAGTCCAAGGAGGACGGTAGGTGATACGCGAGTCCATTTGGTCAAGTGTGCTGTAATGGCTGCTTTAAGGGTTCGGTGCCACCGTTCGTTGCAGCCGTTGGCTTGGGGATGATATGCAGTTGTTCGACCTTTTTCTATTCCCAAAAGCAAATTCAGTTCATGGAAAAGTTGAGATTCATATTGCCTGCCTGATTCTTGAGGGGACACCCCCTCAGTTGAATGCGACAGACCCTGTATCAGTCGTGTTGTCAGGGAATGGAATTGCTTCAGCCCATCTGGTCTGACGGTCTATCATCGTGATTCGTCGGAAGGTGGTAGTGGACCAATCAGGTCCAAGTGGACATGCTGAAAGCGAGTGGCAGCCGGGAATTTCCCTGGGGGGTGCGACGTATGCCGATGAATTTTAGCTTTCTGACATGTAATGCAGCACCTAGCCCATTCAGCATCATTCCAGTCTATTTTGCTTTTGTACTTCCGTTTAGGTGCTGGACAAAGGTCATAGAGGGCTTTTTGCGTTGTAGCTGAGTTAGGTAAGGATCTTCTATAGAAGTTAACAATTCCTAAAAGGCGTCTAAGTTGGTCGGCTGTTTCAGGAAGAGGATAGCCTTGAATTGTTTTTACTTGTTCGGGTAGTGGAAATATTCCGATCTTATTTATGCGGTAACCCAATCAGGCGGTAACCGAATGAAATTTCAGGGACAGCGAACTCAAAGTTTGCAAAGTTGATGCAAAGACCGTGTTGGGGGAGACAATCGAAAACTAAACGAATGTGTGTCTCGTGTTCCTCTACTGATAAAATTAATATTTTTAGATAGGAATATGCGTATGGGTGGTCTCGCAGAGCTTGGTGAATGAAGCGTTGAAAAGTTCGGCCTGCGTTCTTTAATCCGAATGGCATACGCACAAACTCAAATAAACCAAAGGGAGTAATAACAGCAGTCTTGGGTACGTCTTCAGGATGAACAGGGATGTGGTGGTAGGCTTTGACAAGATCTATTTTAGAAAATATTGTCTTACTTTCAAGCAGTGCATTGAAGCCTTGAACATTAGGTATCAGATACTTATCTGGAATAGTTATGTGATTGAGGGCACGGTAGTCACCGCATTGGCGCCAGGAGCCGTCTTTCTTCGGAACCATGTGCAGTGGGCTAGACCAAGGGCTCTTTGATGGTCTGCATATACCTAAATCGATCATTTTCTGAAACTCTAACTTAGCCTGAGAAGGCTTGTCTGGGGCTAGGCGCCGTGCTTTAGAGATAACGGGCGACCCCTTTAGTGCTGATTGTATGAAAGAAATCAATGTCTGGTGTTTTATGACCAGGCATTTCTTTTAATAAATCGGGATACTGATGAAATATTTGCCAGTATTTGTAATTTGGGTCAACAAGATGGACATCAGAGGATACTGACTGTGAGGGTGTTGAGCCATGTTGAAACAGGAATGATTTGGCGTCAATTAACTTACTATTTTTCATATCAACTAAAAGGTTGAATTATGATAAGAAGTCTGCTCCAATAATTGGTTGTTGGACGGGGGCATAATAAAGGGCCAACAAAATGACCTGCGAAGACCTAGGTCTAGTTGTAAAAGTTGTTCACCATATGTGGCGATGCTTGATCCATTAGCTGCAAAAAGTATTCTACTGGATGGTTTTGGTTTTGGTTTGCCACGTGGAGGTGTAACAGAAATGTCCGCTCCGGAGTCAATCAAAAAATTTAGTGTTGGTTAAGCGACCATAAAGAAAAAGACGGCGTGGTTGTAATTTTGCGCTGTCTCCTGCCGTATCGAGACAGTGCCTAACTAGTTTTCCGAATTCCTAGATGGGGTGGAAAGGTACTTCATGGTAGAATACACTTTTTGGCATTTTTACCAAAATTCTACCAGCATCCTTGATCTGGAGCGCAAAGAGAAAATTTGATTAGTCAGCTCGGATATTTGTGACTCCAACCGAGATAACCTATCGGGTTGTGTGCTAGTTGATGGCTGGCCTTCTACAGAGTGAATATGTTGGGAGTGAATGGGGGAATACTCCATTATTTTGTCGGCCATAATGGCTGGTTTGTCCAGTGAATCGGAGCTAGATGCTAATATTGAGCTGATCTGAGGAGGGAGACGTTTCAAAAATAGTGATTTTAAAAAATCGTCCTGAACATGTGGACCGGCGAGGGAACGCATTTCCCTCAGGAATTGAGAAGGCTTGTTTGAACCCAGTTCTAGTTCGTCAACAAGTTTTGTAAATTTTCGGCTCCCTGTTTCCTCGAACTCCGATATCATACGGTTACAAAGGTCTTGATAAGGAGTTTGGCTAAGAGGTTTTTCCAGAAATTCGGAAATTAATTCCGCTACATTGGTGTCGAGATTGCCTAACACATGATAGTATTTAGTAGGTTCTTGTGTGATACCGTGAAGAATTGAGCGTCGACCTGACGTGGCCAAACTCGGACGTTCTTCCGCCAAAAGGGTGGGATTTTCAGCGCCACTTTTGAGAGTTGGAGGTCGGGATCGGGGCTACTGATTTTCATATGCGCTAGACATTTTCAGACCACGTCGATGGTCTCCACTATATCGCGAGATAGTGAGAAAGATACGAAATGGGTTTGATGAGATTTATTGTGTACAGAACATGACGGAATGAAAACAAGAACAAGGTTACGAAAAAGAGTTAACAAAGTTAATAATTAATAACATATGATTTTTAGAAAAACACATTAATAAATAAATAAATGTAGACAGGCGGTGAGGACGGCCACATAAACATAGGAAGGAAAAAAAGAATTGGAAACAGAGGAGAACTGAAGGATACAACAAAAATTATAAATGGTGTTCTCGAAGTCTAAAGTATTTCAATTTGGTTACATATTAAATAGCCATGGAATAGTAAATAAGTAATTAACTGACGAGAAAAATTAGCATTGCTCAATACAAAACAACAAAGGCTCAAATGTTAGTAATATAAACCACACAGTAAACGAGGCTTCTGAATTCTTCTAAAACCTATATGATAGCCATTAGGAAAACCAACTTTAGGAAGCGAGGAAGTTGATAATGTCTCCTTAATCATGGTCGAAGAGCTCAAAAATTCTTTAAGCAATCTCAAGAAAAATGGCTGAAAACTGTGTACTATATCTTACTAGATAGCATATAATGAATCAGAATAAATTGTATCTCAATCAATCAAATTTTATTAGTCCAAGAATTAAAGCGGGGGGTGTCACAAGAACATATTTGCATGTATCTCGTATAATAAAGGTCTCAGGTAAACAATGTTTGGTATTTAAGCTTCGAATATTGTGGATTATTATGTAACAGACTATTGTTTACGTAATACAACTAGAAGTGGGAGTTTACTGAAGGCTGAAAACTAGAAAATGCAAATATCTCGGTTAATATTCAATATAGGGAATCAATGTATTTAGCAATATTTATAACATTTAATTTGCAATAAAATTTATTCTGTACACGTTTTCGATCCGACTTGTAGTGACAGAGATACTTCGAATTTTCAAAATTCTCCCCCTAAACCTCCCCCCCCCCTCCACCTTGTCCGATTTCAATCGATGGACATTTGAAGATAAATTTAGAAATTTGCGTCATGAGTACGTCCTAACTAGCTGACTTCTCTGAAGGGAAATCTGTTAAAAGGGAAGAAAGACGTTTTTAATCGTTATGTCTTGCGAGTTGTGAATGAAGGATGCCTAACCTGGACTTCGCGCACCAACAAACTGGAGACTAAATTGTAAGTTGCTGAATCGACAGGTGTGTGACCAATGTCGGATGGAGTAATGCATTAGGAACACTGAGCTGAGGAAGCAGGAATAAAGGATGTAGGATGATTGTCAACAGGATGGGCACCGTGAAATGGAAGAGGTTACAGACATGATTAAGGAGCTAGCTGGATGAGGAGCTATGGCAGCAAATATGGGAAGGCATCAACTATGGAAGAGGGTGACAGACATGTTGAAGGAGCTAGCTGGATGTGGAGCTATGGCAGGAAATATGGGAAGGCAACAACTATGGAAGAGGGTGACAGACAGGATGAAGGAGCTAGCTGGATGAGGAGCTATGGCAGGAAATATGGGAAGGCAACAACTATGGAAGAGGGTGACAGACAGGATGAAGGAGCTAGCTGGATGAGGAGCTATGGCAGGAAATATGGGAAGGCAACAACTATGGAAGAGGGTGACAGACAGGATGAAGGAGCTAGCTGGATGAGGAGCTATGGCAGGAAATATGGGAAGGCAACAACTATGGACGAGTGTAACAGGCAAGAGGAAGGAGATAGCTGGAAGAGTAGATATGGGAGGAAATATGGGAAGGCAACAACTATGGAAGAGGGTGACAGACAGGATGAAGGAGCTAGCTGGATGAGGAGCTATGGCAGGAAATATGGGAAGGCAACAACTATGGAAGAGGGTGACAGACAGGATGAAGGAGCTAGCTGGATGAGGAGCTATGGCAGGAAATATGGGAAGGCAACAACTATGGAAGAGGGTGACAGACAGGATGAAGGAGCTAGCTGGATGAGGAGCTATGGCAGGAAATACGGGAAGGCAACAACTATGGTCAATAGGTTTGGCAGTGCTGGCATTTAGACCTGCTCCCCGTCAGGGAGGCTTTGGCAGTGGCATATTTATACACCAATATAAATATATTCAATAATACAAAATAGGAAATTGAACTATATGGATTAAGATAGTTGAAAAAGATATTGTGTTGTTTAAGCTTATTATGTAACTAAAAATCATTATTATTATAATTACGTAGACTTGATGTTAATGCCATTCCAAAAGAAAAACAAGAAAGTTATACTATCACTTCATTCATAATGCACTGATACTACCTTCATTGATAAAGTTATATGATTACTTCTCATGCATGCTAAGCATCCTTTGGGATAGTTCTAATATTAGTATGATGGAATGGGAATTATTAGGATGAAAAATCGGGATATTTCGTAAGATCAAGTGCAATATTTATTCCAAACCAGTTAGTAATTAAAATATAAGGAGGAGTAGATATATATTTTGAGTGAGACGAGAGAGAAGGAGGTGGAAATATTGCACAAGCCTCAACTATATAAACACTCTCCTTGCCCATACAGCCACAGTCTCAGCATGGCTATCAACAAGGTGAACACTCGTACAACTATTTTATTTCTTCGGTTTTAATAATAATATTTAGAAATATTGTAGTATTATTGATAATTTTTAAAGATGTTTAGAGTATGAATGAGTATGCTATCGATTAGAAGATAATTTCATACAGTCACACAGAATCTATGAAATTCAACGAATTTTAAAAATTATTTATTGAAAACTGGATGAATGAAAATTCTTAATTTAAAAAATTAATTATAGAAATTGAGGTGTACTTAAAGGAATTCTAATGCTTTATGGTTTATATTTTTCAGGTTATCGTCTTCGCCGCTTTGGTGGCAGTTGCTAGGGCTGGAGTAGTCGGTGCACCTGCAGTATACGCCCCAGGAGCACCTCTCGCCAGTGCATATGCTGCACCATATGCTGCATCCTATGCTGCTCCCCTAGCTAGGGCATATGCTGCACCTCTCGCTGCTCCTCTTGCTGCTAGGGCATATGCTGCACCACTCGCTGCCAGGTATGCTGCTCCAGTAGCTGTTGCTCATGCTGCTCCAGTAGCTCATGCTGCCGTCGATGAGTACGACCCACACCCACAGTACAGCTACGCCTATGACATCCAGGACGCTCTTACCGGAGACTCCAAGAGCCAGCACGAGTCCCGTGACGGAGATGTTGTCCAGGGAAGCTACTCCCTCATCGAACCCGATGGTTCCAGGAGGACCGTAGAATACACCGCTGACCCAGTCAACGGATTCAACGCCGTCGTCCACAAGGAAGCTGGAGTCCATGCTGCACCAGCTGTTAAGGTTGCTGCTCCAGTTGCTGTAGCTCATGCTGCTCCCCTTGCTGTAGCCCACGCCCCCATTGCAAGGTACGCTGCACCAGCTCTTGCTGCACCCATTGCAAGGTACGCTGCACCAGCTTTTGCTGCACCTCTTGCAAGGTACGCCCCAGCCATCGCCCATGCTCCACTCGCATACTCCGCCGGACATGCTATCCTTCATTAGATATAAGTCAATAAAATATTTTTTTATTTTATTTTGTAAATACATACTCTAAAATCTTAAATAGTTTCCTATTATTTACCCTGCCTGGTCAATCGTAAGGATGTCGATCCCTTACAAAGATGCATGTACACTTTTTGATGTAAAAGGGATATCAGCAATTTGATCACTTTACACAACTTGTCGAAAATGATCATCCATACTACCTGGTGCCACATTTTACCATCGTTAACAAATTTAAATGTTTCAAGTAAATCAAACGAACAAGTTCAATGACCTCCTTCCCCACACTTGCTATTTGCTCCAGCGGTCTTCTCGTCCCACTTCAAGGTGCTAATTTTCAGTAGTTGTTCTGCTTCCTTCTTCAGTAGGTTTCTGCTACACATCGTCACTGCTTTAGTCGCCTGACTGTAGATCAACAAGAACAATAGCAATGATGATGTGTACCCTGAACAAGGTAGCTGAAGAGCTACCGAAAATTGGCTCTTGGAGAGCAGATAGCCGATGTGAAGAAGAAGAACATTCAGCCCAGCGAGGATGTCTACCAAATAACAACTTGTTTAATAGTTAAACCAAGTAAGTAGAAACTCCCATTTCTGCACAAGGGTGGAATTTACACTATCTAGAGTATTAATAAACACACGGCAGAGTAGTTCCCTTGTTTTGTTATTTTACAATATATCAAATCTTATTTCGAAATAAATTCAAATACAATAGGAAAAGGCAATTGTCGTACAGATTCAGAGCCCAGACAGCTCCAAGTAAAGACATATTTTCATCACACCAATGATGTCTATACCTCTAGATGAGTTAATAAATTTATGACTTGTGCCCTTTTTAAATGTAAATCAAATAATGCATTGACAGTTTCAGTCCGAGTTTTGTATAGATCGGTTACATCTCATTTATTCTTCGATATACGACAAAGGTCTATGTAACAAAAGCGGCTATGGTCAACAAAAGAAACAGCGTTTTTTATGTGCATATTTGTCAAAAACCTACAGGAAATGAAATATCAAATTTTTCATTTCAGGTGTCCATTATAACTCCACTAGGGGGCTTATAACTCAGTAGTTTGGTCATGAAAAGGTAACAAACAGACACCAAAGCCAAAAAGTCCGTCACGTAGGGACTGCGTAAACTAACCAGTGGGCCCTAACATTCGAAGTCCAAGTTTTTGGAAACCTTACCCGAAACTGTGGTTCTACCAGACAGAAGCGGTTTTGAGTAAGAGGTGTACGGGGACTACCGTAGGTTTAATGAGCAAACAGTTCCCGATAGGTACAGCGTGCCGAACATCCAGGACCTCAACACCAACCTCCGAGGAAAGTCCTGCTTCAGCAAACTTGACCTGGATAGAGTATATTACCAGGTGACGGTACCGGAAGAGGACAGAAAGAAGACGGCAGTGATTACACCATCTGGACTGTTCGAATTCCTCGTCAAGTGTTTCGGCCTGCGGAACGCTGCCCAGACGTTCCAAGGCTCATGGGCAGCATTTAGGCTCTACCTTATGCTTTTGTGTACTTGGACAGTAACACACTGGTAGTAACTGTCTGTGGACGAACATCGGGTTCACAGGGATGAAGAGGTCCGGATACTAAGCGAACATTTTCTTACTATTAATATGATTAAACAAATAAAATTTTAAAATAAAAAGTCTCTTGTAATAAAAAAATATAAACAGCTCGTAACGTAATATAACTTGATAATAAATAAAGTAAAAGATAAAAAAACTGCCAGGAGCTATCAGCTCATTGCCCGCGTGATAATAATTATTGAGATCAGTTTGACAGGTACTAACTTATTATGATTTATTTTAATTGACACCTGTCGGGCAGCCCAGTCGCCGCACAGTGGTTGGATGGCCGATCTAGGTCGAAAAAACTGCTAACTTGTTATTATTTAATGTTTTATGGATTTATTATTATTATACAATTATTTAGTCGTAAATAATAACCACAATATATAAAGAAACTAATAACCACAATATATAAAGAAAAATCCAAAACGAAGGTAAAAATTGAAATCACAAAAGAAGAACAGTTAATGGGAGATATTGTCAGTTAATCATCACTATCACTATCGCTATAATCGCTTTCTGAATCTTTATTTATATTAGAACTTGGAGGCTGCAAAAGCGGTAGCACATCCTTATGTAAATGTTTTCGATTTTTCCTGGTCTCCTTCCTAAAATAATTAATTAAAGATCTGAAGTCACCAACAGCCTTTGTGCTAAATCCGTATTTGTATCTATTCGAGAGCATTTCCGGGTATGGCACTCTCGAAATCGCCTCAAATCTTTATTTCGAGACTCCTGAGCCTCCTCCGATAGGCACAATGCACTTTTTTAATTATTTGGGTGCTATGGGTCAAAATGTTATGAACAATCACGGGCATGTAATACCATGAATATGTACTTAGGTATGGCGTTCTTGAATCTTGAACGTATGTCTGCAATTTGTCGACGTTAATCTCATAGCCAGATGACAAAGTAGTCAAGATGATGTGAAATCTTTTTAAAAGTTCGTCGTCTAATCCGGTTATAGTGGCACTTTTTTCGTGGTTTTTGAAAAATCGTCTTGCCGTATTCCCGTCATTGCTTGTACCAAATCCGGGTTTAGGTCTATCAATTATTAATCCCATCTCATCTTTAAATTTTTTTTGAACTTCCATTTTTCGATTTTTTATTTCTTCTTTGTGTTTATTGGTTGTGATAGCCCATTTTTTTATAATAAGTCTGTAACTTATATGAATGAAGCATTCGAGTGACCTAATCCAGGCATGCAATGGGAAATTCCCAAATCATAATTTTCTTTGATAGAGGGGAAATTCCAAAATCATAATTTTCTTTGATAGAGGGGAAATTTTGAAAAACTTTGAGAGGGGAAATTTTGAAAAACTTTGCTGTGGGCAAGAACAAGTCTCATAGTTGTCAAATCCACTCTGGACTGTACATTGAAAGTGACGCAATTCTGAGTAACTACCATATCTCCAGGTCCAGATGGATAACAATCGTTTTTTGTTTTTCCTAAATGATAATAAGATGGATATATTTTATGATAATGTTTAATGCATGATTCCGAAGCAACTTATATGAATTTTTTGACTGCTTACAGTCAATGAAAATAGCTAACGCTTCTTCGTTAGTAAATGGGCGGGTTTCATGAAGTTTACTCATTCGAAGTTTTTTAATTTGAGTAGCTACATCAGATGAACAAAGAGCTACTTCTTTAATGATGTTAGCTGCATCACGTTTTCCCGACTATCTTACAGCGACTTCAGAAGCAAACACTATTTCATTTAAAGGTCTTTTTATAATATCTCATATTTTTGTTTTCTTCGTTTTAGCACAGCAGTCTTCAAATGGCTTAATTGGTCGACCTCCAGAAGTAGATGGCAGCGGTTCCTCTTCATCACATATACATATAAATGTGATAATTTTATCCAACCAAATAGTATTTTCTTTAAAAAACAAATCTTTGTATCGTCCAGCTTCTTGCCATTTAATTTTAATTTTTGACAACAAATTACTGGTCAATTTTTCCAATGAATGTTGTTGGATATTTTTCACAGCAAATTGTGACAAAATGGTCTCAATTATTGGCTTTGTGTTTAAACAGGTTTACCAAATAAGAAATCGTCCCGTCTCGTAATTGTGATTTCTTTTTCTGAAAATAGCCCGTATGACAAAGTTACCAAAAATTAGCAATTCTATTTTTTATGAAATGTTAGTTTGTATTATAAACAACGACAGACATAATTATCATAGCGGTATTATGCGATATATTTTTTTTACGGATCTTAACATTTTTTATTTCGTATAATTTTGAGATATTATTGTATTTTTATTATTAACTTACCTATGGATATGGTGTTCATCTTAATAAAATAATTTTAATAATTTACTTTCGATAATTTAAATACAGAAAAAACAACCTTTCTAAGTAAATTTTTAGGTCAAACTGAGCTGCAAACTTGTTAATTATTAGAATGAAAACATCGGATTTGTCATTGTTTGTGTACTCTTGTGATGTTTGTACGGGTGCTAATTCCAAAATACCAAGCCATATTGGATTAATAGACGTTTCAGATTAAGGCAAATAACTTAATTAGATGTTTTGATTTCATGAATTATTTCCACCTAGATTGGCCATCCGGCCCACTGTGCGCCGGTAGCCCGGCATGGCTTGTAACCTTCCACTGGCTTGACAGTTGTTGGGGAAGGTTAAGTTAGAATAACTTTATGTTATGCCGTATGTTTTCGTGTACCTTGACAACAACCTGGTCACTTCAGCATCGGAGGAACATCATTGGACACACCTCGAAGAAGTCTTCAGGCGACTTAGTCAGCAAGGCCTCACCATCAACCCACTGAAGTAGGAGTTTGCAAGCCTCAGGTGGGTCATTGTCAACTCCCAGGGCATCAAAATGCTCCCGGGCAAGCTGGGACAAATTGCAGATTTGCCCCACCCTACCACCAAAGGTCATCTTCGACGCTTTTTAGGGATGGCTAACTTTTATCGAAGGTGCTTGTCTAAAGCAGCAGAAGTCCGAAGCCGTCTTCAGCTCTCATCGGGAACAGTAAGAAGAATGATGAGTCACCCTGTGGTCCCCCGAAGCTGAAGAAAACTTCGCCCGATGCCAGCGAGACATCCGAGACGCTGTCATGCTCTCTCACCCATCTCCGGATGCTGATCTGTCTCTCGCCTGTGACGCATCCAACACTGTAGTCGGAGCGGTCCTCCAGCAGCGAGAAGGAGAACTCTGGAGACCCCTCGGATTTTTTTCTAGGTCCGTCACAACGGCACAGCAGAGGTACTCCACTTATGACAGAAAGTTGGCAGCAATCTACTGCGCCGCCAAACACTTCAGGCCCTTGATCGAAGGTCGGCAGTTCAGCATCCTAAAGGACCACAAGCCTCTGGTGTTTTCCTTCTACCAAAAGTCGGAAACAGCCGCAACGATGAGAATCCGCTACGTGAACTTTATTAGCCAATTCACTAGCGACATTCGTGATGTCGCTGGTGATGAAAACAAGGTGACCGACACCCCCTCGCGATTAGAGGAGATAGACAGCCCAGACACCATGGTGTGCATCTTCCAAGCCCATCAGGGAGATCACACGATCCCAGAGCTTCTTAATAACCCCAGAGACATCTCCACCCTGAAGTCTCGATCCTATTTACCCCCATCCTTCCGCCAAGAGGTATTCAGAAAGCTCCATGGACTTTGTCACCCTAATGTTCGTGGTACACGGCGTCTTATATCCCAACAGTATTTCTGGCCAAGCACGAATACCGACCTTGCGACTTGGACCCGACGCTGCATCGCTTGCCAACGCTCCAAGATTCACAGTGACTCCACCGGTAGCCTTAGCGCAAGCCGGCCGATTGGAGCATGTCCACGTAGACATTATTGGACCCCTGCAGCCATCGGATGGGAAGAGATACTGCCCTACCAAGGCTGACAGGTACACCCGCTGGCCGGAAGCCAAACCTCAAGAGGACATCTCGGCAACAGCCGTCGCCGCCGCCCTCTACCGAGCATGGATTAGCAGGTTTGGCGTCCCTGCTAGGATCACGACAGATCACGGTCGGCAATTTGAGAGCGAGTTTTCAATAAACTCCTTTACCTCCTCGGAACTCACCGATGTCGGACCACAACATACCACCCGCAGTCTAACGGCATGGTAGAGCGTTGGAACAGGACCTTGAAGACAGCCCTCACCGCCCACCTCATCAACTCAAACTCTTGGACAAAGCTGCTACCAACAGTCCTCCTCGGTTTGAGAGCCGCCATTCGGGGTGACAACTCTACAAATGTGGAAGAGTTGACTTATGGTCAGCCCCTGCGACTACCCGGGGAACTTCTTGAAAGGACCACACAACCAGAAGAGCTAGATGACTTTCTCCGCAAACTCCGCGAGAACCTCCATCGTCTCCAGCCTGCCACACACCTCACCATTCCAGCCCCGATCTTTACCCCCAAAAGACCTAAAGACCTGCTCCCACGTCTTCATGCGTGACGACGCAGTGAGGAAACCACTCACACCACCCTTCACCGGACCTCACCCGGTTCTGGAGAGAGGAGGTATGTGATCCTCTTCGGCTAAGGAAAGAAATGGTCTCGATCGACAGGCTCAAGCCAGCCCATGTCTTGTAGAATGCCAACGACCCAGTCATCCGAAAAAGCCCCGGCCACAGAAGCCGATAAGCCTCCATCAAATACCATGACCCGTCAGGGACGAATCATACGTCCTCTTGTCCGCTTCTGTGACCGGGTCATTGGGGGAAGTGATGCAACGGCAACTCAGTTATTCCAACTTAACCTTCCCCAACAACTGTCAAGCCAGTGGAAGGTTACAAGCCATGCCGGCGACTGGGTTGCCCGACAGGTGTCAATTAAAATAAATCATAATAAGTTAGTACCTGTCAAACTGATCTCAATAATTATTATCACGCGGGCAATGAGCTGATAGCTCCTGGCAGTTTTTTTTATCTTTTACTTTATTTATTATCAAGTTATATTACGTTACGAGCTGTTTATATTTTTTTATTACAAGAGACTTTTTATTTTAAAATTTTATTTTTTTAATCATATTAATAGTAAGAAAATGTTCGCTTAGTATCCGGACCTCTTCATCCCTGTGAACCCGATGTTCGTCCACAGGCGGTTACTACCAGTATGTTACTGTCCAAGTACACAAAAGCATAAGGTAGAGCCTAAATGCTGCCCATGAGCCTTGGAACGTCTGGGCAGCGTTCCGCAGGCCGAAACACTTGACGAGGAATTCGAACAGTCCAGATGGTGTAATCACTGCCGTCTTCTTTCTGTCCTCTTCCGCTACCGGCACCTGGTAATATACTCTATCCAGGCCAAGTTTGCTGAAGCAGGACTTTCCTCGGAGGTTGGTGTTGTGGTCCTGGATGTTCGGCACGCTGTACCTATCGGGAACTGTTTGCTCATTAAGCCTACGGTAGTCCCCGTACACCTCTTACTCAAAACCGCTTCTGTCTGGTAGAACCACAGTTTCGGGTAAGGTTTCCAAAAACTTGGAATTCGAATGTTAGGGCCCACTGGTTAGTTTACGCAGTCCCTACGTGACGGACTTTTTGGCTTTGGTGTCTGTTTGTTACCTTTTCATGACCAAACTACTGAGTTATAAGCCCCCTAGTGGAGTTATAATGGACACCTGAAATGAAAAATTTGATATTTCATTTCCTGTAGGTTTTTGGCAAAGATGCACACAAAAAACGCTGTTTCTTTTGTTGACCATAGCCGCTTTTGTTACATAGACCTTTGTCGTATATCGAAGAATAAATGAGATGTAACCGATCTATACAAAACTCGGACTCAAAGTGTCAATGCATTATTTTATTTACATTTAAAAAGGGCACAAGTCATAAATTTATTAACTCATCTAGAGGTATAGACATCATTGGTGTGATGAAAATATGTCTTAACTTGGAGCTGTCTGGGTTCTGAATCTGTATGACAATTGCCTTTTTCTATTGTATTTGAATTTATTTCGAAATAAGATTTGATATATTGTAAAATAACAAAACAAGGGAACTACTCTGCCGTGTGTTTATTAATACTCTAGATAGTGTAAATTCCACCCTTGTGCAGAAATGGGAGTTTCTACTTACTTGGTTTAACTATTAAACAGGTTGTTATTTGGTAGACATCCTCGCTGGGCTGAATGTTCTTCTTCTCGACATCGGCTATCTGCACTCCAAGAGCCAATTTTCGGTAGCTCTTCAGCTACCTTGTTGCCATCATCATTGCTATTGTTCTTGTTGATCTACAGTCAGGCGACTAAAGCAGTGACGATGTGTAGCAGAAACCTACTGAAGAAGGAAGCAGAACAACTACTGAAAATTAGCACCTTGAAGTGGGACGAGAAGACCGCTGGAGCAAATAGCAAGTGTGGGGAAGGAGGTCATTGAACTTGTTGGTTTGATTTACTTGAAACATTTAAATTTGTTAACGATGATAAAATGTGGCACCAGGTAGTATGGATAATCATTTTCGACAAGTTGTGTAAAGTGATCAACTTGCTGATATCCCTTTTACATCAAAAAGTGTACATGCATCTTTGTAAGGGATCGACATCCTTACGATTGACCAGGCAGGGTAAATAATAGGAAACTATTTAAGATTTTAGAGTATGTATTTACAAAATAAAATAAAAAAATATTTTATTGACTTATATCTAATGAAGGATAGCATGTCCGGCGGAGTATGCGAGTGGAGCATGGGCGATGGCTGGGGCGTACCTTGCAAGAGGTGCAGCAAGAGCTGGTGCAGCGTACCTTGCAATGGGTGCAGCAAGAGCTGGTGCAGCGTACCTTGCAATGGGGGCGTGGGCTACAGCAAGGGGAGCAGCATGAGCTACAGCAACTGGAGCAGCAACCTTAACAGCTGGTGCAGCATGGACTCCAGCTTCCTTGTGGACGACGGCGTTGAATCCGTTGACTGGGTCAGCGGTGTATTCTACGGTCCTCCTGGAACCATCGGGTTCGATGAGGGAGTAGCTTCCCTGGACAACATCTCCGTCACGGGACTCGTGCTGGCTCTTGGAGTCTCCGGTAAGAGCGTCCTGGATGTCATAGGCGTAGCTGTACTGTGGGTGTGGGTCGTACTCATCGACGGCAGCATGAGCTACTGGAGCAGCATGAGCAACAGCTACTGGAGCAGCATACCTGGCAGCGACGGGGGCAGCATACGGCGAGAGGAGCAGCAAGGGGAGCAGCGAGAGGTGCAGCATATGCCCGAGCAGCAAGGGGAGCAGCGAGTGGTGCAGCATATGCCCTAGCTAGGGGAGCAGCATAGGATGCAGCATATGGTGCAGCATATGCACTGGCGAGAGGTGCTCCTGGGGCGTATACTGCAGGTGCACCGACTACTCCAGCCCTAGCAACTGCCACCAAAGCGGCGAAGACGATAACCTGAAAAATATAAACCATAAAGCATTAGAATTCTTTTAAGTACACCTCAATTTCTATAATTAATTTTTTAAAGGTTTTTTAAATTAAGAATTTTTATTCATCCAGTTTTCAATAAATAATTTTTAAAATTCGTTGAATTTCATAGATTCTGTGTGACTGTATGAAATTATCTTCTAATCGATAGCATACTCATTCATACTCTAAACATCTTTAAAAATTATCCATAATACTACAATATTTCTAAATATTATTATTAAAACCGAAGAAATAAAATAGTTGTACGAGTGTTCACCTTGTTGATAGCCATGCTGAGACTGTGGCTGTATGGGCAAGGAGAGTGTTTATATAGTTGAGGCTTGTGCAATATTTCCACCTCCTTCTCTCTCGTCTCACACCAAATATATATCTACTCCTCCCTATATTTTAATTACTAACTGGTTTGGAATAAATATTGCACTTGATCTTACGAAATATCCCGATTTTTCATCCTAATAATTCCCATTCCATCATACTAATATTAGAACTATCCCAAAGGATGCTCAGCATGCATGAGAAGTAATCATATAACTTTATCAATGTAGGTAGTATCAGTGCATTATGAATGAAGTGATTTATTAATAATATAACTTTCTTGTTTTTCTTTTGGAATGGCATTAACATCAAGTCTACGTAATTATAATAATAATGATTTTTAGTTCATAATAAGCTTATACAACACAGTATCTTTTTCAACTATCTTAATCCATATAGTTCAATTTCCTATTTTGTATTATTGAATATATTTATATTGGTGTATAAATATGCCACTGCCAAAGCCTCCCTGACGGGGAGCAGGTCTAAATGCCAAACCTATTGACCATAGTTGTTGCCTTCCCATATTTCCTGCCATAGCTCCTCATCCAGCTAGCTCCTTCATCCTGTCTGTCACCCTCTTCCATAGTTGTTGCCTTCCCATATTTCCTGCCATAGCTCCTCATCCAGCTAGCTCCTTCATCCTGTCTGTCACCCTCTTCCATAGTTGTTGCCTTCCCATATTTCCTGCCATAGCTCCTCATCCAGCTAGCTCCTTCATCCTGTCTGTCACCCTCTTCCATAGTTGTTGCCTTCCCATATTTGCTGCCATAGCTCCTCATCCAGCTAGCTCCTTCATCCTGTCTGTCACCCTCTTCCATAGTTGTTGCCTTCCCATATTTCCTGCCATAGCTCCTCATCCAGCTAGCTCCTTCATCCTGTCTGTCACCCTCTTCCATAGTTGTTGCCTTCCCATATTTCCTGCCATAGCTCCTCATCCAGCTAGCTCCTTCATCCTGTCTGTCACCCTCTTCCATAGTTGTTGCCTTCCCATATTTCCTGCCATAGCTCCTCATCCAGCTAGCTCCTTCATCCTGTCTGTCACCCTCTACCATAGATGTTGCCTGCCCATATTTTGCCATAGCTCATCCAGCTAGCTCCTTCATCCTGTCTGTCACCCTCTTCCAGTTGTTGCCTTCCCATATTTCCTGCCATAGCTCCTCATCCAGCTAGCTCCTGTCTGTCATCTGCCTTCCCATATTTCCTGCCATGTCCAGCTAGTTTCCCATATTTGCTGCCATAGCTCCCCATCCAGCTAGCTCCTTCATCCTGTCTGTCACCCTCTTCCATAGTTGTTGCCTTCCCATATTTCCTGCCATAGCTCCTCATCCAGCTAGCTCCTTCATCCTGTCTGTCACCCTCTTCCTGTCACACGGTGCCCATTCAGTGCCTAAGTCAGCTGTCATCAAACACATCACCCGCCCATTTCCATTTGACACCTCTTGACAATCATCCTACATCCTTTATTCCGGCCTGCTTCCTCAGCTCAGTGTTCCTAATGCATCACTCCATCCGACATTGGTCACACACCTGTCGATTCAGCGCTGCCATACTTACAATTTAGTCTCCAGTTTGTTGGTGAGCGAAGTCCAGGTTAGGCATCCTTCATTCACAACTCGCAAGACATAACGATTAAAAACTTCTTTCTTCCCTTTTAGCAGATTTCCCTTCAGAGAAGTCAGCTAGTTAGGACGTACTCATGACGCAAATTTCTAAATTTATCTTCAAATGTCCATCGATTGAAATCGGACAAGGTGGAGGGGGGGGGTTTAGGGGGAGAATTTTGAAAATTCGAAGTATCTCTGTCACTACAAGTCGGATCGAAAACGTGTACAGAATAAATTTTATTGCAAATTAAATGTTAAAAATATTGTTAAATACATTGATTCCTGGTTTTTCTTTAAGGCGTCGGAAGTATTCTTCAGATAGTATTTCACAGAAAAGGTGAGAAAGACCTGTTGCTAAAATAACCACTCCCGCCTGCCATCCAAAATTCCATTTGTATTTGATCAGGTCTTCGACTAAGCCATTTTTCTTGAGATTGCTTAAAGGATTTTTGTGCTCTAATAGCATAATTGAGGAGACATTATCAACTTCCTCGCTTCCTAAAGTTGGTCTTCCATCATGGCTCATCTAGGTTTTTTAAGAAATTAGTAGCCTCGTTTACTGTGTGGTTTATATTACTAACATTTGAGCCTTGGTTATTTTTTATTTAGTAATGCCAATGTTTCTCGTCAGTTAATTCCTTATTTATGCATCGAATAGCTACATTATTATTCAACCTGTTATTAATGACATTTTAGCAGATTCCCTTAAGGAAAATGAGGTCGTTCTCATGACGCGATATCCGAAAAATATCTTCAAATGTCCATCGATCCTACCCAGGAGATGACGAAAATAAGGTCCGTTGAAAATTATATATATTCCCAGCTGGCTTTAAAGACGTTGGAGGCGAAAAAATATTTGCTCTTGGAATTTCTTACGAAATACTCTAATTAGAAGGGAAGGAAAAGTAAGAGCTTCACATCAGCTAAGAAAGATGATGCCTCTTTAGCTACTGATTCAATTATTTGTTTAATAGAGCTCAGTAATAAGTTAAGTGGTTCTCCATGACTACATTACAGAGCGACGAAGAGCAAATATCAAATCAAGAAGATGCTAACAGTAGTGTCGTTCAATGTGAACTATGTAAGAAGGTATTGACAAAACGAGGTCTGAAACGACACGTTTCACGCAGTCATGGAACAGACACAATCGGAGAAGCAGCACCTTTCCAATGTAGCATATGTGGTAAAATGTATTAAAACACTCGAATTCATCTAAGCAAAGCCCACCCTGAAGCTTATAGGCTTAGCCAGGTTAAAGAATCAAATTGCGACAGTGGATTCATTTCAAACAAAAAAGATGATTCTAACCTGAAAGTTAGTCTAAAAAATTGGAAAACCCAATTCCAAAAACTTCTATTGGCCGAAAGAAACGACGAGCTACTGAACTCAACAATCTTGGATTTTGTTGGCTTCCTTCGATCAGAGCAAATGTGTAGCAAGGCTCCAATTCATCCAGCCACGAAATATTATAAAGCTCGAAAAAATACAAATGGGAATCTAGACGGCTTCACTTATTCTAGGACAAATAATCAAATAAAATGGTTTAAAAAAGAGTCAGAACGTCGCAAAAATCGTTATAAATACGAATTGGCTCAGCATTACTACTATTATCGACGAAAAAAGTAGTACAACAAATATTTAATGACTCGAAGGAAAATGCTATGTGTCATATTAATGACAACACAAGTTACGATTTCTTTAAAAAACTAATTGGAGACGAAAATGACTGCCAACTTGACAACTATAAACAAAATGCAGAAACTAATGAAGATATTATTCTTAGTGACGAAGATATTGAAATTGCAGCTAAGGGTATATCATTAGATTCTGCCCCAGGGCCTGATGGTATTTTTGTTAGAACAATAAGAGACTCTGGATGCTATAAAACTATAACATACATAGCTAATTACATGCTGAAATGGAATGTAGTTCCTGAGCTGTTCCAAAAAGGCAGAACTATCCTAATATACAAGTCTGGGGACAAAAATGTTGTTTCAAATTATCGCCCCATAACTATTTATAGTACCCTAAGAAGAATTATTGAACGAGCAATTGACAAGAAAACAAAGCAATATGTTGAACTATCTTCTCATCAAAGAGGGTTTGTTGCACCTCCAGGAGCTTTTATAAACTCATCAATAATCAATGCCTGCATTCAACGAGCTAAAATGAAGAAAGAAGACTGCTGTATTGTTTATCTAGATGTTACGAAAGCTTTCGACAGTATTGGACACAAACATATAAAGAAAACCTTAGAAACATTTCCAATTCCAATGAACATTAGGAAATTGATCGGCACTCTGCTTACGGAAAACAAAATCTATATATCAGGGCCAAGAACAAGAGTGATTTAATTCAAGTAATGAAAGGATTGGCACAAGGGGCGCCATTATCACCTTTGCTATTCAATCTTGTTTTACAAGAGTTGGCTGAAAACGAAATAGCAACCGAATAATGATACAATCTCGTGAATGATTTACCTAATTTAACCTGCTGTGGATTTGCAGATGATATAGCTATAATTGCAAAAGACCGTCAGTCTGCAAAACACCTTGTAGGACAAACCGTAGATGCGCTGCTGAAAATTGGACTAACAGTCAATGAAAAAAAAGCAAAGCAGTTGTTATAACAAAAGGCAAATTAACAAAAACAGATATAGAGACTATTGACGGCATGAAAATTGACATTTTGCTACCAGACGAGAAAATAAAATATCTTGGAGTGAATTTTCAGGAAGAGGTCCGTCTCGATACTGATTCGGGAAATATTTCAAGAGGTTAGTTGCTTGTCAGAAGATGGCTCTCAGAGACGTGCCGACATCATTATAATTAATAAGAAGGGCAAATCAGGACATATACTAGATCCTACAGTAAGGTTTGAAACAGGAAATTCTCAAGCAATTGAGGTTGATTTAGAGAAAAAAAAGATTTACGAACCTTGCTGTAGGTATCTAAAAGAAAAATACCAAGTTCAAAATTGGAGCGTCGACGGATTGCTGTTTGGGGCAAGAGGAGTAATCCCAAAAAAAAAAACGGCCAACTTACTCCAAGAATATGGACTGAAAACTGAAGAAATATGCCAAATGTCGACATCAGTTTTAAAGAAAAGTATCAGAATCATTAACAATCATTTGTATAAAATAAAAGTCCGTCACGCAGGGGCTGCGTAAACTAAGCAGATTTAACACGTGAAGTTTTACAGTAGAGAAATCTGCCCAATAACAACAGTAGTAGTAACGTATCTCTAAACCTATTCACGAGGGACGATTAGTGACGAAAACGGCCGCCCTAGCTCTCGGCGGAATGTCCCGAACATAGCCGACTCCTGCCGACCACATACACAATACAAATGCAAATATCTCGGTTAATATTGAAGATAGGGAATAAATGTATACAACAATATTTATAGTAAATTTAATTTGCAATAAGATTGATTCAGTACTATTTTTCGATCCGACGTATAGTAACAGAGATATTTCGAATTTTCAAAAAACCTCCCCTCGTGCGTTTGTAGTAATTGTTTTCTCTGGCTAGGATCCTGGCATCTTCGAATTGGATGAGGTGGTTAGTGTTTGTGAAATGCTCTGCCAATGCCGACTTCTCAGTGCGTTCGTGCTTAATATCTGCCATATGTTCCTTGAGGCGAGTTTCTATGGTTCTTCCCGTTTCCCCGATGTATGACTTCCCTCAGGATCATGGAATGCTGTAGATTCCTGAAGTCCTGAGTCCCAACTTATCCTTTGGTTTCGGAAGGATGTCAGCAATTTTCCTATCCGTGCCATAGGTTGTCGAATTTTGTGTCTCTTCAAAATTCTTGCTATCTTCTCCGTAGTGCCTTTAACATACGGTATCGTCGCTGGTCCTTTTGTTTCTTCTTGTTCCTGTTTGGAGTGCTGTTTGTTTCTTTTCTTCAGAACCTTTTCACATGTTTGGGGTTCGTACCCATTCTTTAGGAATGCCATCCTAAGGTGTCTTCTTTCCTTGGGCAGTTTGGAGGATTCAGAAAGTAATTCGGTTCTGTTGAGAAGAGTATTAAGGATGCCTTCTTTTTGTGCTGGGTGGTGATGGGAGTTTGCATGCAGATATATGTCAATGTGCGTTGGTTTCCAGTAGACAGAGTGGCCGGGTGGTGATCCTTCCTCTCAACAAGCCCGTCCAGAAAGTGTAATCTTCCTTCTACTTCGAGTTCCATAGTGAACTGGATGTTCGTGTTTATACTATTCAGGTGGTACAGAAACTTCAATAGAGAATCACGGCCGTGTCTCCAGATGACTAACGTGTCGTCTACGTATCGATACCAGCAGACCGGTGTCTGAGGTGCAGAGTCGAGAGCCCTCCGTTCGAAGTCTTCCATGTATAAGTTGGCTGCTAGTGGACTTAGCGGCGATCCCATTGCAGCGCCTTCGAGCTGTGAGTAGTATTCGCCGTTGAATAAGAAGTAGGTGGACTGCAGACATAACTTTGCATGGCTGAATTCTTCTTCTGTGAGGAGGTTTCTTCATTAGATTCAGTGTTTCGTTCACAGGTACCTTGGTAAAAAGGGACTTGACATCGAAGCTTACGAGGATGTTTTCAGCTTCAATTTTAATGTCCCGAATAATGTTAACAAATTGTTTGGAGTTTGTGATGTGGTGCTCAGTGTTCCCGACGTGAGGCTTCAGCTTCTCTGCGATATACTTCGCAATATTGTAAGTAGGAGAGCCAATTGTCGATTCTTCAAGTAAAGACTAACGTAATAAACTAGTAAATACAAATTCAATAAAACATAACACACACTCACACACGCACAAAATAAGACAGTTACTCTTAAACTGTCCATATCCTGAAGAATATCCGCAGCATTCCTATTGGCAAGGTCGGTGTCAGCTGCTACCTACCGCTGCCTCACAGTCCATATCCTGAAGGATGTCCGCAGCATTCCTATTGGCAAGGCCGGTGTCAGCTGCTACCTGCCGCTGCCTCACAGTCCATATCCTGAAGGATGTCCGCAGCATTCCTATTGGCAAGGTCGGTGTCAGCTGCTACCTACCGCTGCCTCACAGTCCATATCCTGAAGGATGTCCGCAGCATTCCTATTGGCAAGGCCGGTGTCAGCTGCTACCTGCCGCTGCCTCACAGTCCATATCCTGAAGGATGTCCGCAGCATTCCTATTGGCAAGGCCGGTGTCAGCTGCTACCTGCCGCTGCCTCACAGTCCATATCCTGAAGAATATCCGCAGCATTCCTATTGGCAAGGCCGGTGTCAGCTGCTACCTACCGCTGCCTCACAGTACATATCCTGAAGGATGTCTGAAGCATTCCTATTGGCAAGGCCGGTGTCAGCTGCTGCCTGCCGCTGCCTCACAGTACGTATCCTGAAGGATGTCTGAAGCATTCCTATTGGCAAGGCCGGTGTCAGCTGCTGCCTGCCGCTGCCTCACAGTCCATATCCTGAAGGATGTCTGAAGCATTCCTATTGGCAAGGCCGGTGTCAGCTGCTGCCTGCCGCTGCCTCACAGTACGTATCCTGAAGGATGTCTGAAGCATTCCTATTGGCAAGGCCGGTGTCAGCTGCTACCTGCCGCTGCCTCACAGTCCATATCCTGAAGAATATCCGCAGCATTCCTATTGGCAAGGCCGGTGTCAGCTGCTACCTGCCGCTGCCTCACAGTCCATATCCTGAAGGATGTCCGCAGCATTCCTATTGGCAAGGCCGGTGTCAGCTGCTGCCTGCCGCTACCTCACATATCCTGCAGACTATATCCGCAGTACTCCTATTACCACTATGGGGCACTCTCAGCTTGGCTAATTCCCATGCAGTTCTTCTTCCTTCCAGCAGAGGGTGGTGGCGAGTGTGCACAGTATACTCCAGGCAGTTCAGCAGCAGCTCTAAAGATACATGGGATCGTACTTCCAGAACTTTATCAAGCCCGCTTCTTCCTGGCTCCGTTCCCTGTTGGGAAATAATGAGATCGGTCTGACCCGACCCTTAAAAAGAGTTGTCTCCGATAATACAGTAAAGGCCCTCCTCCGGAAATTGTACTCCAGGATGTCGACCAAGCAATGACGCCTCAGAGCCCTAATGCCTTCCACCAGAGGGCACTTCTGCACAATATGTGCTGCATTTTCGAGGTCCCGGCACCCTGCTCTGTATCCAACCTCCGGTCTTCCTCGGCCCCTGAATTCTGGCCAGCAGTGAGCCTAAATACAAACGAAGGAAACGGCCTTCAAGGTGGGGTTAATGTTAGAGACCAACACATGGAACCTCCACCAGCCACACTCACAGAGAAGTGGATCAGGTCGCTGGCTTAAGCCAAAACAGAGATTCTGGACCGTCCAATGAGAAAGCCAACCCTACCTGGGAGCCAGCGATTACATGGTCCATCGCCATATTGATGAGGAAAACCGAAAGAGAAGCACTTTGCCTAACACCCCACGCAGGCCTCATCACTGGCAATACTCCGCGGGACCAAGCATAACAGCAGTAGTATCAATGCAACAATCGCCACGCAGTCGCAAATTTCAACCTGCAAGCCTCTGGCAAACAACATTGGGTAAATAGTAGCATGACTCATACTGTCAAATAGAGACGATCAGAGAACTCTTCTTAAGTGTGTGCGTGTGCGTGCGTGCGTAGGCCTCGGTTTCTACTCTGAACCGTAATTTGTGACCAAACTCGATTTTTTCTCCACATAAAAACCAAAGAGATTGATAAGAAGTGAAATAAGACCAGGAAAATGGGTTTAAAATTGGGACATGACATTTGGAAATTTGCCCATTATTGTGACTCTGATCGAAAAGTGTTAATAATTCGATAGTCAACATCCTAGAGTTAATACAGACTTCTAGTTAACGGATACAATTAATAAAATGTTTTCTTTATTACGGTTCGGAACAAGAAATGTCACATTGTCAACATGTTGCAAATTTGATTTTGTATAAATATTGTTTTATACCTTTTCTTAGGATCTCCAATGCATATTGAGTTATATGATCGTTTTTCCAACGTGCATCTTGGGCTGGAGGCAGTTACAGCACAAGTGGAGGGTCAATAAACCAACAGGGGATGAGGAATATTCAAACTGAGAATTATTATTTTGAGCAAGTTTTTGTCGCAGAAATGTATTTAAAATTATTCCTGATTTATATTTAACACTCATTCCTGTTAATGGAAAATGGCCATAATATAAAGCAAATATTGACAAAATTCATTCCCAAAATAAATATTTCTAAAATTTCACAATTCTATAGAGATAATCTCATGAAACACAAATTGGACAGAAGTTAAATGTAAGAGTTGGTTTTCATAAATCCGGTTTTAGTACCGGAAATAACTACTATACACAATTTTTTACATTTTTCCATAAAACCAATATTATGAAAGATATTGAATATTATTTGTTTTGTCCACGAAGTAAACCCCCCCATTCCTAAGGGGGCAAGTAAAGGATAAAATAATGAATGTTAAAAATATTCACTTCCTTCATTCATACAAAAACTAATCCTCAATTCGGTTAGTAAATGTTCGTAGAACCCAAAAAAAAAACCCTTTGCGAATTCGGAAATTCGGAAGTCAAAAATATGAAATTTATAAAAACGAATTAGAAACGGTATAGATTAGAAGAATGTTCACATTACCTAAGCCACCTAAGAGTTCAAATTACAAGAATTTATGTTTCTAATGTCTCCGAACTTTTCATGTTTCATTCTTGCTTTGTAATTTGTTGTCTAAAGATAACCGCCAATGATTTATATTCAGAATTATATTTCTATGAAAGAAATCAGAAACGATATATGAGAACTGTATGGAAAGTACAGATTAGAAAAGTATACCGACCAAAGAGTTGAAATTAGAGGGATTTTGACAAGAAGGAGAGATAAATAAAAAAGAAGTTTAAGATTTTAAGTTTTATATTTACATGGTAAAAAAAATATTTACATATATCTAATGAAGGATAGCATGCCCGGCAGAGTATGCGAGTGGAGCATGGGCGATGGCTGGGGCGTACCTTGCAAGAGGTGCAGCATACCTTGCAATGGGTGCAGCAAGAGCTGGTGCAGCGTACCTTGCAATGGGTGCAGCAAGAGCTGGTGCAGCGTACCTTGCAATGGGGGCGTGGGCTACAGCAAGGGGAGCAGCATGAGCTACAGCAACTGGAGCAGCAACCTTAACAGCTGGTGCAGCATGGACTCCAGCTTCCTTGTGGACGACGGCGTTGAATCCGTTGACTGGGTCAGCGGTGTAGTCTACGGTCCTCCTGGAACCATCGGGTTCGATGAGGGAGTAGCTTCCCTGGACAACATCTCCGTCACGGGACTCGTGCTGGCTCTTGGAGTCTCCGGTAAGAGCGTCCTGGATGTCATAGGCGTAGCTGTACTGTGGGTGTGGGTCGTACTCATCGACGGCAGCATGAGCTACTGGAGCAGCATGAGCAACAGCTACTGGAGCAGCATAGCGGGCGACGGGGGCAGCAACGGCGAGAGGAGCAGCATACCTGGCAGCGAGTGGTGCAGCATATGCCCTAGCAGCAAGAGGAGCAGCGAGAGGTGCAGCATATGCCCTAGCTAGGGGAGCAGCATAGGATGCAGCATATGGTGCAGCATATGCACTGGCGAGAGGTGCTCCTGGGGCGTATACTGCAGGTGCTCCGACTACTCCAGCCCTAGCAACTGCCACCAAAGCGGCGAGGACGATAACCTGAAAAATATAAACCATAAAGCATTAGAATTCCTTCAAGTACAACTCAATTTCTATAATTCATTTTTTAAAGGTTTTTTAAATTAAAAATTTCCATTATTCCAGTTTTCAATAAATAATTTTTAAAATTGGTTTAATTAAACTTTGAACTGTAATTTTCGTTCGCATTATTTTTATCATTAATTTATGAAGTTCATAGATTCTGTGTGACTGTATGAAATTATCTTCTAATCGATAGCATACTCATTCATAGAATTCTGTCAAGTACACTTCAATTTAAAACAAATTGTAGTTTAATAATAACTATAATATGCTTTCATTAAATTTAGTATTCCATAGACTCTTTATGACAGTATGAAATCATTTATTTAATAAGAAAAATTGATGAAAGGTATTACTTCAAGAAACGTTCTTACTCTAAAGATTTTTAAATATTATCAATATTTCTAAATATTATTATTAAAACCGAAGAAATAAAATAGTTGTAGGAGTGTTCACCTTGTTGATAGCCATGCTGAGACTGTGGCTGTATGGGCAAGGAGAGTGTTTATATAGTTGAGGCTTGTGCAATATTTCCACCTCCTTCTCTCTCGTCTCACTCAAAATATATATCTTCTACATCTAATTACTAACTGCTTTACATATAAAATTATATGTAACTGGTGGCTGTTTAATTGACAACTTTATTATTTCTGTCAAGAGTTTTATATATTTGTTAATGTTTTTCATTGCATATTTTCACCAGTCAGAGGAAATGTAAAATATATAGAATTGAGAATTCCTAGTCTAATTACATTAACAAAACTGTTACACTTTAGATTTTAAAAAATTAAATCAATAAAGTCGTTCAAAATCTCACTTTGAATTAGGCAGGGATGAATGGATTTTATGACTAGCGATAGTAATTCTCTGCCCCATCTTTACTACTCAAATAACTCAAAAAAGTCCGTCACGCAGGGGCTGCGTAAACTAAGCAGATTTCCCACGTGAAGTTTTACAATAGAGAAATTTCAGAATAGAGAGTCAAACAATTACGGGAAAGGCCCGGAACTAGCTCTTGACGAAAACTCACGGCTAGATCCGAAGTTAGCCGATCTCATCTCAGAAGCTGAAAACAGAAAAATGCAAATATCTCGGTTAATATTCAAGATACAGAATAAATGTATAAACATTATTTATAGTAAATTAAATTTGTAATATGATTTGTTCTATATAATTATTCGATCCGACGTATAGTAACGGAGATATTTCCAATTTTCGAAAATCCTCCCCTCTAAACCCCCCCTCCCACTGATCTGATTTCAGCCATTAACGAACTTGATCTTTATTTTTGCATAAAACGTTTAAATATCGAGTTTGGTATCGATCAAACGAAAATTGCGACCGCTAGAGCGTTAACAGACAAATATATATATATATATATATATATATATATATATATATATATATATATATATATATAATTTTGAACGGACCTCATTTTCGTCATCTCCTGAGTAGGATCGATGGACATTTGAAGAAATTTTTCGAAACTCGCGTCATGAGTACGACCTCAATAGCTGATTTCCCTTAAGGGTGCTGCTAAAAGGCACATAGGAGTTCAATGTTGATTTATTCTTTTTATTGAACTATCTCAAGGTAATACATGTAATCTGTGAAAATCGAAATATCACTATTTTTAATTTCATTCCTCCCTTACAACCCCCACTCCTGCCGGTCTCCAGAAATGTTGGTACATCTTAAATATCGAGTTACGACCGCTATTGAACAACAAACAAATAACAAAAAATTACGACCGCTAGAGCTTTGACATATATATATATATATATATATATATATATATATATATCTTAATATATATATATATATATATAGATATTAATATCTATATATATATATATATCTTAATATATATATAAATCTCCATTCACGATGTTTGTCCGCGATGGACTCCTAAACTACTTAACCGATTTTAAATTAAATTGGCACAACGTGAGCAGTCTGGTCCAACATGAGAGATAGGATAGCTTAGATCTTTAATTATAGTCGCAATTTTATTTTATTGCAAATTATTTGTCTATAATTAATTGACAGTCTCAATTATCTGTTAACTCCAAAAGATTCTAACAGATGTCGATACTTTTCGACTGGATTGAGTAAGTAATCAATAGATGGCACTGCTATGGTAAACCGACAAACGTGTCATATAAGCTACAATTCAATAGCATGATTACCACGTGTTATTGAGGCTAAAGTATAAATTAAATTTATTTTGTAGTAAACGAAATACCGTGAAATTCAATTATTTCTACTTTTTTAATTTTTGGTGTTAGCATAGCCAACCAAGTAAATTGAAATTGAAGGTATTTATAATTTAAATTAATAAATATTACTGTTAAAGATTAAAGACTATCTGCCTTACCTACCTCATTCATAAGTTTAAATGTCATATGTTATTCACTACCAAACTTTGTAATATTCTCATTCGTTACAAAATTAAATGGAAATAATAAATTTAAAAATTAATTCTTTTGTATTGATTTCTGCTTAATATAAACTGTAAGAAAATTTTAATCAATCGTGTTCAACGTCCTTCCCCTTCAAATCCTAATCCCTTGAATTTGAGTACCAACTTCAACATTTCCGTCTTGGTTCGTAAATAATTTCATTGTACTAAAGGGTTGTAGTCGTAGAAAATCTGTCATGGAGGTCACCATATTTTTTTACAAATACCATCTATGTAAAAAGCATGGTGGACCCCGTGACTGATGTTCTCCTACCGTTCCTCTTAAATTGTATACTACAATGTAATATAACAATAACTTTAGCCACAGCAACGCGTGGCCGGGTCTGCTAGTGTATATATATATATATATATATATATATATATATATATATATATATATAATAGCTACTGTACCCGGCTTCACTCGGGAAATCTTTAGAGGCTGAATATTGAGGGTATTTTCATAGCAAGGCTTCAATGTGTACAATTACACTTCCCGTGTGGGTCTATTATGTTTCCACAAGGGCCAGGTAACTGCAGGGGACTTATTGAATGAGTTCCCAATCAATCTCTCTCTACTGTTTGAGACACCATGACTAATTCAAATCATAATCACGGATGGCATTTATTATAATCAAACAGGATCTACTGCACATACTTTTTGTTAAACCTGCTCCGGGCATACATACTTCAGAAATAGTCGGTGGTAAGACATATAGGAGAAAATAAGCTACAATATCCCTGAATTAAAGAGTTTGATTCCTCACAACATACGCTACCACTCCTTGTGTAAATTCAGCGTGACTGTTTAAAAAAATTCCGTCACGCAGGGGCTGCGTAAACTAACCAGATTCTCCCTTAAGGGAAATCAGCTATTGAGGCTGTACTCATGACGCGAGTTTCGGAAAATACATCAAATGTCCATCGATCCTACCCAGGAGATGACGAAAATGAGGTCCGTTCAAATATATATATATATATATATATATATATATATATATATATATATATATATATATATATATATATATTTGTCTGTTAATGCTCTTGCGGTCGCAATTTTTGTTTGGTCGTTACAAAACTCGGAATTTAATCGTTTTATGTAAAAAGGAAGATCAAGTTCGTTAATGGCTGAAATCGGACCAGTGAGAGGGGGGGTTTAGAGGGGGGGATTTTTGAAAATTCGAAATATCTCCGTAATTATGCGTCGGATCAAAGACTTTTATAGAATCAATCTTATGGCAAATTTACTATAAATATTGTTGTGTATATTTATTGTGTATCTTGAATATTAACCGAGATATTTGCATTTGTGTGTGGTCGGCAGGACTCCGCCGAGAGCTCTGGTGGCCGTTTTCGTAACTGTTTGTCTCTCGTGAATAGGTTTAGAGATACCTTACAACTAAAGTTGTTGTTCGGCAGATTTCTCTACTGTAAAACTTCACTTGGGAAATCTGCTTAGTTTACGCAGCCCCTGCAGGACGGACTTTTTCTTTCATTTCAGGCCTCCCGCATAACCCCCACTCCCGTTTGGACCTAAAAATTTGAATATAGTTTATAATCGTGGAATAATTAATACTAATCAACATACTGAGTTTTGTTAAGTTGGGTTCAATCGTTAGGGACAAAATTGTTGGCTCCCGCTTAAGTTTTAGGGTATATATAGTTTATACTTTGTTATACGACAAAAGGGAATATAAAAAAAGTAACTTTAAATAAAAAAATAAAACTACCTTTGCCATGTGCATATTTGCAGAAAAACCAATGGAAAATGAAATATCGCTATTTTTAATTTCAGGCCTCCCTTACAACCCCCACTCCTGCCGGTCCCTAGAAATGTTAGGTATGGCTTATTATAATGAAGGCGTTAGTGCTAATACACATGCCGAGTTTATTTTGCTCGGTTGAGTCTTTTGTGCCAAAGAAAATTGTTCACTTTCGCTATAGGTTTAAGTGTATATCTCGTTTATAATTCGGTAATATACGTACAATAACATATAAATTAATATGATCTATAATGTACATATCGCCTGTCTAAAATATTGTAAATGTGAGTCGGTAGCGAATTCAACATTGAACATCCAATGAGCATATGCACCGAACGTCTTCAACATCCTCCTGACATAATCAAACTCCTCCTAACATCTTCAACATCATCAAACTCCTCCTAACATGCTCCTAAAATCCTCAAAATCCTCTGAACATCCTCAACATACTACTAAATCGTCAAAATCCTCCGAACATCCTCAACATACTACTAACATCGACAACATCCTCCTCACATCCTCAACATGCTCCTAACATCATCAAAATCCTCCTAACATGCTCCTAACATCCTCCTAACATCGACAAAATCCTCCGAACATCCTCAACATACTACTAACATCGTCAACATCCTCACCATCCCCAACATGCTCCTAACATCCTCAACATCCTCCTAACATCATCAAAATCCTCCTAACATCCTCAACGTGCTCCTAACATCCTCCTAACATCATCAAAATTCTCCTAACATCCTCAACATCCTCCTAACATCATCAAAATCCTCCTAACATGCTACTAACATCCTCACCATCCTCAACGTGCTCCTAAAATCCTCAACATCCTCCTCACATTATCAAAATCCTCCTAACATGCTCCTAACATCCTCACCATCCTCAACGTGCTCCTAACATTCTTAACATCCTCCTAACATCATCAAAATCCTCTGAACAACCTCAACATACTACTAACGTCGTCAACATCCTCCTCACATCCCCAACATGCTCCTAACATCCTCCTAACATCATCAAAATCCTCCTAAAATCCTCAACATCCTCCTCACATCCCCAACATACTCCTAACATCCTCCTAACATCAACAAAATCCTCCGAACATCCTCAACATACTACTAACATCGTCAACATCCTCACAATCCCCAACATGCTCCTAAAATCCTCACCATCCTCAACGTGCTCCTAACATCATCAAAATCCTCCTAACATCCTCAACATCCTCCTAACATCATCAAAATCCTCCTAACATGCTCCTAACATCCTCACCATCCTCAACGTGCTTCTAACATCGTCAACATCCTCCTAACATCATCAAAATCCTCCTAACATCCTCCTAACATCCTCGCCATCCTCAACGGGCTCCTAACATCATCAAAATCCTCCGAACATCCTCAACATACTACTAATATCGTTAATATCCTCCTCACATCCCCAACATGCTCCTATCGTCCTTAACATCCTCCTAACATCATCAAAATCCTCCTAACATCCTCACCATCCTCAACGTGCTCCTAACATCCTCTTAACATCATCAAAATCCTCCTAAAATCCTCAACATCCTCCTCACATCATCAAAATCCTCCTAACATGCTCCTAACATCCTCACCATCTTCAACGTGCTCCTAACATCGTCAACATCCTCCTAACATCATCAAAATCCTCCGAACATCCTCAACATACTACTAATATCGTCAACATCCTCCTCACATCCCCAACATGCTCCTATCGTCCTTAACATCCTCCTAACATCATCAAAATCCTCCTAACATCCTCCTAACATCCTCGCCATCCTCAACGGGCTCCTAACATCCTCCTAACATCATCAAAATCCTCCGAACATCCTCAACATCCTCCTCACATCATCAAAATCCTCCTAACATGCTCCTAACATCCTCAACGTGCTCCTAACATCCTCAACATCCTCCTAACATCATAGAAATCCCCCTAACATCCACACCATCCTCAACGTGCTCCTAACATCCTCAACGTGCTCCTAACATCATCAAAATCCTCCTAACATCATCAAAATCCTCCTAACATCATCAAAATCCTCCTAAAATCCTCAACATCCTCCTCACATCCCCAACTTACTCCTAACATCCTCAACATCCTCCTAACATCAACAAAATCCTCCGCACATCCTCAACATACTACTAACATCGTCAACGGGGCTCAGGTTAGCCATGCGAGTTAAAGCGTTGACCTTTATCTCACATGGTAAACCTAGAGTGGCGAGTTCGATTCTCGCCTAGGCAAAGGAAATTATTTAGTGACGAAATTCATTAAATAACGTCCTAAAATCCCACCCTGGCTAGAAAAGGGTGGTAACCTGTAGATAACCCGTCCCCTAGATTAGCCATTATCGTAAATCGTTAATAAATAAATAAATAAAATAACATCGTCAACATCCTCCTAACATCCCCAACATGCTCCTAACATCCTCAACATCCTCAACATCCTCCTAACATCCTCACCATCCTCAAAGTGCTCCTAACATCATCAAAATCCTCCTAACATCCTCAACAACCTCCTAACATCATCAAAATCCTCCTAACATGCTCCTAACATCCTCAACGTGCTCCTAACATGCTCCTAACATCATCAGAATCCTCCTAACATCCTCAACGTGCTCCTAACATCCTCCTAACATCATCAAAATCCTCCTAATATCCTCAACATGCTCCTAACATACTCATCCCCAACATGCTCCTAACATCAACTCCTCACCATCCTCAACGTGCTCCTAACATCCCCAACATCCTCCTAACATCATAAAAATCCTCCGAACATCCTCAACATACTACTAACATCGTCAACATCCTCCTAACATCTCTCTCTCTCTCTCTCACTCTCTCTCTCTCTCTCTCTCCCTCTTCCTTTCTCTCTCTCTCCCCCTCTTCCTTTCTCTCTTTCTCTCTCCCTCTTCCTTTCTCTTTCTCGCCCTCCCTCTCTCTTCCTCCCTCTCTCTCCCTCCCTCTCACTCCCTCCCTCTCCCTCCCTCTCTCTCTCCGTCCCTCTCTCTCTCCCTCGCCATGTTCCTAACATCATCAAAATCCTCCTAACATCCTCAACATGCTCCAAACATCCTCAACATGCCCCTAACATCCTTAAACATGCTCCTAACATCCTCAACATCCTTCTAACTTTCTCAACATCCTCAAATTCCTACTAACATCCTCAACATCCTCGAATTCCTCCTGACATCCTCAACATGCTCCTAACATCCTCCGAATATCATCAAACTCCTCCTATCATGCTCCTAACATCCTCATCAAAGGGAACAATGTTGCCAATTATTGTTGCGTCAAGCACTGTACTTAACATAGTGTCGTGCAGCTCTCTCAAATATCAAGCTTAATTTTGACTGTTCATTATTTTTGATAAAGTACAAAACTTCTCATTTCTCCATATTAATAAAAAATGATTATGTATCTCCATTTGATTAATATTAAAAATCATTAAATCATCTTATATAACTTTTTCCTACCGGCTGCATTGGGACGGAGACTATTTCCATTGCATTCAAATGAAATAATTTGAAATGCTATTAAGGCCCACTCGGTGCACCAATGGAGACCTGGGTAACTTCAAATGAAATGCAACAAATAATATCCAATATTCAGGTTGAAGGAAGTGATGCTCACACCTCATTTTTTATATATATAAAATATTTTATTAAATATGAATGACTGAAAATTTTTGTTTTTCTGTTCTATCTAGTTCTCTTCATGTTTAAATAAGTGAAACATTGTTTTTTCTATTTTTGTCTGTCTTCAAGTACATTTTAATTTTGATATTCTTTATAATTGTATGAAAGGATTTAAAATTGTACGGTTAGTATAACAGGATTAACTTTGTGCTGCTCAGGCTAATCTGAACGGTTATCTACAGGTTAGCATCCTTTTTTTGTCAGACGGAGAAGGATTTTATATAATGAGCTATGTTTTCATAAATAATAAAAACTTATGATTAAACGTACACTGATTCTCTCTCTCTCTCTCTCTCTCTCTCTCTATATATATATATATATATATATATATATATATATATATATAAATATATACACACACACACACACACACACACACACACACACACACACACGCACACACACATGAAACTTGGTATGTGATTTACTCCTAACCAATCTTAGAATCTAAGCTATGCTAATCTTAAGACACAGAAGTGAAGGCTACACGGGAAGCATGAAATGGAAAATCGGGATATTTCGTAAGGTCAAGTGCAATATTTATTCCAAACCAGTTAGTAATTAAAATATAGGGAGGAGTAGTTATATATTTTGAGTGAGACGAGAGAGAAGGAGGTGGAAATATTGCACAAGCCTCAACTATATAAACACTCTCCTTGCCCATACAGCCACAGTCTCAGCATGGCTATCAACAAGGTGAACACACATACAACTATTTTAGTAATATATATTAAACTTGATTGTAAAAAATTAATTCCATAAACCACATATTTAATAAAGCAACATTTTATTTGAATATATCTTACAAATATTCAATTTTTGGTTCAATATTACCCAGATTGAAGTTAAATTAAATAGAACAATACTTATTATATATTTTTCAGGTTATCGTCCTCGCCGCTTTGGTGGCAGTTGCTAGGGCTGGAGTAGTCGGTGCACCTGCAGTATACGCCCCAGGAGCACCTCTCGCCAGTGCATATGCTGCACCATATGCTGCATCCTATGCTGCTCCCCTAGCTAGGGCATATGCTGCACCTCTCGCTGCTCCCCTTGCTGCCAGGGCATATGCTTGCACCACTCGCTGCCAGGTATGCTGCTCCTCTCGCCGTTGCTGCCCCCCGTCGCCCGCTATGCTGCACCAGTAGCAGT
Organism: Riptortus pedestris; assembly: GCA_019009955.1. Lineage (NCBI taxonomy): Eukaryota > Metazoa > Arthropoda > Insecta > Hemiptera > Alydidae > Riptortus > Riptortus pedestris. The sequence goes on from CM032228.1 coordinate 4,887,921, forward strand.
TGCCCTTGCTCATGCTGCTCCAGTAGCTCATGCTACCGTCGATGAGTACGACCCACACCCACAGTACAGCTACGCCTATGACATCCAGGACGCTCTTACCGGAGACTCCAAGAGCCAGCACGAGTCCCGTGACGGAGATGTTGTCCAGGGAAGCTACTCCCTCATCGAACCCGATGGTTCCAGGAGGACCGTAGAATACACCGCTGACCCAGTCAACGGATTCAACGCCGTCGTCCACAAGGATGCTGGAGTCCATGCTGCACCAGCTGTTAAGGTTGCTGCTCCAGTTGCTGTAGCTCATGCTGCTCCCCTTGCTGTAGCCCACGGGCACTGCACCCAGCTCTTGCTGCACCCATTGCAAGGTACGCTGCACCAGCTCTTGCTGCACCCATTGCAAGGTACGCTGCACCAGCTCTTGCTGCACCCATTGCAAGGTATGCTGCACCTCTTGCAAGGTACGCCCCAGCCATCGCCCACACTCCACTCGCATACGCTGCCGGGCATGCACTCCTCCATTAGATATAAGTAACTGAACATTTTTTTTTTTTATTTTCTTGTAAATATATAACTAAAAATTATCTTAGTTAGTATTTTATTTTTACGCCCCTCCAAAACCAATGAAATTTGCAGCCTTAGGAGGATTTCTCGTTGGCCTTCTTAACTCATCTTATCTTAGTGAATCAGTTGAAATTACTGTTTCCCTCGTACTGATTTATTTATTACTGTTTATCACAATAAAGGTTGGTGTTGAATGCTTCGAAATCAAAATCACATACAAATACAAAAAAAAAGCAAGTAATAATTTAAATAGAGCAAGCATTATCGGACGTAAGGATTAAATGTGACTTCAAGGGACATACCATAATCTCGCACCTGGTACATATGTATAGGGTGCATTCGAAAAATGTTTTTCGGTTGTGGCTTATGAAATGTTGGTGTTGAAGCATTGTTTGAGAGGATAAAGAAAGCCCACCAACATATTGATGAGTGAGATACTGGGGAATTGTGTGGTTATTAATAAGTGAGATGATGGGTGATCGAGTGGATATTAATGTGTGGGACGCTGGTTGATTATGCAGATGCTAATGAGTGCGATGCCTTGTGGTTGTGTGGATATTGACGACCGAGTAGGACGTCCGAAGATGTTGTTGAGAGGGACGCTGGGAGATTATGCAGATGCTGACGATTGGGATGCCTTGTGGTTGTGTGGATATTGAAGACCGAGAAGGACGTCCGATGATGTTGATGTGTGGGACGCTGGTTGATTATGCAGATGCTGACGAGTGGGATGCCTTGTGGTTGTGTGGATATTGACGACCGAGAAGGACGTCCGAAGATGTTGTTGAGAGGGACGCTGGTTGATTATGCAGATGCTGACGAATGGGATGCCTTGTAGTTGTGTGGATATTGATGACGGAGAAGGACGTCCGAAGATGTTGATGAGTGGGACGCTGGGAGATTATGCAGATGCTGACGATTGGGATGCCTTGTAGTTGTGTGGATATTGATGACGGAGAAGGACGTCCGAAGATGTTAATGAGTGGGACTCTGGGAGATTATGCAGATGCTGACGAGTGGGATGCCTTGTGGTTGTGTGGATATTGACGACCGAGAAGGACGTCCGAAGATGTTAATGAGTGGGACACTGGGAGATTATGCAGATGCTGACGATTGGGATGCCTTGTGGTTGTGTGGATATTGATGACCGAGTAGGACGTCCGAAGATGTTGATGACGGACGCTGGGAGATTATGTGATGCTGACGATTGGGATGCCTTGTGGTTGTTTGGATATGACGACCGATAGGACTCCGAGATGTTGATGAGCGGACGGTGGGAGATTATGCAGATGCATGACGATTGGGGATGCCATATGTGGTTGTGTGGATATTGACGACCGAGTAGGACGTCCAAAGATGTTGATGAGTGGGACGGTGGAGATTATGCAGATGCTGACGATTGGATGCCTTGTGTGGTTGTTTGGATATTGACGACCAAGTAGGACGTCCGAAGATGTTGATGAGAGGACGCTGGGAGATTATGCAGATGCTGACGATTGGGTATTGCCTTGTGCGTTTGTTTGGATATTGACGACCGAGTAGGACTCCGAAGATGTTGATGAGAGGACGCTGGGAGATTATGACAGATGCTGACGATTGGATGCCTTGTGGTTGTGTGGATATTGACGACCGAGTAGGACGTCCGAAGATGTTGATGAGAGGACGTGTGGGAAATTATGCAGATGCTGACGATTGGGACTTGTGGTTGTGTGGATATTGACGACCGAAAGACGTCCGAAGATGTTGAGAGGCGAAGATGTTGATGAAAATGCTGACGATTGGGATGCCTTGTGAGTTGTGTGGATATTGACGAACGAGAAGGACGTCCGAAGATGTTGATGAGTGGGACGGTGGGAGATTATGCAGATGCTGACGATTGGGATGCTTATTGTGGTTGTTTGGATATTGACGACCGAGTAGGACGTCCTGAAGATGTTGTTGAGAGGACGGTTGGAGATTATGAAGATGCTGACGATTGGGATGCCTTGTGGTTGTATGTGGATATTGACGACCGAGTAGGACGTCCGAAGATGTTGATGAGATGAGGACGTCTGGGAGATTATGCAGATGCTGACGATTGGGATGCCTTGTGGTTGTGTGGATATTGACGACCGAGAAGGACGTCCGAAGATGTTGATGAGTTGGACGGTGGGTCATTATGCAGATGAAGACGATAGGGATGCCTTGTGGTTTTGTGGATATTGACGACCGAGAAGGACGTCCGAAGATGTTGATGAGTGGGACGCTGGGAGATTATGCAGATGCTGACGATTGGGATGCCTTGTGGTTGTGTGGATATTGACGACCGAGAAGGACGTCCGAAGATGTTGATGAGTGGGACGCTGGTTGATTATGCAGATGCTAATGAGTGCGATGCCTTGTGGTTGTGTGGATATTGACGACCGAGAAGGACGTCTGAAGATGTTAATGAGTGGGACGCTGGGAGATTATGCAGATGCTGACGAGTGGGATGCCTTGTGGTTGTGTGGATATTGACGACCGAGAAGGACGTCTGAAGATGTTAATGAGTGGGACACTGGGAGATTATGCAGATGCTGACGAGTGGGATGCCTTGTGGTTGTGTGGATATTGACGACCGAGAAGGACGTCCGAAGATGTTGATGAGTGGGACACTGGGAGATTATGCAGATGCTGACGATTGGGATGCCTTGTAGTTGTGTGGATATTGATGACGGAGAAGGACGTCCGAAGATGTTGATGAGTGGGACGCTGGGAGATTATGCAGATGCTGACGATTGGGATGCCTTGTGGTTGTGTGGATATTGACGACCGAGAAGGACGTCCGAAGATGTTGATGAGTGGGACACTGGGAGATTATGCAGATGCTGACGATTGGGATGCCTTGTGGTTGTGTGGATATTGACGACCGAGTAGGACGTCCGAAGATGTTGTTGAGAGGACGTTGGGAGATTATGCATATGCTGACGAGTGGGATGCCTTGTGGTTGTGTGGATATTGATGACCGAGTAGGACGTCCGAAGATGTTAATGAGTGGGACACTGGGAGATTATGCAGATGCTGACGATTGGGATGCCTTGTGGTTGTGTGGATATTGACGACCGAGAAGGACGTCCGAAGATGTTGATGAGAGGACGTTGGGAGATTATGCATATGCTGACGAGTGAGATGCCTTGTGGTTGTGTGGATATTGACGACCGAGTAGGACGTCCGAAGATGTTGTTGAGAGGACGTTGGGAGATTATGCATATGCTGACGATTGGGATGCCTTGTGGTTGTGTGGATATTGACGACCGAGAAGGACGTCCGAAGATGTTGATGAGTGGGACACTGGGAGATTATGCAGATGTGTGCGATTGGGATGCCTTGTGGTTGTGTGGATATTGACGACCGAGTAGGACGTCCGAAGATGTTGTTGAGAGGGCACAATTTCAATAATTAAAAATATAATATGCATAAAAAAATGGAATTAAAAGTTATTGCAAATAAAAAACATGAAAAAAGATAGAAGGAAAAGAAGTAGTATTAGTTCTATGATTGTCTGGCATATGACGCATTACACATCGTTCACAAACGAACCAATAATTTAATAAAATAAATCAAAACGCTGAGCAGTAATAACGCAAATTAATAATTATAAAAATAAATGAAACAATTCCAACAGTCAATCAAATTAAAGAAAATATAATTAAAAATAACAGTGGCTGAACACGTATACCTCTCGCTGTTGTAAACAGCCAGAATTTTACATGCTTTATTTATATGACGTACTTATACTCCAATATATATATACATTACAAAAATATATTAACATTTCCATTTCCCTCGAACTTCAACCTTCGGCCGGAGAAAGAGGAGGTCATTAGGTGATCGTAGCGGAGTGATTGTCGGAGAATGGACCGAAATCACTGCAGGCGTAGGCCGATGAGGAGCGGAGGGAGAGTTGTAAAAAGAAAGAAGCTGTAGGAGGGAAGGTTTGTATAGGGCGGCAGGGTGGAGGGCGGGAATCGCCGCGGTGGGTTATAGACAGTTCGCTTGGAAAATGACGATTCGAAAAGAAAAAAGTCCGTCACGCAAGGGCTGCGTAAACTAAGCAGATTTCCCACGGGAAGGTTTGCAACAGATAAATCTACATACTGGTAACATGAATGTTAAGCAAATAAATAAAAACGGTATAAAGAAATCATTCAGTCAATTAACATGGATAATAATATCTATATTGGAAAGCGCCTGAATTGTTAACAAACCGGCCAGCCAACTTCGGAGCGCTGAACGGATTCGATTATTCTAGACCCGAAAGATGAACCATTAATGAAATATATCTCATTATAACATATTAATTTTATTAAAAACTATTTACTATAGCTAGTGGAGCAATTTTAAATGAATGAGAATAATTTCTATCTCAATCAATCAGATTTTAGTAATCCAAAAACAAAAGAAGAGGTGGGTGGGGGGGGGTCAACAGACCTTGTTTGTTTGTATCTCGTATAATAAAACTTTGTTGAAAACAATATTTGGTATTTAAAAGAACACGATAGGAGAGTCTTTTCTAATAAAAAAAGTATACTTTCGAGTTGGATTTACACTTGTTGAGGCGGCATACGGCGGTTATTCCAGTTTAGGACACCTAACTAATAGGGATGTATCGAAAATCGAAACAGAGAAATACCGAATTTGATATGTCGGGGGAAGGTTTGGAAAATCCATATACGACAATTTTTCAAAGCTAAAAGCGACCATGAGGAACAAAACGCTACCTCAATCTCGAAAATCCACCGAGCTGTTTGTGCTAAACAGCTTTCAAAAAATCTGTTTGAGACTTTAAATAATAGAATGAAACATCTTTAAGCACCAAGAGTTGACGCTAATATAGATTATGTATAGACTATATAATTTGCATAAGTTAGAAATATTAATATGCATATGTTTGGTTAAAGATGTCGTTCGGGAGTTGTCGGCTGTAGGACCTAGGCAGCAGGCTAGTTGAACTCGCCAATCAGGGAGTGCGTCAAGTCTTCATCAAACCATGATGAAGGACAGTTTCAGAGTGCTTCTCAGAAGGACATTTGAGCTGAGAATCAAACGAAGAATACGTCAAGCGTCATTTCAAGACACATTCTGCAACCATTTGAAGTCCGTTCTAAGTCATAAAGAACAGGGGTTAACTGGATTAAGAATGACTTATTTTTAATCACTAAACAGTAAAATTCAACAAGCATAACAATAGTATTCTATAAATCCATTTTATAACTGATTTGGGGTAGAAACAATTCTATAGGCGAATGTTTGTGCGTTCGACAACATACAACAATTTGAACTCAAGGCCAACAAATAAAAAGAAACAAATGGATAGAGTTTTGTGATATTTATTTATTTACAAGATAAAAAATAATTTATTTAATTATATCTAATGGATGAGAGCATGTCCGGCGGAGTATGCGAGTGGAGTATGGGCGATGGCTGGGGCGTACCTTGCAAGAGGTGCAGCATACCTTGTAATGGGTGCAGCAAGAGCTGGTGCAGCGTACCTTGCAATGGGGGCGTGGGCTACAGCAAGGGGAGCAGCATGAGCTACGGCAACTGGAGCAGCAACCTTAACAGCTGGTGCAGCGTGGACTCCAGCTTCCTTGTGGACGACGGCGTTGAATCCGTTGACTGGGTCAGCGGTGTATTCTACGGTCCTCCTGGAACCATCGGGTTCGATGAGGGAGTAGCTTCCCTGGACAACATCTCCGTCACGGGACTCGTGCTGGCTCTTGGAGTCTCCGGTAAGAGCGTCCTGGATGTCATAGGCGTAGCTGTACTGTGGGTGTGGGTCGTACTCATCGACGGCAGCATGAGCTACTGGAGCAGCATGAGCAACAGCTACTGGAGCAGCATAGCGGGCGACGGGGGCAGCAACGGCGAGAGGAGCAGCATACCTGGCAGCGAGTGGTGCAGCATATGCCCTAGCAGCAAGAGGTGCAGCATATGCCCTAGCTAGGGGAGCAGCATAGGATGCAGCATATGGTGCAGCATATGCACTGGCGAGAGGTGCTCCTGGGGCGTATACTGCAGGTGCACCGACTACTCCAGCCCTAGCAACTGCCACCATAGCGGCGAAGACGATAACCTAAAAAATATAAAATCTCACATTAAAACCTTGATACTTACATCGAAATAGTAAAGAAATTTTAGTAGTAATCGGTTTTATATATGTCCTAAACTTTCATCAAAAAATGAATATTATAAACACGCATTATTTTATTATAAGAAATGAAACGTAATACTTTATGTGACATAGAAATAAAAGGAACGCATTTCTAAAAATATCAATATAACAATGTCAAATATTTTTCAGTATTATTACTGAAAAGTTTGTTATGACTAGCGTATTACTAAAATAGTTGTACGAGTGTTCACCTTGTTGATAGCCATGCTGAGACTGTGGCTGTATGGGCAAGGAGAGTGTTTATATAGTTGAGGCTTGTGCAATATTTCCACCTCCTTCTCTCTCGTCTTACACCAAATATATATCTGTTACTCCTAATTTCTAACCGCTTTACATATATTATTAAACGGATGTGTGGCCACTGACTGAGTCGTGTATTAAATTTATTCAACTTAGTTTAATGATCTTACCATATTTTTTCATCGTAGTGTTAAATCGAACTTCTAATACTTATTAAAGAAGTTGATCTCATTTTGCTGAGCATTTACTCATAAATGATATACGTCAATATATTCCCGTTAATTGAAATTAAATACAAATAGCATTTATAGCAGGGAAATTATTTAAATAAATAAGTTTTAGCAGGTTGGACAACTGCTTCAGGATAAGGAACAGTGAAAGGCAAGAAACAATACCGGACATTTTCAAAAGCAACAATTCTCTAAAGAGACTCCGATAAATAAGCCTTTTAGCTGATTTGCTTTAAGGGATTTGCTATGAGGTCGTACTCATGACGCGAGTTTCTAAAAACTTTTTCAGATGTCCATCGATCCTACATAAAAATTTTAATTGCCATAATTTGTTACATTACATCAAATACTCCATTAAGAAATTATATTACGACCATAAAAAAAAGAAAGAAATAAACAGCGTCTATACATTTGGGCTCTCTAAACCCTTTGAGAGTAACCACACGGGTCAAAATGTGTGAGCCTACCCCCTGCTGGGGTGACTCGCCTAAGCTGGCCTAACACATCTAGGACAGACCCTAACCTAGACTTAACACAAGAAATATAATAATAATAATAAAAAAAAAATAAAGATAATATTAATACGTAATACATAGACAATATAATAGAGATAACCATGATATAAAATAAAACTCTGTAACAGAAAAATAAATAACACAGCTCTGCCAGTCCGTACAAAGAACAAAAACAAACATGTCAGAATATAAATTCCTAACTTGATTATGGAGGATTTGGCAGCAAACTAGGTGCTCACACAGCGGTGGTCCAGTTTTACCCTGGGCTACGTCCTTGGGAGCACTTCACGCCGACGACTGCATCCTGTTCGGGGGGTAGCCATTTTCATAAATGTTCCGAAATTCATGCTACCCAGAAGTATCCGCAGAGTCATCCAGTGCTGGACTCTGCTTCCCACGCCAATACTCCTAAGCTCCTTTGCAGTCCACCTGGCCCAAATTTAGATGTAGCAGTGACCAGAATGTCTCTACGCCTCCTCGCCAGACTGCCCGTGACAGCTTCACTCCCTGCTATACTTCTCCTCTTTCAGCTGACTGAAGGTCTCGTCCTTAATGAGACCTGTCACGATAATAACATCCAAGATTACCTGCTCTTCCTCGTTGGCAATAATAATTTCCGGCCTGTATACCTCGTCCTGTTCCACGAAGACCCTCCATCCTCTTCTCCGCAAGGGGTAGCCAAGAAGCGTCACTACTGAATGATGCATTAACGTGACTGCAGGTCGCATTGACGGGCAGTGGTTGATAACATGCATTTGTGTCTCATCTCTTCCACAGCCCAGTCTGCACTTGCTTGGTCCGTCCGCCCTTCAGCCAATCCCGCGTGACAACCGGACACGGACAAGGAGTGCTGTCGCGTACAACCTCTGGTACTGGACGTAGTCACGCCCCGACATATCGTGGGATCTCCTTATCAATCAAGCCGAGGAGGCCCTCACCTCCTCCACACCGTTCATGTCACCCCCATCAACTGTGGAATAGAGGTTTACAATCTCCCGGCGCTTTGGATGTGGAGGACATTCTCTATGGACTACGGAAAGTCATAGCCCAAGAAGTCCCGGACGTCATCGCCGAGCCCACAGTTCTCCAGAGCATCATCCACCCCGTAGAAGCGCCTTGCTCTGAAGTACGGCATCAATGACTAAAACCGAGGGATCCCGAGACCACCGAATCACTCCGGAGCATGCAAAAAGGAGCACGGAGTATCGTGAGTTAGCCTCAGCCATCTCCGAACAGTAGACCCTTCAATGTGTACTGATAGGTGACGAGCTATGAAAAATCCCCAAAAGAAATAATGTTCTCATGAGCTTCATCTTCTGCTGTGGTTTTAGAGGAGCCCTAGAGATCCTCTCAAGCCCTGGCCCTAAATCGAGATGGTCACACACCACACCTAAACCTAACCCCAAATAATCCCAGGAATCCTCCAGACCAACATGCTCAATGACGGCGTCACTCACCATATAACTGGCCTCTTCCTTCCTAACAGACTCCAATGCAACAGTCAGGGTGTGTTACTTAGCCAAATTAAGCTCCAACACACAATCACCGAATCCTTCAGCCATCGCTCTCAACAAACACCTCAGACCAGAGATAGAGGGCGCGAGAAAAACCAAATCTTCCACATACGCCACACCTCCACAACGAACCCCACCCAGAAGAACCCCCACATCACCCGTAAGGCCCGCCCTACGTGGTCCATAACCACGTTTAGCATAATTGAAGACAAAGGATCACCCTGTCGGACTCCTCTGGCCGGGCGCATCTCCGCAGCTTTATGCCCAGCCATACAAATCCGCGATGTAGCATCCTCGTAAACTGCTCGGATGTAGTCAATAAATTCCTTTTGTACCCCCCGCTCCTCCAGGATACGAAGACAGGCGACATGACTGACACTATCAAACGCCTTTCTCACGTCAAGAAAAGCCGCACAGAGATCCCCTTCTTCCTCCATGCGGTTCACAAGACTGCGTCCAGCAGAGCCATACAATCCCCTCCTACTGAGGCACCAGAGGAATCTTGGACTTCAACCGAGCAGCCAAAATACAATAGAGATGCCTTACAATGACTGATGAAACAGAAATAGGCCTGTAGTCTTCAGGGATCCTGGCACTTTCACACTTTGGTATCATCGTAACTCTGGCTCTCAGCAGCTCTTTCGGCACCCGACTGTCGAGCAGAAGTAAGTTCAAAATGATCGCGTGGACCCACCAGTCCAAACCCCGCCAGAACCCCTGTCAAGTCCAGGTGCGAAACCCACTGAGGGACACATGGTAGTAACCTCTGACATTGTTACAGGAGTTCATACATTAGTACCGGCATGCAATCGTTCCCCACGCACCTCCTCACCACCCGATCGCTCCTCCACAATCGCTGGACTCGGCGATAGCTCCCACGCTTAGATGGACAACAATCCCCCATCCTGGGACACTGGCGTGGCTGCCGACCTGGCTCATGGGGAATACCGCCCCGAGCGGCCGCAGCGAGTTGGACCAAAATCCATTCCTCCAAACAAAAACTAAGGCCCACCACCACCAGAGCATGGCTACCAACCTCCAACAGCCGGTCAGTACACAGGGTGGTGCGCAACCCCGAGAGCTCAACCACCAATCCCCGCAGCCTCGTCCGAAGGGCTTCACTACACCACCACCGCGGTTCACAGCAGCCAGCCCCCGCGGTCTCCCCTCAGTCCTCCTCTCGTCCCCAATCCTCTGGATCAATTCCTTGTACGACGGCTTAATTCTAGCCCCATTAATCGCGTCAGCAGAACGCCCCTCAATGATCTCGTAAAGCTAGGCATTCAAGTCTCCTTCGAAACCGGTCTCCACTAGCCTCAGTTCCTCGGATGCAAAACACCACAGCTCCTCCGGGTCCCACCTTCACCTCACCTGTACTCTTCGAATGGCAGCATTGTGCTCCACCGGATGAGCCCGCTTAGAATGCATGCCCATACCAGTGGCAGGGGCAAGCCCCGACCACAATGCCGACATTCAAAGGGCCCAGAATCAGCCACAATCTATTCAGCTGACCTCCCGACTAAATGCCAGACGATAGGCTGAACAATTAGCATAGTGACTCAAGGAGTGATCACTACGCCTCCCGGCCACCCTACACACCTGACACACCACTGAAGAAACTAGTTTGGTTCAAGCGCCCCGCTTATGCCCCTCCTCCGCGCAATGGGAGCAAAGCTCCGCCCTCCTGCAGTGCTTGGCCACGTGACCGCAGGTGTGACACCGGGCACACCGGGTCACCCCCACATAGTCGACAGCTCTAGAGCTGGCGAATCAGACATACACCCTTTCGACCGACCTCAGAAGCTTTCCAGCTGCAGCACTAACATTGAGCACCACGTTGACCACCGGGGAAGACCTGTTCCCCGATTCGTGCTAAAGGGTAGCCCAATCATCACCCGATCCGCCACTGTCCGAAAAGTTCTGGGCCCTTATAGAACCCATGACCTCATGCAGTGACATGTCTCTCGAGACATCATAGACTACAACTCTTGGGCTCCTACGACCCACCACTGATGCCCTTAACCCCGCCTTCAAAAGGGCTTTCACTTCACAACTTCCTCGTGCCCTCCTGCCCCTGCGCCAACTCTATCGCCTTCTTCCTGCCCCGCATGGAAACAACCTGCCACTTTTCTTAATGGCAGATTCCCGAACCTCGCGTCCTCCACCGAGCGACCACCACAATCTCCCAGGGCCTACGAGACGGAGCTGCCGCATCCACTACAACATAGAACATCATTCCACCCTTCGGTGCCGGATCAGGAAGTATGCCCCCTCCATTGACATTAGATGCCAGAGCCCGGATCAAAACCACCTGCTTACAATCCCTGAGGCTCCATTCCACATCGTCCAGCTTGGCTAGCTTCCTTTTCATCGCTACAATTCTATTTTTCAGCCCCCCAAATATGCTGACCCTATCGGCATCTCGCTCTACTGTTCTCAGTGAGTTATTTACTCTCATCTGAGTGGCAACCGTTTCCGCCAACTCTTGAACGACGTTCACCACAACCTTCCAGTCTTCTACCAGACTCTGGGCAACTGGTTTCGTCGCGTCTTGCAAGCCTTAAAATAACCCTAGAAGGCCACTTGGGCCTTGTTCGCCTCGACCAGCTGATGTACCATCCGCTATTAACTCTCCCAGACACAGCCTGTAATGCTTCGGTACTCTCCGACACCAAGACTCCCTCTTCACCCATCTCTCTTTGTGAACCTGACATCCTCGGATAAGAACAAAAAAAATAAAACAAAAAAAAAACGATACGAAATTAATAAATAGCAACAAAATTACCTAATAACTCAATAAAACAACTCAACTCTACTTCCCAACACAACAAAATAAATTAAAATAAAGAACAAATAAAGGTACCCAGGGTGAATAAGAGAGCCCAAAATAGACCCTTTAGGGCCAACTAAAAATAATTGCAAAAAAAAAAAACCAAATCAATCTCAAGAAAAACGGTTATAAACTGAGTCTAAACCGTGAAGCGAAGCTCCTAATAACTCCTGTTCTCCTGGTCAGTATTCCCTCTCAGAGAGGACAAAAACCTCACTATCTCGGGACCGGGGAGGGGCCTATAATGTTGGGACAAAATCATTTAACCCAGAAATAGACCGTCAAATATATGCAAAGCCCAAACGGGCCGACCACGAATGGGGGGGGGCACAGGGTGGCCAAAACTCCCAGCTGCCTTCCAAACCCAACCTGCTCCATCTAGTCCCAAATACCAACTAAGCAATAAAAGTTGGCGTGTTCAGCCAGTCACCTAACCAAAAAGAGGGGAATCTTAAAAGCCTCTCTGCCTGTACATTAAAGAATGGGCCTGCTTACACGGAAGGAAAAGTACCCAAACTACAGTACCACTAGCATCCAAAATTACACAGTTGAAGGATTAGGGGCTTATCCAGCCTAGTTCCTAAAATGGTGTAAAAAAAAGTAAGGACTTAACCTAAAAAAAAGCCTGAAATGCTGGAGACAACTAAGTACGAGGCACACCCCACGACCCCTTCCAGAGGCAGACTGAAGCGATATTTCAAGACACTTTCTTCAACCATTTCAGAAGTAAGTCCGTTCCAAGTCATACAGAACAGTACCCGGCTTTTTACCTGAACCTTCATTCAGAGGTTAAGTGGATTAGGAATGACTTATTATTAATCAATAAACAGTAAAATTCAACAAGCATAACAACTGCGTTGTATATGTCCATTTTGTAACTCATTTGGGATAGAAACAATTCGATAGGTGAATATTTGTGCAAATTGCGTTCGACAACATACAACAATTTGAACTCAAGGTCTACAAATAATAAAATAAAGAAAAGGATAAAGTTTTATGTTATTTATTTACAAGATAAAAAATAATTTATTTACTTATATCTAATGAATGAGAGCGTGTCCGGCGGAGTATGCGAGTGGAGCATGGGCGATGGCTGGGGCGTACCTTGCAAGAGGTGCAGCATACCTTGCAATGGGTGCAGCAAGAGCTGGAGCAGCGTACCTTGCAATGGGGGCGTGGGCTACAGCAAGGGGAGCAGCATGAGCTACAGCAACTGGAGCAGCAACCTTAACAGCTGGTGCAGCATGGACTCCAGCTTCCTTGTGGACGACGGCGTTGAATCCGTTGACTGGGTCAGCGGTGTATTCTACGGTCCTCCTGGAACCATCGGGTTCGATGAGGGAGTAACTTCCCTGGACAACATCTCCGTCACGGGACTCGTGCTGGCTCTTGGAGTCTCCGGTAAGAGCGTCCTGGATGTCATAGGCGTAGCTGTACTGTGGGTGTGGGTCGTACTCATCGACAGCAGCATGAGCTACTGGAGCAGCATGAGCAACAGCTACTGGAGCAGCATAGCGGGCAACGGGGGCAGCAACGGCGAGAGGAGCAGCATACCTGGCAGCGAGTGGTGCAGCATATGCCCTAGCAGCAAGGGGAGCAGCGAGAGGTGCAGCATATGCCCTAGCTAGGGGAGCAGCATAGGATGCAGCATATGGTGCAGCATATGCACTGGCGAGAGGTGCTCCTGGGGCGTATACTGCAGGTGCACCGACTACTCCAGCCCTAGCAACTGCCACTAAAGCGGCGAGGACGATAACCTGAAAACCAACCATCCATTATTTAATTTGTTTTATTATAAATTCAGTAAGTTTTAATGATAAATTGTATATCAATAGATGAAAAATTTTAAGGTATTACTTTGTAACTCTGACATGGTTACATTTTTAAAATATCAATATAATTACATCAAACATTATTACTAAATACTTTCTTCGGACGGTTTATTACCTTGTTGATAGCCATGCTGAGACTGTGGCTGTATGGGCAAGGAGAGTGTTTATATAGTTGAGGCGTGTGCAATATTTCCACCTCCTTCTCTCTCGTCTTACACCAAATATATATCTACTACTCCTAATTACTAACTGCTTTACATATATTATTAAACGGATGTGTGGCCACTGGCTGAGTCGTGTATTAAATTTATTCAACTTAGTTTAATGATCTTACCATATTTTTTCATCGTAGTGTTAAATCGAAGTTCTAATACTTATTAAAGAAGTTGATCGCATTTTGCTGAGCATTTACTCATAATTGACATATGTCAATATATTCCTGTTAAATGAAATTAAATACAAATAGCATTTATAGCAGGCAAATCATTAAAATAAATTCGTTTTAGCAGGTTGGACAACTGCTACAGGATAAGGAACAGTGAATGGCAAGAAACAATACTGTGGATGTGTGGCCACTGGATGAGTCGTGTATTAAATTTATTCAAATTATTTTGGTGATCTTACCATATTTTTTCATCGTAGTGTTAAATCGAACACTACTTATTAAAGAAGTTGATCTCTAGCTAGCACAATGGCTGAGCATTTATATGACATGTGAAATGAAATTAAATACAAATAGCATTTATAGCAGGCAAATTATTTAAATTAATAAGTTTTAGCAGGTTGGACAACTGCTTCAGGATAAGGAACAGTGAATGGCAAGAAGCAATACTGGAAATTTTCAAAAGCAACAATTCTCTGAAGAGAACTCCAATAAATAAGCCCTTTAGCAGATTTCCCTTAATGCAAATCAGCTATTGAGGTTGTACCCACGAGGCTTTTTTCGAATCATTTCTTCAAATGTCCATCGATCCAACCTAGAATGATAAATGATGTCTGTTGGAAATATTTAGTCGTTTTAAGTAAAAACAAACTTCAAATTAGTTTACGGCTGAAATCGGATCAGGAGAAGGGGGCCGGGATTAGAGGGGAGCAATATCGGAAATTCGAAATATCTCTAATACGTTTGATTGAAAAATTATATAGAAACAATCTTATTGAAAATTAAATTTAGTATTAATATTGTTATATACATATTTTCCGTATAATGAGTATTAACCGTGATATTTGGATTTTAAAGTTTTCCCCTTTGAGTAAACCCCCACTCCTACTAGTGTCATATTAATAGTAAGCTGTTATATCATGAACCACTTCATTACAAGGCTAAAGAACGAAAATTGTTGTCATTGAACTTTTACTCTTTGAGATATATGCAAATACGTTCTATGGATCCCTCCACCCTTCTTTTGTTCATAAATTACTAATATTTAAGTAATTGGGATTATTCTGATTGATTATAAATTACAGCACAACTATAGTAAATAGTTCTGAATAAAATTATTATGATATATTCAGAAATATTTCTTTAATTGGTTTTCCTTCCGGTCTAGAATTCAGGTTGGCTGGACTGTTTGTTTGCGCTGATTGTATACGCTTTCAGCTGTAGAATTATTAACTTCTAACTGTAATATTTCTCATTACCCCTTGTATTTATTCACTTAATATTCCCCAGTATGTACATATATTTATCTATTAGCAGATTTCCCTTAAGGGAAATCAGCTATTGAGGTCGTATTCATGACGCCATTTCCAATCCGCAATGTCCATCGATCCTACCAAGTAGATGACGAACATGAGGTCCGTTCAAAATTATATATATATATATATATATATATATATATATATATATATATATGTATTTGTCTGTTAAAGCTCTAGCGGTCGCAATTTTTGTTTGATCGTTACCAAACTCGATATTTATTCGTTTTATGGAAAAAGACAGATCAAGTTCGTTAATGGCTGAAATCGGAACAGGGGAAGGGGGGTTTAGAGGGGGGATTTTCAAAAATTCGAAATATCTCCGTTACCATACGTTGTATCAAAACATTGTATAAAACAAATCATATTGCAAATTAAATTTACTATAAATTTTGTTCTATACAGTAGTTCTCTATCTTGAATATTAACCGAGATATTTGCATTTGTATTCTGTGTGTAATCTCATCTTATCTTCGCTATTTCTAAATAAAATTTCGATTTGTAGAAGTTACAAAGTTGAAAAAAAGTAATTAAGAATACGTCGCTTAGTATTTGGAAGTTATTAAATAATGTATACAAACAACAATTGTTCTGCATCATTAGTTTATCAAGATTGGTTCAATAACATTTTAGCAGATTGCCCTTTACGGAAATCAGCTATTGAGTCGTACTCACGGCGCGATTTTCGAACAATTTCGACAAATTTCCTTCAATACTACCTAGGAGATGACGAAATGAGGTATGTTAAAAATTATATACGTATATGTATATATATATATATATATATATATATATATTGCACATTGTTATTAGTATAAGTTATTGCACAACACTGACCAAAACTCCAAAAAACAACAACACTAATATATATATATATATATATATATATATATATATATATATATACAAACAAAATTAGCTGCTCTCTGTCTGAGGGTACATGTATGGTCAGCCTCCTAATCTGCCAAGTTCTTGGTAATAATGTTTTTTTTTTTTATTTTAATTTTGTTTAAATTGTATACGAAAAGTTAGAATACATTGATTATTGCAAATTAGGGGGGTATCTCAGGTGAGAGTGCAGCTTATTATTTTTATCTTTATTTTTTATATAAATGATGATGTATGATCCTTATTGATGATTTTAGAACAAGTGTGGATACGTTCTTCAGATCATCGTTTGTTAGCCCTTGTTCTATTAGTATCTTCACCGTTTTCTGATGGAGGACTCCTCTTCAGCCGAACAGTAGCCCCATAACTGTCCAGATTTCGTATTTCTTTATGAAATAGGGGCAACAAGGTTCATATATGCTTTTCTTCTCCTGGTCCACCTCGTCTGCTTGATTTTTGTTCATCTCAAAACGGACAGTAGGATCCAGAATTAAGCCCTTTTTTTCATTTTTCTTGATGGCTACTATTGTCCGCTCTTCTTGGACTGCCGTCTGAGGAATTGCAAGCCACATCTTCGAATATATCCCAATCTGGGTGCTTCTTTTTCTAGAGGTGAGCAATATGAGTCCGGACCTTAGGATGCCGAGAAATGCGCATTATATATATATATATATATATATATATATATATATATATATATATATATATATATATATAAACGCACGCGCGCACACACACACACACACACAAAGATACAGTACTGGATATAGTAAATAGTTTTCAATCAAATTAATATGTTATATTCAGATATATTTCAATTGTTTTTTTTCCTGTGATGAATATTTCTATCTATCTGTACTGTTGTAAGAGGGTGGCAGACCTTTTTGTGTACAATTCAGAGGCTACCTGTAGGGAGGTTATTAAAATTAACTGAAACATTTCTCATTACCATTTGTATTGATTCATTTAATATTCACGATGGTGTGTTGTAATTATGTAAATTTATTACTAAACTTCACGAGGGAAATCTGCTTAATTTTCGTAGCTCCATCGTGACGGACTATTTTCTCCAACTCATAATAAAGGGGATATTTAGAATTTTCGATTTCCCCCACCCCTCAACCAGCAAAACCCCTAGTTCGGTTTGAGCCATTAACAAGTACGGCCTTTACTTTTAATAAAACAGTTAAATATCGAGTATGGTATACATAAAATAAACACTTTCGAGTTAAAAACGTAAAATCTTAGATGATGAAGTCATCACACTAAATATCACACAATAAAATTGCACGAAAAACAATGTTTGGTAATGTAGCATCCAATAAAGTGTTAACACCTTATTACTAATAAGTGTTAACTGTGGGGTTTACTGAAGGCTGAAAACTAAAAAAAGTCCGTCACGCAGGGGCTGCGTAAACTAAGCAGATTTCCCACGTGAAGTTTAGTAATAGATAAATCTACATACTGCTAACACAACACCACCGTGAATAAATACAAACGGAAATAAGAAATGGTCCATCCAATTTCAATAACCTGCCGACAGGAAGTGTTAGGTTAGAAATGTAAACAAACGGGTCTGCCCGCCTCACACCGGAAAAAAAAAACAATTACTGAAATATATCAGAATATAAAATATTAATTTTATTAAGTACTATTTACTATATCTAGTACTGTAATTAATAATAAGTCAGAATAATTGTTATCTCCATCAATCAAATTTTAGTAGTCCAAAACCTTAAGACGGGGGGGGGGGATCACCGGGAGATATTTGCATGTATCTCGTTTAATAAAGGTCTCTTGAATACAATTTTTGGTATTTAAACTTCGAATTATGTGATTTATTATGTAGCAGACTATTGTTAATGTAACATGAGTAGAAGTGGTTTGCTGATGGCTGAAAACTGAAAAATGCAAATATCTCGGTTAATTTTCAAGATTGTAAAGAAATGAATATAACAATATTTATAGCAAATTTAATTTGCAATAAGATTGATTCTGTACAACTTTTCGATCCGACGTATAGTAACGGAGATATTTGGGATTTTCGAAAATCCTCCCCTCTAAACCCCCCCCCTCCCACCGGTCCGATTTCCGACATTAAAGAACTTGAACTTTCTTTTTACATAAACCCACTAAAAGTCAAGTTTGGTAACGATCAAACAAAAATTGCGACCACCAGAGCGGTAACAGACCAATAAATATATATACATATATACGTATATATATATATATATATATATATATATATATATATATATATATATACAGTTTTGAAGTTTTGAACAGACCTCATTTTCGTCATCTACTAGGTAGGATCGATGGACATTTGAAGAAAAATTTCGAAAATTCCGCCATGAGTACAACCTCAATAGCTGATTTCCATTAAGGGAAATCTGCTAAAAGTGAAAATATCTCTGTTAATAATCAAGATAATTAAAAAAACATAACATTGTTTATTAAACAATACATTTGCAATAAGATTGATTCTATATCATTTTTTTTTTCAATATTTCCACCTTCTAAAATATGTGTGTGTCTATATATATTGTATAGATGTTTTCGACCATATTATTATAATATTAATATTTATGAACGTCCGTTTTTTTCTGCTATGGCTAATTGGGACGGGGTATGTACAGGTTACCACCCTTTTCTATCCAGGCTGGGACTATAGATTTTATTTAATGAATTCGGTACTAAATAGATTATTACCTAGGTGGAAATGGAACTAGTACTGTAGGTTTGCCGTGCCAGATTAAGGTCAACCCTTTAACTCACATGGCTAACCTTATTATAGATGGTGTGGTTTTTTGTTGAGGCTTGTGGTCAATGTTTATGCAGGGGCCAATATTTACAGTGATTTATTTTCTCTTTCTCAGGGCTATAAACAAGTAATACATTTAATATATTGCATATTGCTATTGTTAAATACAGTGTTTCCGTTTGCTATATGCTCTTTGTGACTTAATTACTTGCTCTTTGTTGCTATCGAGTGACTTAATTACTTGCTCTTTGTTGCTATCGAGTGACTTAATTACTTGCTCTTGGTTGCTATCGAGTGACTTAATTACTAAAATACATTTGTTATTGCACTTTTGGATACACATAACAATCTGATTGTAACCTCCCATAAGGTTATGCACTGCCTGTATGGTCAAAACCTTACATGTTTATCTATACGCATTCAAATTTATATATATATATATATATATATATATATATATATATATATATATATATATATACTTCAGATTGTGGGTCCAGTATTTTTATATGTCCGTCATAGATTCATGGCAAGGGTTGCCAATATAATTGTTTTTTTCCGGGCAAACTTTATTGATACGGTTCGTATATTTCATTAATAGTTCTTCTTTCCGGTCTACATTCTATCTATTCAGCGCTGCGATGTTGGCTGCCCTGTTTGTTTACAATTCAGACGCTCCCCGTTGTAGATATTGTTAACTTGTAATTGGACTGAGTGATCTCTTCCTACCGTTTCCATTTATTCGTTTAACTTTCACGGTGGTGTATATGTATATTCATACTGCCCTGCATGTGTCGTGGCTTATAATTCACCTCTTCAGGCGCTATCTATTTTCAAAAACTAATAACATTAATTTAACAAAACCCTATGATAACACTGGTCAACACAATTTTTGTTTCCTTAATTTTTTTAACTTTTATTGGGTATTTCAAAGGCCCTGACGATGAAAACAATACTGGGAGATTGCTGACAGCTTTATTTTCTGAAATATAAATTTTGACTGTTTTGACTTTAAACATTCAAGGTAAGTAATTAATAATGTTATAAAAATTTTATTGAACACAATCAAATGATCTTTTATAGGATTTCCTTGAATAAACGACCTTAGGTAGATCTCGTTGCAAACTCCAACAATAGTCAGCCATCATATGCGTGTCCCACCTTCCCTGATAACGCTCTTCTATAATTCGAATGTCCTGGTGAAATCTTTCACCCTGCTCCTCACTAAAATCGCCCAGATTTTTTGGGAATCGGTCTAAATGCGAGTGCAGGAAGTGGATTTTTATGCTCATGTTGCACCCTAGCTGTTGCATGCTCAATAGCATACACTCAACAAGTTGTTCATAGTCTTCAGATTTATTGTTTCCTAGAAAATTATTCATAACTGAAACAAATGAGTTCCAGGCTTTGGATTCAACCTCAGTCATTGATTTGACAAACCCAGGATCCTTCACAAGTTGCCTAATTTGTGGTCCATCAAAAATACCGGATTTTAATTTTTCTGTGCTTAATCCGGGGAACTTCTGTAAAAGAAAATTGAAACATCCTCCACTTTTGTCAAGCGCTTTCACAAATTGTTTCATTATGCCGAGTTTAATATGAAGTGGTGGAAGTATGATGCGGTCTCGGTTAACTAAAGGCACGTTTATAACATTTTTTATACCAATTTTCAGCTCTTCCCTCACCGGCCAAACCTTTTGTGACCAATGGTGTTGCTTGTCACGACTGTCCCAGAGACACAAAAACACAAGAGAACTTCGTGCAACCCCCTCGTTGACCTAGAAGGAAGTTAACCATTTTTAAATCAACGCAAATGACCCAGTTGTGGCCTTGGTTTCTAATTTTTTCCATAACCTTTGAAATATTTGAGTATTCTTCTTTCAAAGTCGTCGAATGTGCAATAGGTGTGGAACCGTACTTGTTACCGTTATGGAGCAAAACACACTTTAAACTTCTTTTGCTGCTGTCCATAAAAAGACGCCAATCTCCAGGATTGTAGTTCTTCAAACCCATCTGTTGCAAAAGACCACAAACATCGTTACAATACACCAAATCCTTCTCTTCAGAAAAATTTCAGAAGATTCATTCGGTATTTTTTTTTAAGTTCAGATCCCTCACTAAGTCATTTAGTTCTTTCTGATTAAATTGTTGAGGTTCTGAAAGGCTACATTTGTAGTCTGGATCAGAGTCATCACTTGATATATTTTGTTCGCAGTGATTTGGATCATCTGAAAATTTAGATGTATTAGGTTGTACATTAGGGTGGGCCGAATTTTTTTTTTTTTTTTCTTAATGCTATACCGAAAAAAACTTGTCTCTATTATGTGTTATCAAAATGCAACAAAGAAAAAAAATATATACCTAACCCCCAGCTAGCGCAACACACTTGAAATTTCGAAATTTCACTAAAATCATAGGATTTTACAATTTTTTTTAAAGTACCCAAACAGCTAGATATTGAACTGCTATAGTGAAAATCATTTATATTAGAGTTATAAAAACACAATAGGTTATTGAAAGTATATATTTCTTTTAATTTTAGGTAGCGCAAATGCCTTCAATATAGTTAATTGATCACTTTTCGAGTGCTAACCGGCTGTAGTGCAGTGCAGCATCTAATTTTTTAAACCCACTACCCATGTGTTTTTTTAGAAATATAATGTTGATGGAACAATTACCTGTAGGAAAAAAAATAAATAGGCAATTTACATTTTCCAAATGAGTTTATTAATTACAAAATTTATCGTGAAATACAAATTGCCAATTCCCAGACTTCAACATTTTATTGTGCTTCTCTTAGAATAGTCCTTTAAATATTTGTAAGTTTGAAATCTTGTTTGCTGGAAAAACTTGGCATTGAAGCTCTTGATAGCAGCGTCGTTCCTATGAAACCATCTCTGTTCTTGGCACCAACGAGTTAGAAGATGCTTCAGTTACCAATTTCACACAGCGATTCATGTGAAACTAATGAAATGTTAGACGACATAGCGTGATTTTTTGTTCCTTTCCGTTGCAGTCTTTTGGTAATTTTTTTCGTCTCCTTGTCTAAATTTCCTATGTTTCCTTGTCCAAGATTTCATTGGAAATATATTTATAAAGTTTCAAATTAAGGACAGATCTCCGGGTCCTTTTTGCAGTTGCAGGAGTATTCTATTTTACATTTACATGCAGATACATCAAAGAGTGATAAAGCCTTTTGCTTGAATTCCTCAATTTTTTGTTTGTATTTTTCTTTTTCCTTGTCACGCTTAAAGGACTTCATTAGATTCCGGTAGCTATTGTGGTATGAATTTATTAATTGCACAATTCTGAAGGGCGTCACTGTTGGTATTGATGCTTTGTCAAAGAGGGCTTTTACTTTTGGAGCGACAATATTAGATATTTGAGAGAAACAAACAGGTTTGTTACTTTCTGATGCTAGAAGGTACTGTTCGTGGAAACAGCTCCTTAGGACATTTTGGTAAGTTGGAAGCCTACTCACAGGCAATTCCCTCGGGCAGCCAAACAATGGACAATCAAAATCACTGCGAGTTATTTTCTTAGCAGCAGCCACCACGCACGCGAATTTAAACTTAAACTTCACTCAATAAATTATCAACTTAATTTGCACCGTCAACTTACAGCGACTACGCGACTGTAGACGTAAACTGCCGAGTAACACAGAACATGAAATGGTAGTGCGTTATGGGTAGAGGTAGTATAAGTGGGGGAAGCCCGGCCCGGCGCCCGAACAGGCAGGTGCATCATTTTCATGTCCGTTGTGCTACCTCAGATTAATAAAATTATACTTTTCCAATTATTTATTGTATTTTTAAAACTCTACTGTAAAGGGCTATCACTATAGCAGCCCAATATGAAACTATTAAGATGGTTTAAAAATAATTACAAAAACTTATGATTTTAGTGAAATTTCGAAATTTCAAGTGTGTTGCGCTAGCTGGAGGTTAGGTATATATTTTTTTTCTTTGTTGAATTTTGATAACACATAATAGAGACAAGTTTTTTTCGGTATAGCATTAAGAAAAAAAAATAAAAATTTGTTTCGGCCCACACTATTGTACATCTCGTGATTTTAATTGAGGTAGTTGAGCAGAAGATAAGTTAGGATAAGACAACTTACTTCGATTTCCTGTGTTAATTCCATTTATTTTCACAACGCAGAAGTGCAGTCGTCATGATGGTTTTGAGGTTCTCTCCAAATCATGGGAGTTTCGAACTTCACTGCGTCTCTTTTCCCACTGGACCATAACCGTAGACACACAACACATTTCAGGCAAACGATATAAGGAACCCATCGCTTGTCCTGATTATTCAAATCTAAGTATTGATGATGTGCAGTTTTTACAAAGTCTGATATAGGTTTCCGGTATTTTTCAAATATATATTCGCCACAAATATAGCAAAAACAATCTGGATTGAGCACACAACACCGTCTGGACGAAGGCATATCTAAAATAACAAAAGAATATATTTTAGTGTCCAACAAAAAACAAAAATCTGAGTAAAAACAATAATTAAGGTTAATAAGCTGTATATAAAAAACAAAAGCTGTTAGACAAGCATTGTTTTCATGTTCAAAACATATGTTTCAAATTGAGAAAGAAACTATAAAAAAAATCTCAGGAAACAAATAATTTCTTTTAATTTGTTGACCAGTGTAATTCTTTGCTAGATATTGTATTAATAAATACCCACAAATATGACATATTTATTAAATTTAAATGATTTATTAACGTCCACTTTTTGCAACTAAGGCTAATTGGGACGGGTTATCTACAGGTTACCACCCTCTTCCAGCCAGGCTGGGACTGAGGATGTTATTTAATTAATTCCATCACTAAATAAATTCCTTTGCCCAGGCTGGAATCGAACTCGCCACTCTAGATTTACCATGTGAGATTAAGGTTTTTATTAAAATCTAATTACAGATTGTTATTCACATTTCTGAAGTGCTCGTTTCCTCTTGGGTTCGTTGCGACTGTGCTCAAAGAGGAGGTAGTCCGGTCCAAAGCTAAACTAACATAGTACATAACAACCATTATTGGAAATACTCTTTTGTATGGCTGGAAAGTAAACTTTATATTATAAACAAACAAGCCATAGATATCTGGCTACTACTATTTACTTTTTCTAATGCAGTTTTTCATGCTGAGTACGAATCTGAAAACTGTTTTGCTCTATCACGTCATGTTTTTTTTTTTTTTTAATGCAACTCAGAATTTTTCCAATGACACCGTACGGGCTTTCTTTAAATCGCTCTAGACCCTGTTCTAAGTATGCTAGGAAGGTGGAAGCGGTGTCATTTTACTCGGTTAAGAAAGGCCTTTCATATGATATGTAACAAGCATTAGTTATAATAAAAAGAATTTCCAAAACTGAAAATCGAAATTTTGATTATTTTGAAAAGTGAGGCTCCAAAATGTTTTCAAAAATTCCTAAGTGTAAGGCTGCAATATAACTGTGTAATAAATCCAAAACAATAGAGTTTGGAAAATATGCAGAATAATTATTGGCCCATTTGCATCTGCTGGATACTTAAGCGCAACATGCTAAATGCTCAGCACAAACGCAAATCTACAGCCAAGAACTTCAAACAACACTAGCTTTAAATTATGGAACTTTATGTTATACCTATGCACTTTATATGTGTATTATTCCTTAAGCTAGATGAAGCTATATAGTTTATGTTAATTAGTACTCTATTCAGCAATATATGCTCTACTCTAACTTGTCTGCGAGTTGTTTGCCTTGATAAATTGTTAAACATATATAAATGGTTAATGTCCGATATTTCAAAAACAGTATGTGATAGAGACACACGGTTTGCATATGTTTAATCAGCATGTCTGAATTGTTTTAAACCAAGTTTTGGATACCGTTGCATCCACCGAAAGTTTTAGCAGATTTCCCTGAAGGGAAATCAGCTATTGAGGTCGTACTCATGACGCGAGTTTCGCCCATGCGTGACGGGACTTTTGTTTGATCGCCCAGCTAACGGACATTTTTTATTTTTTGTTTAATGCAGAGTAATAAATAACGGAGCAGTTTTTTGTTTATCAGTGTAATATATTAACTGGCGCAGAGTTGCATCAACCTACCTCATAACTGGGCACACCTCCCCAGCAATTTCACATGCAGAAATAACTGGGCTTCACACAGCCCCACAAATTTCACTTCCATCTTCTCCATCATTTTTAAAGTGAATTTATTTATGATAATCAATATTCCTATTCCAAAATTCCTATTTCCAGAAATGCATAATAAGTATAATATTGCTAACGAATCATAAGCATCAAGTGACATGTAATCATAGACCAATATGAGGTGGGGAGGGTTGTATAATTTCTCCTGTTACAATAAAATAATTTCTCCTTACTTCAAATCCTCCCAGAATTATAGCAAGATTTTGTGCATACACTTGAGATGCTAATAGAGTAAATAGCTCAAAATGTCGTAAAGGTTAAAGATGTATGTAGGACAAAGGAAGTATCCCACACTTCCTTAGGCTCAGTGGCACCTACCTACCACTTATTTAGGATCTCAATTCCGTCTGGATTAAGTTATATTAACACATCTGAATAATTTATTTTCACAATACTAAAATTGTATGTTCCAATAATTTTTACCTTTCAATGAAATAAAATATTAAATACCGTTAAGGGGAAACTGGCGTTTCTCATGAATTAATGTTTCGAAGAAGAGAAGGGGGGGGGCAGTATACCTTAATCTTGGTGCAGCCTGTTATTGGCGTTAAGAAATAACATAGATTTGAATTATAAAGGATAAAATATTAACATAGATTTGAATTAACTTATCAGGATGAGGTACCGGGTAGTTGATATATTGAAAATAATTGTTAAGTATATCAATATTTCAATGAAAATTACTTGTTTATACATTGTTATACGAAAAAATGTATAAAAATAATGTTATTCTAAATAAAAAAATAAACAACTTTTGTTATGTGCTCGAATGCCGAAAACCAACTAGAAAAAGAAATACGATTTTTCATCACTAAGGGAAATTCAGCTATTGAGGTTCATTACTCATTCAGACGAATTTACGGACATGTTTCTTCACAATGTCCATCGTGATCTACCTAGTAGATGACGAAAATTAGGTCCGTTCATTGAACTGTATATATACTCAACTGACGTCTATATTATATAGTATAATTTATATTATAATGTATCAAATGTCCATCATCCTACCTCATAATGGACGAAAATAGGTCCAGGTTCAAGAACTGAGTAAATTATAAATATAGATATAATATTATATAAATATAATATATTTATATAATATATATGTCTGTTACGCTCTAGCGTCGCAATTTTTGTCTTCGCCTAGCGTCCAAATTTTTGTTGATCCTTACCAAACTACATATTTAAGAAAAGTTTATGAAAAGAATGTCATGAGTTCGATTAACGCTGAAATTCGACCAGTGGAGGCTGAAATCGGACAGTGGAGAGGGGGGGTTTAGAGGGGAGGATTTTTCGAAAATTACGAAATATCTCCTGTTACTATCAAAAAATAGTTGTATATGCCGGAGCATCAAAAGATTGTATAGAGCCAATATTATTGCATATTAAATTTCCTATAAATATTGTTCTATACTTTTATTCTCTATCTTTGATATTAACCGAGATATTTGCATTTTGTATTCTGCGTGTGGTCGTCACCAATAGGCTATGTTCGGGAGTTTCCGACGAGAGCTCTGGCGCTCGTGTCCCGTTTCCAGAACTATCGTCCCTCGTGAATAGGTTGTTATTAGGCAGATTTCTCTATTGTAAAACTTCACGTGGGAAATCTGCTTAGTTTAACGCCAGCCCCTGCGGTGACGGACTTTTGTTAAGTTTGGCTCCGTCGTTTGTAGCCATTACAATTCGGCTCCTGGACGATTCCCAGGAACATTGTTCACGCCCGCTTTAGTTTTTAACGGATATCTTGTTCATACTTGGGTATATGCCTAAAGTGTATTTTGTAAAGGTTACTCTGAATAACAAAATAAACAACTATTATCATGTTCATATTTGCATAAAAATCAAAAGAAAACCAAAAATCGCTATTCTTAATTAAATTAAATTATTTTTAATTTATAACCCCCACTCCTGTTAGTCTCAGAGAATGTTAGTATAGCCTATAGTCTGAGTTGGGTTAATTGTAATATACGTACTAAGTTTCATAGAATTCGGTTCAGCCTTTCATGCGTGAAAAGGTAACAAACAGACACCGAAGCTACAAATTGCAGAAATCGTGTCTTTGTTTTGTGAAACGAAATAGTATTTTGAAATTTCGAGATATCTGTATTTATATATATTATATTTAAATATATATATATATATATTATATATATATATATATATATATAACTGTAACCCCCTGTCTGTACATTGTTTTTTTCCCGAAACTTAAGAACCCCTTATTAACGATGTAGATATGCTATCCACGATTATGGTTAGTATTCTCCACAATGTTTTGAACATGCCAGACGGACTGATCAGGAAATGATTTTTTTAATACTTTTTGGAGACTAAAAAATTATTATATAAGCTCTCTTTAGTTACTAAATACTCAAGTATAATCCCTAAGCCCGGAGACGGGGAAATGTAAAAATATCGTGCAAAAATAAGTCTTGCCGAAAAAAAATACTGTCATCATTCAGCCTCTAATGTGTAACAATTGTGCATAGAGGTATATAATTTTGCATAGAGATACTAACATCACTCGGGAAATTATGGTGTTCCCAGAGAGTGTTCGTCTCTGATAATATTAGTTAGTATAGGATCTAGTGTAAATTGGATGAGTAGCAATATACGTTTTCAAGTTTCATAAAATTTGGTTCAGTAGTTTAGGCGTAATGGGTAACAAACAGACAAATCGTGTCTATGTCAAGTGAAACGAAAAAGTATTGTGAAAATTCGAGAAAAAAAAAATCAATCTACAGACAGAGGTTACATTGTTATATATGTGTAATGCAGATAAAAACAATTAGTACTCAGATTTTTATATTCGGGTTTTAAGTTCTATAGAATATAGATACAAAACCAGTTAGTAATGAGATATATATTTGGTGTAAGACGAGAGAAGAAGGAGGTGGAAATATTGCACAAGCCTCAACTATATAAACACTCTCCTTGCCCATACAGCCACAGTCTCAGCATGGCTATCAACAAGGTGAGTACTCTTATGGTTTATATTCCGCCGAAAGTATAATAATTTCTATCGCAAGGTTTCTAGACAACTGATAACATAATGTATTATATATAACGTTATATTCCTCTACTAAACTTCATGGGGCTCAGGTAGGCCATGCGAGTTAAAGGGTTTGGGACCTTTGCTCACATGGTAGAACCTAGGTGTGCGAGTTCGATTCTCGCCTGGCAAAGGACATTATTTAGTGACGAAATACATTAAATAACGTACTAAAATCCCACCTTGGCTAGAAAAGGGTGATAACCTGTAGATAACCCGTCCCCAATTAGCCTGAGTTGCAAAAAGTGGACGTTAATAAATAAATAATAATAACTTCATATATTTTGAATTCTCTCTGTATCACCAATTCACAACCGATGAAGTAAAACGCTCTATGTTTATCTGTTGCCAGTGAAATGTTTGCTGATTGTGTAAAACATTATAAAGGAAAAGTCATATTCCTCCTTAACTTAATTATAGGTTATGTAATTTGGCTTGAAAACTTTATCTATGCTCAATTATCTATATCTATGCTCAATTATCTATCTCTATGCATAATTATATATCTCAATGCATAATTATCTATCTCTATGCACAATTATCGATCTCAATGCATAATTATATATCTCAATGCACAATTATCTATCTCAATGCATAGTTATCTATGTCTATGTACAATTATCTATCTCTATGAACAGTTATCTATATCTATGCTCAATTATCTATCTCTATGTGCAGTTATCCATATGTATGCACATTTATCTATCTATGAACGATTATCTATCTATGCACAATTATAAATCTCTTCTGAATGATCTGTTTTCAGGTTATCGTCCTCGCCGCTTTGGTGGCAGTTGCTAGGGCTGGAGTAGTCGGTGCACCTGCAGTATACGCCCCAGGAGCACCTCTCGCTGCTCCCCTTGCTGCAAAGGCATATGCTGCACCACTCGCTGCCAGGTATGCTGCTCCTCTCGCCGTTGCTGCCCCCGTCGCCCGCTATGCTGCTCCAGTAGCTGTTGCTCATGCTGCTCCAGTAGCTCATGCTGCCGTCGATGAGTACGACCCACACCCACAGTACAGCTACGCCTATGACATCCAGGACGCTCTTACCGGAGACTCCAAGAGCCAGCACGAGTCCCGTGACGGAGATGTTGTCCAGGGAAGCTACTCCCTCATCGAACCCGATGGTTCCAGGAGGACCGTAGAATACACCGCTGACCCAGTCAACGGATTCAACGCCGTCGTCCACAAGGAAGCTGGAGTCCACGCTGCACCAGTTGCTGTAGCTCATGCTGCTCCTCTTGCTGTAGCCCACGCCCCCATTGCAAGGTACGCTGCACCAGCTCTTGCTGCACCCATTGCAAGGTATGCTGCACCTCTTGCAAGGTACGCCCCAGCCATCGCCCATGCTCCACTCGCATACTCCGCCGGACATGCTCTCATCCATTAGATATAAGTAACTGAGTTATTTTTTATTTTGTAAATATATAAAACTTAAAATTTTAACTGTCTTACAATTATTTTTATTCCTGCAATAATGAAATACCTTGAAATCTTATATAGACCCATTTACACATTTATTTATTTATTAACTTCCACTGTTTTGCAACTAAGGCTAATTGGGACGGGTTATCTACAGGTTATCACCCTCTTTTAGCCACGGTGGAACTTTCGGTTGTTATTTAATGAATTTCGTCACTAAATAATTTCCTTTACCCAGGCGAAAATCGAACTCGTCACTCTAGGTTTACCATGTGAAATTAAAGTCAACGCTTTAACTCACTTGGCTAACTTTTTCTAATCTGCCATAACCAAGAGGGGCAGTTCTATTACTGTTTTTGTTGTTTAGCTGTGCCTCATGAATATTTTAGCAGATTTCAACTTAGGGAAATCAGCTATTGAGGTCGGTCTCATGAAGCATTTTTCGACATTTTTCCTCAAATGTCCATCGATCCTACCTAGGAGATGACGAGAATGAGGTCCGTTCAAAACTGTATATATCTATCTATCTATCTATCTATATATATATATATAGATATAGATCTATCTATCTATCTATATATTTGTCTGTTACCGCTCTAGCGGTCGCAATTTTTGTTTGATCGTTACCAAACTCGACATTTAGTCGTTTTATGTAAAAAAGACAGATCAAGTTCGTTAATGGCTGAAATCGGACTAGAGGGAGGGGAGGTGGTTTAGAGGAGAGGTCTTTCAAAAATTCCAAATATCTCTGTTTACTATACGTCGCATCGAAAAATTGTACAGAAACAAACTTATTGAAAATTAAATTTACTATAAATATTGTTATATACATTTTATTCCCTATCTTGAATATTAACCGAGATATTTGCATTTTTATTAAATTTGGGCCGATAACGGATTTTTGAATTTCCCGCCATAAGCTAGTTCGGCCCTTCGCCGTAACTGTACTGTTCAGCTCTCGTATATAGATTTCTTCTATTGTATAACTTCACGTGGGAAATCTGCTTAGTTTACGCAGCCCCTGCGTGACGGACTTTTTTTCAATTTCATGATATACTTCGAGTGGATGACTGATGGAATATACAGTTTTTCAAGTTAGGCCTCTTGTTGGGTAAGAAGGGATACCTGGATGTCTGTAAGATTCCAGGGTACTGGAGTTAGTTTGTTTTGGTTAGGGAATCTGCCATCACACTAGCAACAGCAGATTCTTATTGAGAAATTGAGAATATATAGTGAGATCAGTTCAGTAGGTTGTGAGAAATCTGCTCGTGAGAAATCTGTTCAATTGACGCAGCCCCTGTGTGACGGATTTTTTAGTAATGGTGCCTTTACATGAAGATTTCGCACTTACGATTTTTTTTATTCTACTGTTAAGTCAGTATAGTTAAACTTACTTTGTTTTTGGAACAAGTGTGTCCAGGAGCCGGACTCTTTATACCCAAGTCAGGCAGGGCTGCGTCATATAAGCATATTTCCCAGTTGCTAGAATCACAGGCTGGTCATGTCATCAGTACTTCTCCCATAATAAAAATGCAATAAAATTTAACCTGGAAATGAAATTTTAATGGCTAGGTTACTTAATGTAAAACTCAGACGATTATAAATAGGGGTTTACTAGGCATAAATATGGGGATGAAATCATAAAAATTCAAATAACTCATTTAATATTCAACCTGAGAGTAAAGAGTATTGACACAACAATTGGTTCTATAACGTTTTCCGATTCGGTTTATACGAACTATATGATATTATGAATTTTCGATGCCCCAGCCTTCTATTCTATTTGAGGCTCCTTTTCGTCATCTACTACGTTGGATCGAAGTACATTTGAGGAAAGTTTTCAAAAATTGCGTCACGAGTAAGTACAACCTCAATAGCTGCTTCCCTTAAGTGGAATCTCAATACTCATCATAATCAATGATATAATTCATCATTAAGTAGCTTTAATAGGGACTGAATTATAAGTATGAGTTTTGTTTATGGCAAGACCATAATAGGCCCTAACTATTAAAAAGTCCGTCACGCAGGGGCTGCGTAAACTAAGCAGATTTCCCATGTGATGTTTTACAATAGAGTAATCTTCATACTGGTAACACAACACCACTGTGATTAAATACAAACGGTAATGAGAAATCTTTCAGTTAACTGAAATAAATTACCAATTGAAACGGCTTCTGAATTTTAAGAAACATTTATATTTTAATAACTCAAATTTTAGTAGTCCAAGAACTGAGCCGAACAGTTCAGTCTGAAGCAGCAAGAACTGTCGAAGTCGTTGAAAGGTGGTGTAGCAAGGTCAAAATGAAATTGGCACTCGACAAGACTGCGGCGCTAATCATGAGAAGTAAATTCGACAGGGCACATCCTCCTAAAGTAGCAGTCGGTGGATCTCAATTAATCTTTAATGATACGGTGACTTACTTGGGAGTAGCTCTGGGCTCAGGGATGGTTATAACACCGCACATCACGGCGTTGCAACCCAAGATAAATGACGTCATAATCATTGCGAGAAACACGTGGGGAATTACATTCCATGCATCACAGCAGATCTATCACGCATGTGCATTTGCTGTGATCAATTATGCAGCACCTAGTTGGGGAGTGCTAGCGGAAAAGGGGCAAATGGCTGCTCTCTTGAGGTTACAAAGGACCTTAAACTTGAGAACCACTAAGGCTTACAGAACAATCTCAAGCGACGCACTTAATGTAATAGCAGGAACCCCACCCATCGATGTTCTTTGACTAAGTAATGTGCTTATGTGGACAGTTCTAAAGGATAGGAACTGCCCAGTATAGCGGACCCAATTGACTTAAAATTAAAAGAAGCACTCCATGAGCTGGTCATAATGGAATGGGAGAGAAGATGGCAACAGACGGACGAAGGAGCTGTCACCAAAAGGTATTTGCCAACAATAAAGGCAAGGATTGACAGAGCATGGCTGAACCCAGGTTATGTTTGTGGTTGGGGTTCTGAAGCATATTCATATATCTTGATTTATGATAATATGTTGTGCTATTTCTGCAGTCATTATTTTGTTCTTCTTCAAGAGTAGCCTATAAAAGTCTCTTCGCGTTCAGTTGAATATGAACCTTAATGCCCACTTCAGCAATTTCAATATTCAAATATTGAAATTAAGAGGGAGGGAGGGAGGGAGTGGGAGGGAGGGAGGGAGGGAGGGAGAGAGTGAGCGAGAGGGAGGGAGAGGGGGGGGGAGGGAGGGAGAGAGAGAGAGAGAGAGAGAGAGAGGGGGAGAGAAGAGAGAGAGGGAGAGAGAGAGAGAGAGAGAGAGAGAGAGAGAGAGAGAGAGAGAGAGAGAGAGAGAGAGAGAGTACCAACAGCATACCCATAGCATAGAGTGGGTGCCTTGCTAAACAGGTCAGTGCCAAGGGGCGAGGCAGCCCCACCCCGGCTTTCATTGACAAGGCCCCCAGACCCCAAATGTCACCCCTCCCGCTGCCTTCGGAAACCAGTAGTCACTCCCTACATTATAACCTCCCCAATACTATTTAGCCTTCACCTCCTATATAATTTAGGCCTTATTTTCCGGAATAAAATGCCTGTAAAAGATCGAACGTGTTTGAATTGCTTGCCATTATAATCGTCCTCAGAAATCTCAACTGGGTAGGCTTTTCTCACGTTTCCTGTCGTTGGAAGACCAATAGTTACGAAACTAAAGTCTATCAACCTGCAGCGGTATATGTGATAACAATGCCTGATATCGCGTCCTCATAAATGACATGTATTATTATTTATTAACGTCCACTTTTCGCTACAATGGCTAATTGGGACGGGTTATCTACAGGTCACCACTTTTTTCTAGTCTGGCTTGGTCTAAGGATTTTATTTAATGAGTTCGTCGCTAAATAAATTCCTATTGGTCAGGCGAGAATGTAACTCGCCACTTTAGGTTTACCATGTATGATTCAGGCCTTACCTCACATCTATATTATTTATTGACCCACTTTATGCTACAAGGGCTATTTGAGACGAGTTATCTACAGGTTCCCAACTATTCCTAATTAAAGTCGTATTGTACGTGTAGAAACCCTTAATAAGTTAAACCACTTCGAGTGATTCCTGCCAGCTTTTTTAACTAAGCCGACCCAAAAAGAATAATGGGACACATTGGTGTTTTAGTTCGAAGTCTGAAAATGTGTTAGTCAATATCTATCTTAATATTGGGCATTTAGTTAGTAATCAGAACTTGCGTTAATATCGGTTTATGCTTAAAGTTGTTTTTAGCATATTTCCCTTAAAGGAAATCAGCTATTGAGGTTGTACTCATGACGTAGTTTTCGAAATTTTTATTCGAATGTCCATCGATCCTAACTAGTAGATGACTAAAATGATGTCTGTGGGGGCAGGTAGGTTACGGGTTTATGGGCGATCAACTACTAGGTTATTACGCCCTTGAACTCTTGATGTTTATGTTATGTATATGTGGTAATTAGGGTAAGTGTGAAGTTGGATATATATTTTTTTTTTTTTTTTAAATCACTTTACTTAATGATTATATATATTTTAATAACTTAATCACATTATTTAATGGCTATATTTTAATACTACCATAGTCTAACTAGCATATTTAACCAGTCTTAATGATTATATATATTTTAATAACTTAATCACTTTATTTTATAATGGCTATATTTTAATACTACCATAGTCTAACTAGCATATTTAACCAGTCTTTTTTTCTCTTTTTTTTATATATAATACTATATACTTAATCACAATATTTTAATACTACCACAGTCTTCTAACTAACTAAGAATGTTATAAACTAACATATTTAACCATTTTTTTTAAGAATTTTATAAACTAAAATATTTAATCATGTAGGTCTCTTTTTATTTACATTTATTTCATACCTTCATTGTTTGGTGTTGTGTGTCATAGCATGTTGTAGAGGTTGGTGTCCTTTAATACTTTTACCATTTTGTCAATGGATTCAGGTGAGTCTTGCAGTGCCACAGTAATCGACCGGGGCACTTTGTAATTTTTGAAATGTCTTGTGAATTTTTGACAGTATTCTATTATATGTTGAATAGATAGACAGACATTGCAAATGTCTCAGATTGGCTGAGGTAGTTTCGTAATTAAATGTATATGAGTGAGATATGTGTGTCCAATTCTTCCCTTCTATTGCCTCTCTCTGAACTTAACCATGGCTTGACTGAGGTTTTTATACCTTTTAATTTGTTGGTCAGGGGTATCTCTTCCCACATCTCTTCCCAGTTCTTCCTTACTCTGTTTCTTAGCCAAACATTAAAATCCCTAGCTTCGTATATTTGTAGTGGAGAGGAATCCATATTTGCAGCTTCCTGGGCTGCAAGATCTGCTATGATATGCGCCGAAGTATACAAAAATATACGATCAAATTTACACAGATGGCTCCAAGACAAAATGATAATGTAGGGTTTGCAGTTGTCAAAAATGGGGAACCTAAGAAATACAAACTGCCACCATACTCATCGATATTCACAGCCAAACTACAGCCAATAGCTACTGCTCTTTACCTTGCTATCAACAGTCATGAATCACATATTTTAATACGTTCGGACTCCATCTCTCTGCCTTAAAAAGTATAACAAGCTCCAATAAACCATCTACAACCATCAACAAAATCCACCATTACATAGACATTTTAGCGACCCTCAATAAAACTATACGATTCCTCTGGACCCCTGGGCATTCAGGCATCCCAGGAAATGATGTCCGTGGGGGTTATAAGGGAAGAAGAAATGAAAAATCGCGATCAAACAAAACAAACATTCAGCATCCAGCAGCTGAAGAGGAAACATCTAAGCCACCTTTGTTTTCCTGGGCAGTTGCTCTTTGTGCATTGTGCCCCCGCTGCAGTGACTCCTGGTGTAAGAAGAAGGTACCTGTGTTCTTCTACCCTGATCAACTGCCCTAACCGGATTCCCGGGAATCCAAGGGAATTGGTTATTGGTTGGGAGCAAAACCGGACCCTTAAGGCCAACCTGCAAAGTCAGGTGAGGACTGGCAGTCCCCCTCTCCTCTCTGAAAACTCTCTCCCTCCCGCGTCCACCGTAATGTCTGCGAACGGCCCTTCTCAGGACCAACCCGTGGACCACCAACCCCTCTCTTCTATCCCCCCTATTAAACCCCCCGAGAACCGGAGTCACCTTCTCCAAAAGGAAGGGGCGCAAGCCTCCTTAACAGGGAAGGAAGGACAAGACCGAACTAATAATAGACAGACTAGAGAAGAGACATATGGAACTATATCCAGACGGCCAGGCTAGTGCCCCGCCACCTGAGCAGTGTCTCCCCCTGCCACCTGCCTCAGATTTCCCTCCTCTCGTTACCCCCACCCCCTCCCACCCTTCTACGTCGGCCTAATCAGAGGCCATGAATGTGGTCTTTCACCCCTTACCCAAGCGAGGGCTTCATCCAAGTCGTCAACAAAAGGTCCAAGACGAATATCTCCCCTCCCTCCCAAACTCCCACCACCCCCACCACTACATCCATCTCCGTTACCCCTCTGTCCACCCTTCCAGCCGATCTTCCACCCCCCTCAACATCCAAACCCCCCTCTCCTCCTCCTATCATCCTCCAGAAGGCGATATACGGTGCTTCCGCTGTGTCGGTCCACCTAAGGCGTAACAACATCACCCAATTTTGGGTACAAACGACACAGCGGGACCTCCGTATACTCCCGACAACAAAAGTAGCCCACCAACAAATTATAAACCTATTCAATCACCACGAAGACAAGGTCCCTTTCCACACCTTCGCCCCCGGGGGGACAAAGCGCAACCCGAAATACATGATATTAGGCCTGGACAAAACACATCCAATTGATGATGTTCGAGCAGCCCAGAAGCATGACGATCTCATCAGCGTCATGCGCATGCGCAGAACTGCCCCGGACGGCACTGAGAGGGACATAGAGCCTATCCTGGCTACCTACAAGCCAGGATATAAGTATTATACGCACCTGGGTCAGATCAAGGATATACTTCACATAGCAATCTGAGTGAAGGAGTACATCCCTGAGAAGGAAGTACCCCAATGTCACAGATGCTAGTTCGGCCACACCAAGGCCTATTGCTCACTCCCCCCCCCCCCAAGTGCGTGCGATGCTCAGGTGCAAACTTGGTCGCCGATTGCAACCGTTCTCGCAACCCGCTGACTTGCGCCAAATGCGGGGAGGAGCTCATTCAGGAGCTGTTCTTACCGTAAGCGAATCGTTCAGGCTTCCCAGGCTAGGTGCAAGGACCCCGGTCCCACCTACATCCCCGCTACTCCCCCCACCCACAATCTCTGGACTGATCGTCAATCCCACCCTACTCCCCCTTGTGGTGGAGGGTGCAGTACGTGCTTCTGCGACAGCTCCCACGTCGCTCTCTCTCCTATCTCAACCATCTACTTAATTCCTGCCTCCACCTCCGACATTTCCCCTCTATTTGGAAGCACGCCATTATCGTGCTTCTCCGCAAACCCAACAAGTCCGGTACCGCTCCCGAACATTACCGCCCCATAAGCCTTCTCCCTCATATCTCCAAGATACTGGAACGTATCATCCTCCAGTATTTTGTGGATTTCAGCTAGAAGGCCTCCCTTAACCCCAACAAGCATTGTGTAGACCAGAAAGGAGTGGAAACAGAACGGGGGCTCCTAGCCGCGAAGCTTTAATCTCCCGCACATATCGCACTTCCTATTTGGGAACACAGATAGGAATCGCCCACGCATGCCCGCGTACATACGTCCTCCTCGTATGTCACGAGCATGCGAGCGCTATCCTAGGGGAGGGCAGAGCCCACTACCTAGCTCCAGCACACGGACGACATGTACCAATTTACCTGGCCCGTCGCCTCCGTGCATCGAACACACGACCACTACGTCTATGACCGGCAGATGGAGGCAAGCCTCCACTCTGAACACCACCCAGCCCGTAGTTCATATTGAGTAAGCCGCAAGCGACTTACCCCATTGAGGCCAGAATGATCCCCAGCCCGGAACAGCAAAGCCGACTGAGGACCTACTGTTCCTACGGTTCCCCTACCCAAGGGCTACACAGGGGGGGGGGGGCTTCATGCTGCCCTATACGTACAACATCCTTACATACCTCATTCTCACACAACATCCATTCCCATACACACTCAACACCCCATTAAACACATTCACTGCTTTCTCACACACACGCCTCACATGCTCTCTCAACCCAATTCTCTCCTGCCACCACACTCCCAAGTAACGCACAACAGTCACATACTTCAACACTTTCTCACCCATTCGCTCTCTCGGACTCCTATTCACATTGAACCAACCTTTCATCAACATGCACACCGTTTTCCCCTCAGACAACCTCATCTTTCTCTCACTCATTCGTTCATTCACCATTCTCAGCACCTCACTCGCTCCGTCCTCAATCGCCTTCCTCGAATTCCCATTCATCAAAATCATCCGCAAACGCAACCATACACCATCCAGCCTCATTCACCATCCTCACACATCCATCAAACACAATCTTCCAATAATGCGGACCAAGCACACTCCCCTGAGGGCATCCCATACTCACATCCTTTCGTACAACCCCAGGGTCCAATCGCATCTCAACCTTTCTCCCAGACAAATAATCTTTCATCAATTCATACAATTCTTTTCTCACACCTCTTTCTCTCAACACACTCGGCCACCACACTCTATCAAATGCACCCACCACATCCAAGAACACACCCAACACATACTTACTTTCACTCCGCTCAACCTCACGCCTGACATCCCTCATTGCATCCTCCGTACACCTCTCATTCATAAATCCATTCTGTCTCTCATGCACACTCTCACTAAACAACCACTCCAACTTGCACGCAATCATTCTCTCAAAGACCTTCCCTAACATAGGCAGCAGCGTTATCGGCCTAAACGCACTCGGGTCATTCACACTCTTATCTTCACTCTTCAACAACGCTCTCACACGCCCCCACTTCCATCTATCCGGAAACACAGGATACTTCACGCACACACCATACATACACGCTCTTCAACTCACACCACTCCTCTTTCAGCATCTCCACACATAATCCATCCCATCCAGGCGCCTTCCCATTCTTACTCTTCCTCACAACCTCTCGCACCTCATCCTCACTCACATTCCATCTCTCTCCAAACTCAGGCACATACCTCCCATTCGCTCTCCTTACACCCTTCTGACTCTCACTCCCATTCACTCTGCAGTCATTCGGTATCAAACGATCCAGCAACCTCCTTCCACTCTCTTCCCAATCACTCACACCTTCATTCTCACCAATCATACCCATCACTCTCTCAAGCTTCCACTTCCCCAAAGACAGCTTGTAGGCCAAGTTCCAACGAGCTGTCTGGTTTCCGTCCCCCTAGCACTCCACCCCCTAGCCCGAATCCACACCAACACCTGCTCCAACATCCGCAGAAACGTCGCCACGGCCATGATTTCTATTGACTGAGCTCAGGCTTTTGATTCCGTTGACCACGCCCAACTCCTCAACACCCTCAGTAAGCATGGCTGTCCCAGCCAACTCCTCGCCATGCTACGTTCCTTCCTACACGGCCGAACCTTTCAAGTAAGGGTCGGAGAATCCTTATCCTCATCCTACCCTCTCCGAGTGGGAGTGCCTCAGGGTTCTCCCCTCTCTCCTTATTCACTGCATACACCGCCCAGGTGGTCAGTCAACGGTTCCACAACACGGAGGTAGTAGCATACGCAGATGACGTGGCGATCGTTAGCACCTCCCTCAATCCTACCCTCGCCCTCCGTTTGGCAGAACTAGCCTGCCAAACGGTGTCCGACGAACTAAGGAAAATCAACATCCACGTGAATCCCAGGAAGACAGATGCCCTGGTTTTCTCGTACGAAAAACAAAACGCCCCCATCCCAGAATCCTTCCGGCCCGACGACGCCACCCTCCCCATCCCTCACCCCATCTGCTACCTAGGAGTCCACCTAGATAGACACCTTCTCCACTCATATCCTTAACACCATAAAATCCGCCAAGTGCCGCTCCCTAAATTACAACTCACCTCTCCCGTCCTCAGCCTCCGCCTAAAACTCCTTATCCTTAAAGGCGTAATCCAACCTGCCCTCCTATATGGATCCCCTGTCCTCAGATACCTCACCAAATCCTCCCTCTCCAACCTCTAATCCTACCAAAACGGACTCGTCCGTAAAATTGTCCGGCACACCTCTCTCCAAAGAGCCCCCAACCGGATAATTCATCCTACCCTACAACTCGAACCCATTTCCCAAACCATTTCTCGCCGTCACATTAAATTCTACGACTCCCTCCAATATATGGACAATCCCCTGTATTCCTCCCTCCAACCCCCTCCTCAGCCGGTATGTTGGCGGAAGGCAGTCGAAGATGTCGAACCCCTAGTCGACGTTACCGGCTGTTGAGTCCTCACGACACTGCTCGGGAACGGGAGCACTAACCACAAATTAAGCATCTTCACAACCATCAATTATGGCCGTCTAGCTTAGGTTAGGTTAGGGGTGGTTAGTTTAGTTTTATATTTATTATTAGTTAGGGTAGTTTAGTTTAGCTAGCTTAGTTTAGATGTAAGCATATTCGGCGTCCTTTCCTTCCCTCACTCACAGCGACCGCTTTGGGCCAGTGTCGGCTTGCGGTGACTCTATTCTTAGGTTAGGTTTACTCTTTTATCTATAATTCTTTCTTCTTTTCTTTCTTAGCTCCTCTTCTACTATCCCTATCCTCTCTTCTTTCGTTTTCTCCTATCCTCACAACCCTCCCGGCACCGCCAGACGCCGGTTAACCCACAACCCTAGATCTATTTTACCTCCACACCAATTCACAACACCCCCTTAAAATAAAACATCAGAGTGTTCAGTAGAAGGGGAACTGTCGGGACAACCACGGCAGGTCACAACTGTCTCCCAACCAACATCTGATTACCCCTGGATCTCTGGTAAAAAAAAAAATAATAATAATAAAAAACGCGATATTTTGTTCCCTGTTGGTTTTTCGACAATATGTACATCAAAGAAGTGGGTTATTTTGTTATTAAAAGCAACTTTTTTTGTATAACGAAGTAGAAACGAGATATACTCAAAATACTACAACTTGGGAGTTACCAATTTTATTAGTATTCATTAAATTTCTATTCAAATAGGGTTATAATTACAAATCAGGTCATGTTTTTCGACTAGATGTTTGTTTGTTTGATTTTGGGCCATCAATGCCCAACACTCTTCAGACCGTATTTGAGTGCCCCAATCATGGGAAGTCGCAGGCACACGCAGGCCAGGCCGAAACATTGGGAAAAATGGGAAGGAATGGGGATT
This sequence comes from Riptortus pedestris, assembly GCA_019009955.1. NCBI lineage: Eukaryota > Metazoa > Arthropoda > Insecta > Hemiptera > Alydidae > Riptortus > Riptortus pedestris. Next base: position 4,929,172 of record CM032228.1, read on the forward strand.
TGAAATAAAAAATATAAAGTTAAAAAAGAAATTATTATTCTTTCTTTTTTTTTAGCTCTATATTTTTTATTTCAAATCCCCCTTCCTTCCCATTTTTCCAATTTTTTTTTTATTAATTTATTTTCAAGAGGAAATAACGTTGTTATTTATATCGCTATTCATTTTCAATAGAAATGTAAACTATAAGAGGATTTCTAATTTTAGAATATATTATTCAAACAAAGTCATGCTGAATTTGAACAACACAAACACCGATGAACATCCGGTGGAAGCACTTAATATCTCCTAAGAAGAGCCAAATTTCATTCACCTCGTGAAGGCAGGAGCCAAGAACTGGGTGGACAAAACATTTCTTCAAAACCGTGGAGGCAAGATTAGTCAAGGACTGGCTAGAGCCCGACCATTGGACCACTCAGTTCCTCTCAGGTCATGGCAACTTTGCCGCATATTTTTATAAATTTAAAAAGAAAAGGAGCCCATTGTGTCCCTGTGGGGATGCAGAAGAAACAGCCGCGCCTGAGATGTGTCCGTTACGGCTCAGCTCGTCGTCTCGAGATTTGCAGTTAAGAACTGAATCCAGAAGAGAATCCTAGTCCTATAACTGTCAGTATAATAAATGGTAATGACTCACCGGGTAGGCTACCAATAAAAAAAAATAAAAAAATGAGGGCCTACCAGTTGATGGTCGACTGGACAGTGATAGGCAATCATATAAGTGTGAGTACTGCGAGCGGTGGTTCACAACCAAGAGAGGAAGAGGACGCCATACGAAATGTACCCACCCCAGAGAGTTCAATGATGCTTTGGTCCTTGGTAGAATGCGGGCAAGATGAGACACCGAACATCTTCTGGTTTAGCATTGCATTAGCGTAGACTGAGGTAGGAAGGTTATGCAGGTACATTGTTCGAACTACTAGCTGAATTGGTGCCTGGGGGGAGGGGGGTGTTTCCCCTCCGATAGAGAAATTCACGGGGCGTCGACTATGGGAGGACCCAGGTCAGTTTTCTTTTGGGTACTGTCAGACTGTCGTTTATTGTTTATGCTGACGAACTCATTCTTCAGAAGAAGGTCTCAACGTGTGCCTGAAACAGCTGGAAAGTGCGCTTCGGAAATTTGGTTTGGAGCAAAACCCAGAAAAGCGTATAGGTTGGAGATAAAGTCCTCGTGCGACGTACGGTGGTCAAGGTTTGCCCGGTATCAGGCCATAGTGTTTTCGAACATCCAGTCCGGGTCCTGGGGGTTGGCGATGTTTGGGTGTACCTTCACGTCCCGTTTTCCCATCATGGTGAGGAGCCTTTGTGCCTAACTGGGCGGATGTCGTATCATGAGATGGGCTGGGAGTGAGTCAAGCTACACTGGAGTGGATCACCATCAAAGTGCTCAGTGGAACCTGGTTCGTGTGGGCCAAGTTCAGTACATTTCCTCAAGACAGCTGGCAGAATCAGAGAAGGCGTTGGACAGGCTCGGGGAGTCTGATGGAAGGGTCCTGTTATACAAGCTGAACTTATGTCTGGAAGTAAACTGTGAAATGACCCATTGGTCTAGAAGTTATTTACTTATGTTTATTAATTAGTTTAATTATGTTTTCTGTTTATTACCAAGAGTGTATTTTTTTCTATATTGTATGTTTCTGTTTCTTGTTATAATTTATGTAATTAGGTAGGCTGTATCTCTAGGAGGATTGACTTACCTTTATTTTTTATCAGTAGATCTATTCTTATGTTGTATTATTTGTAGTCAATTATGTTTCGTATTTTTGTTTGTTTCATTTATGTTTCGTTTTGTTGTTAGTTTTCTTCTTTTTATTATTTATTCATTTGTTTATTTTTAGTGCTACGTGTCAGGTTAAGGGTAACAACTCCTCTTGAGTACTAGCATTTTGTTTTTATATCCTGTATGGACTTTCAAGGGGTTTGCGACCCAATATTGTTTATTTTTTTTTTTTGAAGTATTATAGGTTAAGGGATTCGTTTTAATATTTATTTTTTTAATTTTTTTTTTTATTGTTTTTAATACTCAAATAACCAAGTAAAAAATGTAATAGACAATTAACTATAAAATACTCACTGACATAAACTTACCTACTCACCTTCCAGAACCTCTACTCGACAACTACCATATATTTACATAATAATAAAACATCTGAAAGAGTCACATTTATTCAATAAACATTAATTGCACAGGGAGTATACATCAGATGAACTGGTTTTTGCAACTATTATTCCACTGGAGAAAGACTTGAGGTTTTTGAATTTTTGCTAAGTCTGCAAATATTTTATCATATGTTTTATAATAAGGCGCAATTATATTATTAGCAGTCATCCAGGAGATTAGCGGTCACAATTTTTGTTTAATCATTACCAAACTCGATATGTAAACGTTTTACATAAAAATAAAGATCAAGTTCGTTAACGGCTGAAATCGGACAGGGAGAGGGTGTGGGTTTAGAGAGGGAATTGGTTATTGTCAGATGGAAAAAATGGTATACCCTTCTTTTTGAAAATATAATGTTCTATAAATGGCGTTATGTACATGTTTTCTCTTTCATGAATATTAACCAAGATAATTAATTTTTGTAGTTTTTAGCAATATGTAAACCCTCCCTCGTACTCATTTCATATTAACAATAAGCTGTTATATCATTGATTCCAAGGTTAAATTCCTAATATTGTTTTCAGGAGACATTTATTATATGGGACACATGCAGATTCGTTCGGTTGATACCCTCCTACTCCCTCCTGTACTAGATATAGTTAATGGTTTTCAATATAATTCATATATTTTCTTCATATTTTCATGGCAAGGGTCATATATACTATTCTAATATGTCAAAGTGATTGTTTTTCTTTCCAATCAAGAATATTCCTATCTGTCTGAATGTTTATTCTAAGCTCTGAGAGGATCTCTGATGTGGAGGTTATTAAAATGTAAAATGACTGAAAGATTTCTCGTTATTATTTGTATTGTTTCACTTAATATTCACTGAGGTGTTAAGAGTGAGCAGTAGGAACTCCTTAAATAAAATCCTTAGTCCCACCCGGGCTAGAAAAGGGTGGTAACCTGTAGATAACCCGTCCCTGATAGGTCTCACTAGCACTAATTGAACGTTAATAAACGACTTTTTTTTAATAACGACAAGCAAAAGTGTGAATCGCAAATATTTGTGGCACGCCAAAAAAAATAATAAATAATGTGAGTGATTTTTATAAATCACAAATTGAAAATCGAAATTTAGTTTGGAAACAACATTGTCCATGAAACAAATAGGATCTAAATTAAGAGTGATTGAATTAGTATTCCTGTGATGCGCAGCAGCTGACTGGAATGGAAGAGACATTGCACAAGTTGTTGTGTATAAATAAGCAGCGGCGCAATGGCAGGGCACAGTGCTAACATGGTCTTCTATAAGGTGAGTTGTCTCTCTTATCAATGTGACACTGATGTCTTTGCTATTGCATCTAAGATATGTTTGTTGATTCCCTTTAGGTTCTGGTTCTCGCCGCTATCGCAGCAGCTGCTAAGGGAGGAGTTATCGCTCCTGCTTATCCTGCAACCTTCTACTCAGCAAGGTATGCTGCTCCACTACCTGTAGCAGCACCTGTTGCAAGGTATGCTGCCCCACTAGCTGTAGCAGCACCACTCGCTGCCAGGTATGCTGCTCCTCTCGCCGTCGCTGCCCCCGTCGCCCGTGTTGCTGCTCCAGTAGCTGTTGCTCATGCTGCCGTCGAAGAGTACGACCCAAGACCACAATACAGCTTCGCCTACGATGTCCAGGACGCTATCACCGGAGACTCCAAGAGCCAGCACGAGACCCGTGACGGAGATGTTGTCCAGGGAAGCTACTCCCTCATCGAACCCGATGGTTCCAGGAGGACCGTAGAATACACCGCTGATGCTTTCAACGGATTCAACGCCGTCGTCCACAAGGACGCTGGAGTCCACGCTGCAGTTCCTGCTGTCGAGGTTGCACCTGCCAGAATAGCTGCTCCAGTCGTCGCTCCAGCTGTATTTTAATCTTATTGCCTCTGATTAAAAGAATTCAATTATAGTTCTTGTTTTTAATATAGTATGCCCACTCCCCAATACGTAAAGTTCATTCTGATGCTATTGCGTAAATTAACCAGATTTTAAACTTGGGGTCAATTGAGATCTTCATCAAGAAAATAATTTACCGCATTAGTTAAATATTTGATGTCTAGTGTGAATTGTTTAAGCTAGTCATAAAATACTTCGATGCATAATAGCATCTAGTGAAAATCGCACGATTACCAGAGAGCATTATTTAAAAAGTCCGTCACGCAGGGGCTGCGTAAACTAAGCAGATTTCCCTCGTGAAGTTTAGTAATAGATAAATATACATACTGCTAACACAACACCGTGAATAAATACAAACGGAAATAAGAAATGTTTCATCCAATTTCAATAGCCTGCCGACAGGAAGCGTTAGGTTAGAAATGTAAACAAACGGGTCCCGCCTCACACCGGAAAGAAAAACAATTATTGAAATATATCAGAATATAACTCATTAATTTTATTGAGAACTATTTACTATATCTAGTACTGTAATTAATAATGAGTCAGAATAATTGTTATCTCAATCAATAAAATTTTAGTAGTCCAAAACTTTAAGATGGGGGGGGGAGTCACCTGTACATATTTGCATGTATCTCGTATAATAAAGGTCTCTTGAATACAATTTTTGGTATTTAAACTTCCAAAAATGTGATTTATTATGTATCAGAGTATTGTTTACGTAACATGAGTAGAAGTGGCGGTTTGGTGAAAACTGAAAAATGCAAATATCTCGGTTAATATTCAAGATAGAGAATAAATGTCTATAACAATATTTATGGTAAATTTAATTTGTAATAAGATTGACTCTGTATAATTTTTCGATCCGACGTATAGTAACGGCGATATTTCGAATTTTCGAAAATCCTCCCCTCTAAACCCCCCCCTCCCACTGATCCGATTTCAGCCGTTAACGAACTTGATCTTTCTTTTTACATAAAACGCTTAAATATGAAGTTTGGTAAGGATTAAACAAAAATTGCGACCGCTAGAGCGGTAACAGACAAATATATATATATATATATCTATCTATATATATATATATATATTTATTATATATATATAATATAGATATATATACAGTTTTGAACGGACCTCATTTTCGTCATCTACTAGGTAGGATCGATGGACATTTGAAGAAAAATGTTGAAAATTCCGTCATGAGTACAACCTCAATAGCTGATTTCCCTTAAGGGAAATCTGCTAAAACGAAATAAACCTGACTAAATATTCTGAGCACAGCATATGACAAGTCTCATTTTTCTGTCGGCTATTTTATTTTAAAATCTAAATGCCAATTCCAGGCGTTATAAATTCTTGTTGAAGACAAATGTTTTTAGAAACTTCAATTGTGTTCTTCGTGCTACTATTTTTTGGTCCTTCCATTAGATGGACGAAGGCGATTGATACCTGCAGGGAGTTGTGAGCACGGTGGATTACGCTTCTTTGTGATCGCTTCAGAAGAAGCATTAGTAGTTAGTATTAATTAGGAATGAGACAAGCAACATTTCTAATAAACATTTCTGCTTTGGATCACATATCTCTTATCATAGGTTGATCATTTGTTTTGATCACCTATTACTGGTATTATGGTGATATCATAGGTTGATCATTTGTTTTGATCACCTATTACTGGTATTATGGTGATATCATAGGTTGATCATTTGTTTTGATCACCTATTACTGGTATTATGGTGATATCACATGTCTCAGGATTTGACCACAAATCTTTGCTCTCTGGTAATATAGCGATATCATAGGTCCCGTGTTTTGATCACCTAATCTGTTATAATATTGTTATATCATAGGTAACGAGTTTGGATCAACTATCTCTGGTGTTATGGTGATATATAAGGTAAAGGCAATCTTTTAATTCGTATGTAGGTAAAACTGAATAAGCTATAAGTTCATTTTTACAGAAATAATTGTCCTCTATCGCGGTCAAATATGCAAGTGGAGCGATAGCTGGAGCTGACTATGCAAGTGGACCATGGACGATAGCTGGAGAAGAGTATGCAAGTGGAGCATGGGCGATAGCTGGAGCTGACTATGCAAGTGGACCATGGGCGATAGCTGGAGAAGAGTATGCAAGTGGACCATGGGCGATAACTTGAGCTGACTATGCAAGTGGAGCATGGGCGATAGCTGGAGCTGACTATGCAAGTGGAGCATGGGCGATAGCTGGAGCTGACTATGCAAGTGGACCATGGGCGAGAGCTGGAGCTGACTATGCAAGTGGAGCATGGGCGATAGCTGGAGCTGACTATGCAAGTGGACCATGGGCGAGAGCTGGAGCTGACTATGCAAGTGGACTATGGGTGATAGCTGGAGAAGAGTATGCCAGTGGTGCATGGGCGATAGCTGGAGCTGACTATGCAAGTGGAGCATGGGCGATAGCTGGAGCTGACTATGCAAGTGGACCATGGGCGAGAGCTGGATCTGACTATGCAAGTGGACTATGGGTGATAGCTGGGGCTGACTATGCAAGTGGACCATGGACGATAGCTGGAGAAGAGTATGCAAGTGGAGCATGGGCGATAGCTGGAGCTGACTATGCAAGTGGACCATGGGCGATAGATGGAGATGAGTATGCAAGTGGACCATGGGCGATAACTTGAGCTGACTATATTAGTGATGGGACGATAGCTGGAGCTGACTATGCACTGGAGCATGGTGATATATAAGGTAAAGGCAATCCTGACTATGCAGTTCATCGAGAGCTGGATCAACTATGCAATGGGACTATGGGTGATTGCTGGCGTTGAGTATGCCAGTGGAGCATGGGCGTTAGCTGGAGATGAGTATGCAAGTGGAGCATGGGGGTTTGCTGGAGCTGAGTATGCAAGTGGACCATGGGTGATAGCTAGAGCAGAGTATGCAAGAGGAGCATGGGCGATAACTGGAGCTGACTATGCAAGTGGAGCATGGGCGATAGCTGGAGCTGACTATGCAAGTGGACCATGGGCGAGAGCTGGAGCTGACTATGCAAGTGGAGCATGGGCGATAGCTGGAGCTGACTATGCAAGTGGACCATGGGCGAGAGCTGGAGCTGACTATGCAAGTGGACTATGGGTGATAGCTGGAGAAGAGTATGCAAGTGGAGCATGGGCGATAGCTGGAGCTGACTATGCAAGTGGAGCATGGGCGATAGCTGGAGCTGACTATGCAAGTGGACCATGGGCGATAGCTGGAGCAGAGTATGCAAGTGGAGCATGGGCGATAGCTGGAGCTTACTATTCAAGTGGAGAATGGGCTATAGCAGGAGCTGAGAATGCAAGTGGTGCATGGGCGATAGCAGGAGCAGAGTATGCAAGTGGACCATGGGCGAGAGCTGGAGCTGACTATGCAAGTGGACCATGGGCGAGAGCTGGAGCTGACTATGCAAGTGGAGCATGGGCGATAGCTGGAGCTGACTATGCAAGTGGACCATGGGCGAGAGCTGGAGCTGACTATGCAAGTGGACTATGGGTGATAGCTGAAGAAGAGTATGCAAGTGGACTATGGGTGATAGCTGGAGCAGAGTATGCAAGTGGAGCATGGGCGATAGCTGGAGCTGACTATGCAAGTGGACTATGGGTGATAGCTGGAGCAGAGTATGCAAGTGGAGCATGGGCGATAGCTGGAGCTGACTATGCAAGTGTACTACGAGTGATAGCTGGAGCAGAGTATGCAAGTGGACTACGAGTGATAGCTGGATCAGAGTATGCAAGTGGACTACGAGTGATAGCTGGAGCAGAGTATGCAAGTGGACTACGAGTGATAGCTGGAGCAGAGTATGCAAGTGGACTATGGGTGATAGCTGAAGAAGAGTATGCAAGTGGAGCATGGGCGATAGCTGGAGCTGACTATGCAAGTGGACTATGGGTGATAGCTGGAGCAGAGTATGCAAGTGGAGCATGGGTGATAGCTGGAGCTGAGTATGCAAGTGGACCATGGGTGATAGCTGAAGAAGAGTATGCAAGTGGAGCATGGGCGATAGCTGGAGCTGACTATGCAAGTGGACTACGAGTGATAGCTGGAGCAGAGTATGCAAGTGGACTATGGGTGATAGCTGAAGAAGAGTATGCAAGTGGAGCATGGGCGATAGCTGGAGCTGACTATGCAAGTGGACTATGGGTGATAGCTGGAGCTGACTATGCAAGTGGACTACGGGTGATAGCTGGAGCAGAGTATGCAAGTGGACTATGGGTGATAGCTGGGGCTGACTATGCAAGTGGACTATGGGTGATAGTTGAAGAAGGGTTTGCAAGTGGAGCATGGGCGATAGCTGGAGTAGAGTATACAAGTGGACCATGGGCGGGAGCATGGGCGATAGCTGGAGCTGGACTATGCAAAGTGGAGCCATGGGCGGGAGCTGGAGCTGACTATGCAAGTGGGCACTTATGGGTGAAATAGCTGGAGAAGATGGGACTATGCAAGTGGGACCATGGACGCCGTAGATGGAGCTGACTATGCAAGTGGAGCAATGGCGATAGCTGGAGCTGACTATGCAAGTGGACCCATGGCGGATAGCTGGATCTGAAGAGTATGCAAGTGGACCATGGGCGATAGCTGGAGCTGACTATGCAAGTGGGACCATGGGCGATAAGCTGGAGAAGGAGTATGCAAGTGGAGCATGGGCGATAAGCTGGAGCTGACTATGCCAAGTGGAGCATGGGCGATAGCTGGAGAAGCTGGACTATGTCAAGTGGACCATGGGCGATAAGCTGGAGCTGACTATGCAAGTGGACCATGGGCGAGGAGCTGGAGCTGGACGCCTATGCAAGTGGGAGCATGGTGATAGTGGAGCTGACTATGCAAAGTGGACCATGGGCGAGAGCTGGAGCTGACTATGCAAGTGACTGCAAGTGGGCGATTTTAGGAGCTGGAGAAGAGTTGCCATGGAGCTATGCAAGCTGGAGCTGACTATGCAATGGGAGGCATGGGCGAGAGGCTGGAGCTGACTATGCAAGTGGACTATGGGTGAGCCAGGAGCTGGAGAAGTGGACTATGGGTGATGCCTGGAGAAGAGTTTGCCAGTGGAGCATGGGCGATAGCTGGAGAAAAGAGTAATGCAAGTGGAGCATGGGCGATAGCTGGAGCAGAGTATGAAGTGGAGCAATTGGGGACGAGAGCTGGAAGTTGACTATGCAAGTGGAGCATGGGCGACTAGCTGAGCTGTGACTATGCAAATGGAGCAAGGGCGATAGCTGAGCTGACTAATGCAAGTGGACTATGGGGTGATAGCTGGAGCAGGAGTAATGCAAGTGGAGCATGGGCGAGAAGCCTGGAGCTGACTATGCAAGTTGTAACTACCGAGTGATAGATAGGAGGGCCAGGGGGGTATGCAAGTGGACCTATGGGTGATAAGCTGGTACAGATTATGCAAGTGGAGCATAAGCTGGAGCGGAAGGATGGAGCTTGACTAATGCAAGTGGACTATGGGTGATAGCTGAGCGAGTAATGCAAATTGGAGCATGGGCGATAGCTGAGAGCTGACTAATGCAAGTGGACTATGGGTGATAAGCTGGAGCAGTAGTATGCAAGTGGAGCATGGGCGGAGAGCTGGAGCTGACTATGCAAGTGTACAACGAGTGATAGGCAGGAGCAGGTATGCAAGTGGACCATGGGTGTGATTGCTGGAACTGACTATAGCAAGTGGGACCATGGGCGAGAGCTGGAGCTGACTATGCAAGTGGAGAGATGGGCGATAGCTGGAGCTGACTATGCAATTCTGTGGACCATGGGGCGAGAGCTGGAGCTGGACTACTGCCAAGTGGGACTAATGGGTGATAGCTGGAGAAGAGTATGCAAAGTGGAACCATGGGGCGAGAGCTGGAGCTGACTATGCAAGTGTTACTACGCATGATAGCTGGAGCAGTCAGAGTATGCAAGTGGACTACGAGGTGATAGCTGGATCAGAGGTATGCAAGTGGACTATACGAGTGATAGCTGGAGCAAGGAGTATGCAAGAGGACTACGAGTACGAGTGATAGCTGGAGCAGAGTATGCAAGTGGACTAATGGGTGATAGCTGAAGAAGGGTTTGCAAGTGGGAGCATGGTGCGGATAGCTGGAGCTGACTATGCAAGTGGACTATGGGTTGATAGCTGGAGGAGCTGACTATGCAAGTGGACTTACGTGTGATAGCTGGATCCAGGAGTATGCAAGTGGACTACGAGTGATAGCTGGAGCAGAGTATGCAAGTGGGGGACTACGAGTGATAGCTGGAGCAGGAGTATTGGCAAGTGTGGGACTATGGGTGATAGGGCTGGAAGAAGGGTTTGCAAGTGGAGCAATGGGCGATTTAGACCCCCCCCCCCCCCCCCCCCCCCCCCCCCCCCCGAAGAAGCTGGACTAATGCAAGTGTGACAATGGGATGATACGCTGGAGCTGACTATGCAAGTGGGACTACGGGTGATAGCTGAGAAGCTGACTATGCAAGTGGACTACGGGTGATAGCTGGATCAGAGTATGCAAGTGGACTTTCGGTGATAGCTGGAGCAGAGTATGCAAGTGAGACTACGAGTGATAGCTGGAGTCAGAGTATGCTAAGATGTGGACATATGTTGTGATAGCTGAAGAAGGGTTTGCAAGTGGAGCATGGGGCGATAGGGGAGCCTGGACTATGCAGTGGACTATGGGTGATAGCTTGGAGCTGACTATTTGCAAGTGGACTACGGTGTGATATGAAGTTGATGAGCAGGAGCTGGATCTGACAAGTGGATGCAAGTGGAGCTGGATGAAGAGTAGCAAGAGGGTGGCTGGAGCGAGTATGCAAGTGGACTATGGGTGATAGCTGAAGAAAGGGTTTGCCAGTGGATGCAATGGGCGATAGCTGTGGTGTATGCAAGTGACTACGAGCTGGAGGACTTGCAATGTGGCGTACGTGAGATAGCTTGGAGAAGATTTCTGTATGCAAAGTAAACCCTATGGGTGTAAACGGCTGACTATAGCTTAGAGTGCACTAGTTTGGCAAAGTGGAGCATCTATTTGGTCAGTGTTTTCAGTGGACCATGGGCGATGGCAGGAAAATAAAAAACGAAATTTCTGTTCAAATAACACCTTTTAAACGGCTTTAGTTAGATGCACCTGTTTATTTATCTATTTGGTCCATTTCAGTACCAGAGAAAATTCATAAAAAATGAAGCATGCCTGAAAATGATTCAGCTTGGAATGAATTTATATTTGTTAGTATTTGGTTTGTTCATTTATATTGAACGAAACCACAGGATTGTAATACATTTCTATGCAGATGCCAGAAAGTAATAATAGTAAAACTATTATTAAATTAGTAACAATATTGGAATAAAATGAAACTATTTAACCAATAAAAAGTAATTACAGTAACAGACCCCTTTATTTGTTATCACTTAATAACTGTCTCCAAAGAACAATTCACAAAAACGTTTTTCAAAATATAATAGTTAAAATATATAATGATTTTTAAGATTTAAGAACTATTTTTATGGTAAATATCTAGGTTTAGAAGTTAGAATCAATTTCAAGGTAACGTTATTAACCTTTCGGAAAGGTAAATTAGCTATTGATTTTGGTAAAACCAGTAGGAGGGAGGTGGCTGGGTTGCACAAGAATAACCTATAAAAACTCAGCCTCTCCCTTGCCCATCACAGTAGAATCATGGTGTTCCACAAGGTGATACTATAAGATAGATTCTATTTTACTCATAAAATATTTTATTTTAATATATATATATATATATATATATATATATATATGTGTGTATAAAATATTTTATATATATAATAATAATTATTATTATTATAATATATATTATTATATATATATGTATAATAATATATATATATATATATACATAACATCTATAATAATAATATATTATATATACATGCATATACATATATTCATAATATTCTTGTTGAATGTTTCATTATTATTGTTTATTAATATTATATTTTATAGGTCGTCGTATTAGCCGCTTTGGTGTCAATCGCTAGGGCTGGCTTAGTTGGAGCTCCAGCAGTGCTTGCTCCAGGTGCACGATATGCTGCAACATATGCTGCACCATTAGCCTCCACTGCATATGCTGCACCCATCGCTGCCCCACTTACCACTGCTACATATGCCGCTCCCTTGACAGCTCCCCTTGCTGCTAGGGCATATGCTGCACCACTCGCTGCCAGGTATGCTGCTCCTCTCGCCGTTGCTGCCCCCGTCGCCCGTGTTGCTGCACCAGTAGCTGTTGCTCATGCTGCTCCAGTAGCTCATGCTGCCGTCGATGAGTACGACCCACACCCACAGTACAGCTACTCCTATGACATCCAGGATGCTATCACTGGAGACTCCAAGAACCAGCACGAAACCCGTGACGGAGATGTTGTCCAGGGAAGCTACTCCCTCATCGAACCCGATGGTTCCAGGAGGACCGTAGAATACACCGCTGATCCAGTCAACGGATTCAACGCCGTCGTCCACAAGGATGCTGGAGTCCACGCTGCACCAGCTGTTGCCGTCGCTAAGGTTGCTGCTCCAGTAGCAGTCGCTGCTCCAGTTGCCCGTGTTGCTGCTCCCCTTGCCGTAGCCCACGCTCCCATTGCAAGGTACGCTGCACCAGCCCTTGCTGCACCTCTTGCAAGGTATGCACCTGCCATCGCCCATGCCCCACTTGCATACTCTTCTCCAGCAATCGCCCATGCTCCACTGGCATACTCTGCTCCAGCAATCGCCCATGCTCCACTTGCATACTCTGCTCCAGCAATCGCCCATGCTCCACTGGCATACTCTGCTCCAGCAATCGCCCATGCTCCACTGGCATACTCTGCTCCAGCAATCGCCCATGCTCCACTGGAATACTCTTCTCCAGCAATCGCCCATGCTCCACTGGCATACTCTGCTCCAGCCCTTCTCCATTAAGTACCAAATATTTATAAAATTAAAAGTATACTGCTAAACTCTAAATTTATTACAATTACCTTTTCCTAAGTTATTAGTGCATTTGTGTTTAATAGTTAAACTATTCTCCTTTTACTCCTTTTTTTATATTCACATGTCCCAATGACCAAATGTTTATTGTTATGCTGGGACAATATGAATGGACTCTGTACATGCAGACTCATTTAAACGTGTATCGTTAGTATGTTTGCGTGTGTACTGGAACCACATGGTGCTCTGGTGCCGATGGTTGTCATCGTGCAATGAATGCGGATTTCGAGTATTTTGAGGTGAACAACCACCGGACTGGAACCACATGGTGCTCTGGTGCCGATGGATGTCATCGTGCAATGAATGCGGATTTCGAGTATTTTGAGGTGAACAACCACCGGACTGGAACCACATGGTGCTCTGGTGCCGATGGATGTCATCGTGCAATGAATGCGGATTTCGAGTATTTTGAGGTGAACAACCACCGGACTGGAACCACATGGTGCTCTGGTGCCGATGGATGTCATCGTGGAATGAATGCGGATTTCGAGTATTTTGAGGTGAACAACCCCGGACTGGAACCACCTGGTGCTCTGGTGCCGATGGATGTCATCGGGCATGAATGCGGATTTCGAGTATTTTGAGGTGAACAACCACCGGACTGGAACCATGTGGTGCTCTGGTGCCGAGGGGCATCCCCTCAGAAATCTGTAAAAATGAATTAAAGCGGGGTTTTAAAGGGTTTATAGAGTTTCCAATGAATAACCCTCAAACTCATTATTCATTTTTAATAATTCCTGAGCAAAGTAATTGTATTTCATGCACATGATAATAATCATGCTCTCCATGAGTATGCATAATATTGAAACGATATTTAGAACGGCGCAGTAAGATTAATCAGAAATAACTTTTTTTTTCTTTTTTTTTTTCTTATCGCCATCACTAAAAAATTAAATAAGTTCGCTTTTGTTACTGGCTATATATTTAGGTATAAACTATAAGCACTAAAATGGGGAAATACAGAATATTCTTTTAAACGGACGTCATTTTCGTTATCTCCGAGGTACGATTGAGGAACGTTTGGCGAAATATTTTCAAAATCGCGTCATGAATACAACCTCAATAGAGAAATCTCCTAAAATAGACATATTAATTATTAGAACATCGTCCAACATTCTATAAACTAAGGAACGTATACGCGTGATTTATACACTAGTGTGTATAAAGGTAAGGAATGAATGTGTACTCTAGTGAATGAGTGAGGAAGAGTGCAAGGCGGAGTTGCGGTTTTTCCAAAGAGTAATGGAAATAGGGGGATGGTACGAGGAGTGAGAATGTGAAGGCTGTTGAAGGACTTTGGTGTAAGGAAGTGTACCAGGTGTCATAGTATGAAGCATACCGATGGGCATGAAGCATTGTGATGCAGACGCGTGATCTGGAGATGATACGGTAAGAAGGAACATCATCAGTTGCGATGATCTGTATGAGAGAAGGGACAGCTTCAACAGAGTCAACTGAGTGCGGTTCGACTAGAAGGAGACTAAGCAAATAACGTGGGATGATCTTTGAGTCCTGAAAGAGGTCACCAACAGTTTGTGTTAATGTAAGGTCTAAGAGGCCGTGAGTGAGTATTGCAAAGGTGGATATGGATAAAGCGGCTTTGCCTCCAACTGAGGCCAGGATCAGTTTAAGCAGATGTAGAAGGTGACTTGTCTGGGTTTCTTGAGAGTGGTAGTTGGAGACGCTACGATGCGCAAGGGGCGGTCGGAGGTGATTAAAAGATTGTGTTAAATACAAATGGCAATAACACATAAATTAGTTTCCCAATAGGTGGAAGTTGGCGAGACCGTTAGTTTCAGATATGAGAGGAGTCACGTCCATTCATTCCGTCACTCGTCGGCGTTTCAGAGAAGAACAGTGGATTGGAAGGAAAGGCTGTTTGATGAGAAACAGTTATGAGTGCGAATTTCATGGACAAGGTGGAAAGTGAGGGGTGTGAATGGGTCAGCAGATAAGGAACATGGCAGGGAGAAGCGGTGGCTGTTGAGGAATATGTCATGAGGATGTTGGATCAACTAATGAGGAGTATGCAATGAGGTGGTGGGTCTCATGAGGAATATAGGAAACGAAATGGGTGGATCTGCTGTTGAGGAGTTTTCACGGGGGTTGGATCTGCTCATGAGGAACGTATGTATCATGAGGGGGTGGGTCTGATGAGAGATGGGTCATGAGTGGGTGGGTCTGATGAAAAACATGACAGGTGGTTTGTATTAGGTGATGATAAAAATGTCATGTTGGGGGGAAGGGGTTAGATCTTCTGTTGAAAGACAAGAGAAGGAGCAATACTAATTAGGACCAGCAATAAGGAAGAAGCAAAAAGCTGTCGCACGTGATCGAAAACAGCAATAACACAGGTCAGCTGCGGGTTTCAAATGTAAATAAAAGGATGCCTAGAGTTGTAGCAGTTGGAGTTCCCGCTGGATGGGAGGCAGCCAGGGTGGAGTGCCGACTGATGGAACAGCTGAATAAGGAAAGCGAAGCTGAAGGGAGTATAGATGCAATCCGTGCTCTGTTTAGAAGAGGGCCAAGGAACAGGCATACTGTGCAATGAGTCCTGCAAGTGGAGCCACATGCACGAAGAGTACTCCTTACAAACAGAGTGAAGTTCGGTCTTCTGTCGAAAAAATGTTACAACTATATCGAACAGCCAAGATGTTTCAAATGTTAAGCTCATGGGCATATAGGAAGGGCCTGTAAACGCCAGAAGACTGTTTGCGGCTGGTGCAGTCAAGTCCACGAAACAAGAGAGTGCCCTATTAAGGAAAAACCGCCAAAATGCGCAAATTGTGAGACTATTAAAAAAAGGCAGACCACCCAACGTACGATAGTAAATGCCAGGCATACATGGGTTACATAAGCAAGATAATAAAGACAACAGAATATGGTGTTTACAAAGACAAATAACAGTGCACCTTCAATTCAAATTAATTTGGGCAGAAGAAGACTGGCAGCAGCAGAGACTTGGAGAGATGCGATCTGCGCTAACACAGTGGTAGCAATGCAGGAACCTCCAGTGAGGGAGGGGAGATTGGCTCATATCCCACAGAAAGCAAGCCATGTTTATAAATACTGTCCTGGAGAAAGGCCGAAAGCAGCAATTGCTAATACAGGAACAGAGTGGAAGGCGCGCGGATAAACGCGGAGCACCTGGAGGGGACGGAATCTGCGCGAGGCTAGTTACAGAGGCAATGCCAGTAATAGGAAATCAACTGAACACACTAATGAACGACTGCCTTGCATAGGACATTTCCCGGAAAAAAAACAGCCATCGTTGTTTTCAAGAAGAAGGAGCCTCGCCACCTAAGCATAGCTGCGAGTTACAGGCCGATATGTTTGCTGCCGGTGCTTGGCAAGGTGCTGGAGTCACTGATTAAAAAAAGAATTGCTCCTAAAATGTCACAGTCAATAAGCAACAGTCAATTTGGAGGTATTACAGGAAGATCCACAGAAGATGCTATTCGCAAGCTGCTAGAAGATTGTGATGAGGGAGAACCGAAATTCGCCATTGCCATCTTTATCGTCATAGCAGGAGCTTATGATAATGCGTGGTGGTCGTGAGTTATTGAAGCAGTCCAAGAGCTGGAGCTGCATAGTAACATCCATGCCCTCATCAGCAGCTTTCTGCAAAACAGGACGGCCTACCTTAGAGATAGAGAAGGACCAGAGGCAGAGGTGGAAGTAAGTAAAGGATGCCCACAAGGCTCAGTTTTAGGAAATCCTCTGTGGATTATGAAATTAGACGGACTACTAAAAATGTTGGCGGCCCAAGGTTTAAGAGTAGTTGCATAAATTGATGACGTTGCTATCACAATAAGAGGGAACTCGAAAGCAAGCATCGCAGAGCAAGGAAATGAAGCAATGAGGATGACAAGAGACTGGCTGAAAGAGGCTAGCTATCGATAGCTGCTGGGAAGTGCCGTCATTATGAGACGCAGCTTCGATAAGAGGCACCCCCTTAGAATAAGAATAGGCGACGGTTGGGTGAAATTCCCAGAAGTGGTGACCTATCTGGGAATTAGCTTGGGTGAACACCGGAACCCTGCACCCCACATAGATATGCTGCAAATGATACAAGGAAAAATAGCCGAAAGATACGCGATTAGAGGTTGGCCTTTATCGTGCTCTACGCCGAGAATACTGAAAAAAGAAGTCAATATTTACTAGGGCGCTAGGGATCGTGTAAAGCAAATAGAAGAAGCAGCAAAGAATCACGTATTTGCAAAATGGGTGAGAAGATGACAGGCAAAAACTAATAGCCAAAAGACCAAACGCGGCTGCTTGACTTCCTTGGAGCTGGCTGGCCCATGACTTCTGATCCAGTCAAATGTTAACTGGACATGGCAACTTAGCGACTTATTTGCACAAACATAAAAGGAGAAACACTTAAATATGTTCCTACGGAGAGAACGAGGAAAACGCAATTCATGTTCTCACCAGTTGTCCAAAATGTGATTCGGCTGGAATCTAGTTAATGTGAGCAGAATATAATTATTCGCCCGAACCTGGAAATGGTTAGCTCACAGGAAAACACGAATGCAATTCAAAGATTTATACAGCAATAGAAGGACATTTTTGCAAAAGTAATATAAAGTCGAAATAAGGTAATCCTTTTCCCCAAGCGACGAGAAAGTGGCAATGGCAGTAATAGTGCCGGGAGCCACAATAAAAAAAATAAAAATAAAACAGATCAGCTGTTGATGAATATGTCATTCGGTGGAAGGTTTGATGAGAAGTATGTCATGGGGGGGGGGAGGGAGTTGAATAGGCTGATGAGATATATGTCATGAGGGGGTGGGTCTGATGAAAATATGACAGTGGGGGTTGATCGGCTGATGAGGAATATGTCAGGGTGGGGGGGGGGGTTGGATCTCCTGATGAGAAATATGTCATGGAGGGTTGGATCTTCTGATGAGGAATATCATGGGGGGATTGGATCGGTTGATAAGGAATATGTCATGAGGGGGTGGGTCTGATGAGAAATATGACAGTGGGGGTTGATCGGCTGATGAGGAATATGTCTGGGTGGGGGAGGGGATTGGATCTCCTGATGAGAAATATGTCATGGAGGGTTGGATCTTCTGATGAGGAATATCATGGGGGGATTGGATCGGTTGATAAGGAATATGTCATGAGGGGGTGGGTCTGATGAGAGATGCATGACAGTGGGGGTTGATCGGTCTGATGAAAAACATGACATGGGTGGGGGAGGGGATTGGATCTCCTGATGAGATATATGTCGAGGAGGGTGGGATCTTCTGATGAGAAATAGACTAGGGAGATTGGATAGGCTGATGAGATATATGTCATGAGGGGGTGGGTCTGATGAGAAATATGACAGGGAGGTTGGATCGTGTGATGATAAATATGTCAGGTTGAAGGAGGGGTTCGATCTTCTGATGAGAAATATGTCAGGGGGGGAGTTGGATCTGCTGATGAGGAATGTCATGGGAAGGGTATTGGATCGGTTGATAAGGGATATGTATGTATGTCTGATGATAAATATATGTCGCGCATTATGAGTGCTTTCCACGAGGTACTGTCCAGAAATGTTCACGGTCTTATTGAAAATTACTTATTTGGACGGTCTACCTCAGGGACTGTGGAGGACCAGAAGCAGCTGTTGGGTCAATCAAAGCCTCAAGGAAGAGTGTTAGGCCCATTGTATTCGATGGTCGAAAATCGACGGTCTTATAAGGATCTGCTAGCCCTTGGATTGCCGGTAGTAGCCATTGTAGATGACATCACGATGATCATAAATGCGAATTGAAGAGGAGATTTGACTAGATTGTCAAATGGAGCTATTGGAGTGGTCCAGGAATAACGATTTTGTTACATTCTCGGACCTGGTGACTTATGGCAGCACCGTTACCCCGAACCCCGGACTGCAGCTAAAAGTGGACAATATCGCCAATGTGCAGCAGAGCATGGCTGGAGCCATATGGGCTTGAGATATAAGCTACCGATAACATACCTACTAGTT
The DNA here is from genome assembly GCA_019009955.1 of Riptortus pedestris. Classification (NCBI taxonomy): domain Eukaryota; kingdom Metazoa; phylum Arthropoda; class Insecta; order Hemiptera; family Alydidae; genus Riptortus; species Riptortus pedestris. The sequence goes on from CM032228.1 coordinate 4,948,166, forward strand.
TCCTAAGCAGAGTAACGTATGCAGCCTCTACAATGGACCGATTAGGAAAAAACGTCACTTTGCTTCTGTAAATCGAGCAGAGACCCTTTTTAATAAGGCTTGTCGGGGAGGAGGTGAATGTAATTGCTGGCGTTGTGCCAATAGAACTAGTACTATAAGCCAAGATCACAGAGAAGTGCAGGATGCAATGGCTGGCCGACTCACAGAATTGCTTCTAGAAAATAAGAAGAAATTCTAAATCAGCCTATCGAAGGAGATGCAATCAAGGAGTAGACGAGCAAATAGCTAACTACTTGAGGAGCACATGCCAAAAAGGGGCTTCCCGACAGTTATGGAAATGATAATCCTCCAGTGAGTAACCCCAGGTTACTGGACGACCCAGTTTATGAGCGTTCATGGGAATGCCGGATTATATCTGTACAAGTTTAAGAAATGGAGACAAACAGAATGTGTTTGTGGTGCAAGAAACTAGGCAGCCATACACGTGTTTAGCAAGTTCATGTATCTTGACCCAGTAAGGTTGAAATTGATGAGCAGGGTTTATAAACACGAGATAGAACCGCACGATATGAACAATGATAGTGTCATATGAACAATTCAACGAATTGGTCCATCAATGGAGAAGGCGAAGAGAGCATGGCAGCTCAGATATAAGGTAGATAAATAAATTGAAACCGGTCAAAGGTAGTCCCTTGTTCGTTCTTAAATTACAAAAGTCAGTCACGCAGGGGCTGCGTAAACTAAGCAGATTTCCCACGTGAAGTTTTACAATAGATAAATATCAGAATAGTGAGTCAAACAGTTACGGGAACGGCCCGAACTAGCTTTTGACGGAAACTCACGACTAGACCCGAAGATAGCCGATCTCATCTCAGAAGCTGAAAACAGAAAAATGCAAATATCTCGGTTAATATTCAAGATACAGAATACATCTATATAACATTATTTAGAGAGTAGGGAGAGGTTAATTTAGCTAATAAGATTAATTCTAATATAATTTATCGAACCGAACGAATAGTGAGCGCGGTGCGTGGCGAGCGTTTTTTGAATTTTCGAAAATCATCCCCTCTAAACACCCCTCCCTCTCGTCCGATTTCAGCTATTAACGAACTTGATCTTATTTTTGCATAAAACGTTTAAATATCGAGTTTGATAACGATCAAACGAAAATTGCGACCGCTAGAGCGGTAACAGACAAATATATATATATATATATATATATATATATATATATATATAAATATATATATCTATATATATCCCTTAAGGGAAATCTGCTAAAACCCGACTTTAGCTATGGCGTAGAAGTGTCAGAAGAAAAATCCGTTACGTAGCGGCTTCGTTAACAAGTAGGAGGGGGGGGGGAGGTTTACTGAAGACCGAAAACTGCGCGCGCAGCGCGTGCAAATATCTCGGTTCATATTAAAGATAGTGAAAGACGTACATAATAACAATTATAGAACATTGTAATAAGATTGATTGCATGGAATATTTTGATTCTTTTTCTTTGCAAACTAACAGAAATAAATTAATACTTTTCGTAATTCAACCCCTCTATACCCCTGATTTCAGCGCGCGATTAATGCGCGCGAGTGATCTTTAGAGCTTTTGCATGATATGCTCTATATCGTAATTGTTAACGATCAAACACAAATTACAACCGCTAAAGATTTAACAGAGGAATATATATTCTATCTCTCTCTCTCTCTCTCTCCTCTCTCTCTCTCTCTCTATATATATATATATATATATATATATATATAAATATATATATATATATATAAAATATTCAAAATTAGGTCCGTTCAAAATTGTATCTGTATATATCAATTTTGAACTGACCTAATTTCCGTCATTACCAAGGTCCAGGATGGACATATGAGCAAAAACGCGTTATGAGTCGACCTGAATAGCTGATTTACCTTAAGGGGGAAATCAGCTATTCAGGCCCCTCTACTAAAGACATGAGAAATATGTTAAGGGGAGGGGTTGGATCGTCTGATGAGATATATGTCAGGGGGGTGGACCTGATGGGAAATATGACAGTGTGGTTTGTTCGGCTGATGAGGATCTGTCAGGGTAGGGGAGGGGTTGGATCTGCTGATGAGGAATATGTCAGGGTGAGGAGGGGTTGCATGGACTGATAATAAATATGTCAGGGTGGGGGGGATCGCTTCGGCTGATGAGGAATATATAATGGGGGGGGGGGTTGAATGGGCTGATAAGACATATGTCACGACGGGGGGGGGGTTTGCATCGGCTGATGATGAATATGTTAGGGGGGGGAGTGGGGTCGCATCGGCTGATGATGACATATGTCCACTGGGGGGGGGAGCATGGGGCTGAATGAGGAATATGTCAGGGTGGGGGGGGGTGCATCGGCTGATGAGGAATATGTCAGGGGGGGGGTGGGGGGGGGTCGCAGCAGCAGAGGGCAGGCATTGCAATCGGCTATGAAGAATAATTGTTCATGTTGGGGGGACTGGGGTTGTGGGTGTGAGGGGGGGTTGGCATGGGCTTTATAGACATAGGTCACGACGCACGACGGGGGTGGGGGGGGGGGGGTTGCAATCGGCTGAGAGTGCGAGTGCGCAGTGATGGTAGGGGGGGTGGGGTCGCATTTCGGCTGATGAGAAATGTCACGGTGTTGTGGGGGGGGGGGTTGCATGGGGTGTAAGACATTTTTCACGGGGGGGGGGGTTTGCATCGGCTGATGAGGAAAATGCCAGGGTGAGGGGGGGTGTGGCATCGGCTGATGAGGAATATGCCAGGGTGAGGGTGGGGGGTGGCATCGGCTGATGAGGAATATGCCAGGGTGAGGGGGGGGGGTGGCATTGGCTGATGAGGAATATGACAGGGTGAGTGTGGGGGCTGGCATCGGCTGATGAGGAATATGTAAGGCTGGGGGCTGGGGGGGGGCTGGGGGGGTTTGGTGACTGATGGAGCGCGATATTTCTCTAGATATTATAGATATGTTCTTGTAATAAAGAGAGGAGAAATGATATAACTCCCATTTTATAGTTTATATTTCAGGTTTGTGTAAGTCGTATTATGGAGGAAATTCTAGGATAAACCTCCTGACTTCAGATGGGATTCTTTACTGAGCATAATATGTACCATTATGAATATGCAGTTGATTTTCCAGGGGTACAATAGTAACAAATAATACTTGACCAAGGAACATAAGTACAGAACAACAATTGTAGATCATCAATAGTTAGATTTTACGAAGTGAGTTAGTTATGGGCCTTGATATGGTTGGTCCATTGTACAAATAATAATATTAATCTTTTTTCAAATAGAGCGATTTACCCTTAAAAGCGCGCGCCGCGAGCGAAAAAAAAAATAAAGCAGCTAACAGTGTCTTCAATTTAATAACGGAAATTGGAATTTATAGTGATACAACTTGTTATTAACCACAAAGATTTTAGAATAGTTAATATTTGTTTTAATTGAATAAACGATGTTTGCAAAAGGAAAAATAACTCCTTTGTCAATCAGGAAATCACATATTTAAATATACATAAGAGTATAGTAATGCGTATTATTACAATGTATCAATAATTAAGTTCCTTTGTAGCTGGCAATATACACAAATGAAGTTTTGAAAAAAAGCAATTATTTAATATTTTACATAGTAACAATTCACTTTTAAAAAGGCCCCCTCTAAGACATACCTCAGATATTCAATATTTCAATACGGATTAAAAGAGAGAAGGAACCGACTGAGTCGAATGGAATGTATGGTGAAGGTCAGGCAGAGAAGAACGAACCATTCCAAACCAATTTAAAAGAAACAAAAATAGAACAGAATAATACAGAGCCATATAAAATCAACTAAATTATAATTTAATTTAGTTAATTTCCCTTATTCTAAATTCCTATTCTTTCTTTTCTTCATTTAAAATTAAATTTAATAACGTTCGAATTAGACTAATGCGTTAAATTGAAAAGTAAATAATCATGCTGCATTCTCCATATTGGAGGGGAGGAATATGTCGTGTTGCACAAGATGTCGGTATAAATAGGGAGGCAAGGCTGGGGCTGGCACATATCAAAGATGGCATTGAACAAGGTGAGGAGAGGTAGTGGCATGTTGTGGAGTCTGTAGGCAGAATGGAAACTGACGTAATGGTTTGGGTGTCAGGTTGTTTCGTTCTAGCCTGCTCTAGTAGCAGTCGCTAGGGCGGGACTCATTCCGGAGCACCAGCTGTCTATGCACCAGGTGCTCCTTCTTGCTGCTTGGCGTGAATGGGATGCACCACTCGCTGCCACCGTCTATGCTTGCTCCCGTAGCTGTTGCTTGCCTCCGTGTTGCTCTGCACCAGTAGCTGTTGCTCATGCTGCCGTCTCGATGGTAGTTACGGACCCACACCCCTAGTACAGCTACTCCTATGATCATCCAAGGATGCTATCACTGGGAGAACTCACATGATCCAGCAACGAAAAACCCCGTGACGGAGATGTTGTCCAAAGGAAGCGTACTCCCTCATCGAACCCGATGCGTCTCCAGAGAGGACCGTAGAAGATACTCACCGCTGCATCCCAGTCAACGGATTCAACGCCGTCGTCCACTAGGATGCTGGAGTCCACCGCTGCACAAGCTGTTGCTTGTCGCTCCATTAGCAGTTTGCTGCTACAGTAGCCCGTGCTGCTGCTCCAGTTGCCGTGTTTGCTGCTCCTTTGGTTATGCTGCCGTGTTGCTGCTTCCTCTTGGTTATGCTGCACGGTGTTGCTGCTTCCTCTTGGTTATGTTGCCCGTCGATTGCTGTGCTCTTCTTGTTATTGGCTCCCACGTGTTGTGTCCTCTTGGTTTATGCTGCCCATGTTCGCTGTCTTCCTCTTGGCCGTATGATGCCTGTTGCTGCTCCAGTCTCGCTTATGCTGGACACACCCTCATCCACCAATAAATGTGCACAAATAAATACTTATTTATTCATTCCACACATAAACCACAAAAAAAGATTATAATACACCTTAACTCTTCAGTAGTTCAGTTATATGTACCTTATGAGATATTATGCAATATTTGAAACACCTAGATTGGGCATAAGATGTAATTATTCAGTTAACTTCAATCTAGACATTTTTTATTTATTAAACAAAATAAAGTCCGTCACGCAGGGGCTGCGTAAACTAAGCAGATTTCCCAAGTGAAGTTATACAGTAGAGAAATCTCCATAGGAGAGCCAAACGGCGACGGCAAAGGGTCGAACTAGTTTTTTCGCGTGAAATTCAAAAATCCGTTATCGGCCAAAATTTCATAAAAATGCAAATATCTTGGTTAATAGTCAAGATAGGGAATAAATGTATATAACAATATTTATAGTACATTCAATTTGCAATAAGATTAATTCTGTACACTTTTTCGATCCGGTGTATAGTAACGGAGATATTTCGAATTTTCGAAAATCCTCCCCTCTAAACCCCCCCCCTCCCACTAGTCCGATTTCAGCCGGTAACGAACTGGATCTTTCTGTTTACATGAAACGAGTAAATATCGAGTTTGGTAATGGTCAAACAATAATTGCGAGTGGTAACGGACGAATATATATATATATATATATATATATATATATATATATATATATATATATATATATATATATATTATATATATAATATATATATACAGTTTTGAACGGACCTCATTTTCGTCATCTCCTGGTAGGATCGATGGACATTTGAAGAAAAAATTTCGAAAATCGCATCATGAGTACAACCTCAATAGCTGATTTCCCTTAAGGAAATCTGTTAAAAGTGCCAACTGATTACCGCAACAATAACTGGTCAATACAAATCATTAACAAATAAAATCAAAAATGCATAATTATTATTGTGTAACAAATACCTAGTCAGATCAACAAAAGTTTGAAATGTTATGTGTTAACAATGCAGTTTCCAAATTTGATTTCAAATATTTAAAGGAGGCAGCAAAGCAGAAGAAGGATGGCACAGAGTTATTTCCCCCCACCCCCCCCCCCCCCCACCCCCCCCCCCCCCCACCCCCCCCCCCCCCCACCCCCCCCCCCCCCCACCCCCCCCCCCCCCCACCCCCCCCCCCCCCCACCCCCCCCCCCCCCCACCCCCCCCCCCCCCCACCCCCCCCCCCCCCCACCCCCCCCCCCCCCCACCCCCCCCCCCCCCCACCCCCCCCCCCCCCCACCCCCCCCCCCCCCCACCCCCCCCCCCCCCCACCCCCCCCCCCCCCCACCCCCCCCCCCCCCCACCCCCCCCCCCCCCCACCCCCCCCCCCCCCCACCCCCCCCCCCCCCCACCCCCCCCCCCCCCCACCCCCCCCCCCCCCCACCCCCCCCCCCCCCCACCCCCCCCCCCCCCCACCCCCCCCCCCCCCCACCCCCCCCCCCCCCCACCCCCCCCCCCCCCCACCCCCCCCCCCCCCCACCCCCCCCCCCCCCCACCCCCCCCCCCCCCCACCCCCCCCCCCCCCCACCCCCCCCCCCCAAAGCTTATTGTTAATATGGCATGAGTAGAATTGGGGGTTTGCTGCAAACGGAAAACTATGAAATCCAAATATCTTCATTAATATTCATGATACAGAAACTATGTATAGAATAACTTTTATAAAACATTAAACGGGTTAACAAACGTGTATATATATAATTTTAAGGAGACCTCATTTTCGCCATCTCTTGGTTAGGATAGATCGTCATGATTACGACCTCAATAGCTGATTTCCCTCTCGAAATCTGCTAATTAAGCCTTTAATAATTTATTAATTTTCGTTCAAGGGTATTAATAATTCTGTTGAAGTTAATATGTAGAAATTAATAACTATCCATGCTATTTACACCTTTAAAACAAACTTCGAAAAGTCAAATATACCCCTCAAAATAAAAAAAGAAAGTGATTTGGCGAATGTTGATAAGGACGGTCTCAGCCTTGAAAGGACTTGCTATTGGAAGGTGGGGACTTGGTCAGTATAAATAGAAGGGGTCGGAGAGATTGGGCACAGATCAAAGATGGCATTGAACAAGGTGAGGAGAGGTAGTGGCATGTTGTGGAGTCTGTAGGCAGAATGGAAACTGAGTAATTGTTTGTTGCAGGTTGTCGTTCTCGCTGCTCTAGTAGCAGTCGCTAGGGCTGGACTCATCGGAGCACCAGCAGTCTATGCACCAGGTGCTCCTCTTGCTGCTAGGGCATATGCTGCACCACTCGCTGCCAGCTATGCTGCTCCAGTAGCTGTTGCTGCCCGTGTTGCTGCACCAGTAGCTGTTGCTCATGCTGCCGTCGATGAGTACGACCCACACCCACAGTACAGCTACGCCTATGACATCCAGGACGCTCTTACCGGAGACTCCAAGAACCAGCACGAAACCCGTGACGGAGATGTTGTCCAGGGAAGCTACTCCCTCATCGAACCCGATGGTTCCAGGAGGACCGTAGAATACACCGCTGACCCAGTCAACGGATTCAACGCCGTCGTCCACAAGGATGCTGGAGTCCACGCTGCACCAGCTGTTGCCGTCGCTAAGGTTGCTGCTCCAGTTGCCCGTGTTGCTGCTCCATTAGCAGTTGCTGCCCCAGTTGCCCGTGTTGCTGCTCCTCTTGGTTATGCTGCCCGTGTTGCTGCTCCTCTTGGTTATGCTGCACGTGTTGCTGCTCCTCTTGGCTATGCTGCCCATGTTGCTGCTCCAGTTGCTGTTGCTCATGGTGCCCCACTTGCCTACGGACATACCCTCCTTCATTAAATTAGATCTATTTATTGTAAATAAAACAAAATAAAAGTGTAAATAATTACATTATTCATTTGGATTTATTTAACCTTAACATCATGGGAGTTGCGGTGTTAGGTCGTCGGGTGTAACTGATTCTTTCTGAGGGTTGAAGATGACTGGCCTCGTCCAAAATAAATCTCTGTGTGGGGTTAAAGTCTCAAACAACAAAACATATTTAATAGACTCTATTAGAATATGTATTGTGTTCCGTGGTTAGCAAAACCATGATAAATAAAACGCAGTTATTTTTTTGCATGGACTAACTTATATAATAATAGACAATTATTTCCTCTCTTTGACACGTAGGGTGCATGCTTGATTGGTTAGACGGGAGTATTGTTTTTAGGAGTTGGCAGAGTGGTTGTAGCTCCTTGGAGAAGTACTCCACTCGATATCCAACACATTCGAGATCCACTACCGCCAACTATGACACATTTTTCTCTCAAATTATACATCTCTAAAAACAAAAAGACCATGCATGACTAATTATAGTTGTTTGGGTGGGCAAAAACTGTGGCAGGTGGGCACAACGAAGATATGCAGAGAAAGACATACAAAAAGCGTTCACCCCAGTGAGTTTAATGAGGTTATTGTCCTAGAAACAAACACAGATACCTAGAAGACATCAGTGGTAGCACCATCAACGCCCTTTAACCCTCTTTGATTCGGAACATACCGGGCGACGGACATCAGTCTAAATGCAAGACTTTGTGCAAATGCCGAACTATAAAAGACATCACTGCAATCTGCCAGTAGTCACCCGGTCCGACAGTCTAACAGATCTTTTGATATCCGGACCGAAGCTGTCCTGCAGGACCACCCTCCCCAACGGCTAAAATGGAGCTAAGAACAGCTTCGCGAAGCACAAAAGGAATCCCTCCACTTAACAACGGCGATGCCATCCAATCCATTTTATATTAGATTCCGGGATAGTACTTTAGAGGCTCCTCAATTCTAGAATTATGTACTTGAGGAGCCGTCCATTGGTTTGGATTTCCATAATGGCTTGGACGCCCGCCTTCTTATCTTTCCTTCGAAGTATATAGACCCTTCCCCGACCATAATTGATCCTGTTCAAGAACAAGATACTTCCCAATCCACGAACCAAGCGCATTACAATATCCTCTCAGACTATGAACCGAAGAAGGATGCCTTGTGGCTCCCGGGATCTACAGCAAGTCGCCCCTTGAGAACGGGATGCTCCTCGATCACCATTCGCCTCCTCAGCAAATGGAGGTTCTGAACATCCTTGTGGCTCCCGGGATCTACAGCAAGTCGCCCCTTGAGAACGGGATACTCCTCGATCACCATTCGCCTCCTCAGCAAATGGAGGTTCTGAACATCCTTGTGGCTCCCGGGATCTACAGCAAGTCGCCCCTTGAGAACGGGATACTCCTCGATCACCATTCGCCTCCTCAGCAAATGGAGGTTCTGAACATCCTTGTGGCTCCCGGGATCTACAGCAAGTCGCCCCTTGAGAACGGGATACTCCCTCGATCACCATTCGCCTCCTCAGCAAATGGAGGTTCTGAACATCCTTGTGGCTCGCGGGATCTACAGCAAGTCGCTCCTTGAGAACGGGATACTCCTCGATCACCATTCGCCTCCTCAGCAAATGGAGGTTCTGAACATCCTTGTGGCTCCCGGGATCTACAGCAAGTCGCCCCTTGAGAACGAGATACTCCTCGATCACCATTCGCCTCCTCAGCAAATGGAGGTTCTGAACATCCTTGTGGCTCCCGGGATCTACAGCAAGTCGCCCCTTGAGAACGGGATACTCCTCGATCACCATTCGCCTCCTCAGCAAATGGAGGTTCTGAACATCCTTGTGGCTCCCGGGATCTACAGCAAGTCGCCCCTTGAGAACGGGATGCTCCTCGATCACCATTCGCCTCCTCAGCAAATGGAGGTTCTGAACATCCTTGTGGCTCCCGAAATCTACAGCAAGTCGCCCCTTGAGAACGGGATGCTCCTCGATCACCATTCGCCTCCTCAGCAAATGGAGGTTCTTAACATCCTTGTGGCTCCCGAAATCTACAGCAAGTCGCCCCCAGAGAACGCGATACTCCTCGATCACCATTCGCCTCCTCAGCAAATGGAGGTTCTGAACATCCTTGTGGCTCCCGGGATCTACACCAAGCCGCCCCTTGAGAACGGGATGCTCCTCGACCACCATTCGCCTCCTCAGCAAATGGAGGTTCTTAACATCCTTGTGGCTCCCGAAATCTACAGCAAGTCGCCCCTTGAGAACGGGATGCTCCTCGATCACAATTGGCCTCCTCAGCAAATGGAGGTTCTGACTATCCTGGAGGCACCCGGGATCCGTCAATTACCACTTCATACTCCACTTTGGATCTAGCAAATCCTGTGGCTCTATTTTGCATCTCTTCTGTTAGTCGCCGATTGATCGCGCCATCGTAGCTTAAGAGTTCCTTTGGATTCATTTACCCTTGTTTGTTTCTAGGACAATAACCTTATTAAACTCTCTCGGTTGAACACTTTTTGCATGTGTTTCTCTTTGAACACCTGAAGCAGAATATGCCCGCTTGAACTACTGTAGCAGTCATGCTTAGTATTTGTTTTTAGAGATGTATAATTGGAGAGAATAATGTTTCATAGTTGGCGGAAATGGAACTAGAGTGTGTTGGATGTCGAGTCAGCAAGCAGCTTCAGCCACGGTGCCTACTCCTAAAAAGTCCATCACGCAGGGGCTGCGTTAACTAAGCAGATTTTCCACGTGCGACACGTATTTGCGTTTATCTAAAAACTTAATAGTTCAATGAGAACAATATTTGGTATTTTAGCTTTAAATAATGTGATTCATAACATAATAGAATCGTTAATATGAGGTAAGTACGAGTGGGGCTTTACTGAAGGCTGGAAACTGAAATGCAAATATCTCTGTTAATAATGAAGATAGTGAAAACATGTACATAACAGCATTTATAGAACATTACATTTCCAATAGGATTGGTTATAAACAATTTTTTGATCCGACGCATAATAACGGAGATATAACATTTCAAAGTTCTCCCTCTCTAACCCCCCTTCCCACTGCCTGTACATCGCGAAATTTCACTATAACCTTTCGTTTCACGTGTCATAGACACCATAACTGAATTTAGTTTCTTTGGTGTCTGTTTGTTTGTTACCTTTTCACGCATAAACGGCTGAACCGAATTTTATTAAACTTGGTATGTATATTAATACTAACCCAGCTTAGACTTTAGGCTATATTAACATTCTCTGAGACGAACAGGAGTGGGGGTTATAAGTGAGTGCTGAAATTAAAAATAGCAATATTTCGTTACCTAATGCATTTTCAGCAATTAAGCACATAACAAAAGTTGTTTATTTTGTTATTTGGAGTAACTTTTGTTATATACCTAAGTATAAATGAGTTATACATTAAAAACTACTGCGGAAGTCAACAATTTTATTTGGCACAAAAACTCAACCGAATTAAACCAAACTCGGTATGTGAATTAGCACTAACGCCTTCCTTACAACAAGCCATACTAACATTTCTAGGGACGGGAAGGAGTGGGGGTTGTAAGGGAGGCCTGAAATTAAAAATAGTGATATTTCGTTTCTTATGGTGGGGTTTCGGCAAATATGCACATAACAAAAGTTGTTTATTTTATTATTTAGAGAAATTTGCTCAACAATTCTTTTGAATATGAACTACCAGGTACCTCACCTGGAAAAATTAATTCAAATTATAATATATTATTATAATATTTTGTCCTTAATAATTTAAATCTATGCATAGTGTACAGGCAATGGGAAATATGACAATATGGTGGACAGTGAAGACCCTAAACACTGGGAAGGGTAAATGTCAAAATATTAAATATTGTGCAAAGTAAAGCCTTGCCAAAAAAATACCATCACCATCTAGCATCAAATGAATTCCCGGGCCCAGCGGGGTATCTGAAATTGTCTATATATATATATATATATATATATATATATATATATATATATATATATAACGATACTTTTTCGTTTCACATGTCATAGACACCATAACTGCATTTTGTTTCTTTCGTGTATGTTTGTTATTTTTTTGTTTGTTACCTTTTCACGCATAAACGGCTGAACCGAATTTTATGAAACTTAATATGTATATTACTACTAACCCAACTTAATATACTTTACATTAATATTCTCTCAGACAAACAGGAGTGGGGGTTATAAGTGCGGCCTGAATCAGAAATAGCCATATTTCGTTTCCTATTGGTTTTACGGCAAATATGATTATAACAAAAGTGGTTTATTTTGTTATTTAGAGTAACTTTTGTTATACACACTTTTTTCGTATGCCGAATTATAAATGAGATATAGACTAAAGCCTAAAGGGGAAGTGAATAATTTTATTTGCCACAAAAGAATCTACCGAACTAAATAAAATTTGGTTTGTGTATTAGCACTAACGCCTCCATTATAATAAGCCATACCAACATTTCTAGGGACGGGCAGGAGTGGGGGTTATAAGGGAGGCCAGAAATTAAAAATAGTGATATTTCGTTTCCTATTGGTTTTACGGCAAATATGAACATAACAAAAGTGGTTTATTTTGTTATTTAGAGTAACTTTTGTTATGTTCTCTTTTTTCGTATACCAAATTATAAACGCGATAAAGACTAAAAATCTGCTAAAACCTATAGCGAAAGTGAACAATTTTATTTGGCACAAGACTCAATCGAACTAAATAAAACTCGGTATATGTATTAGCACTAACGCCTGAAAAACAAATAACCTGAACCCCAATTGCATGCGAATAATCCTGGAAGCAATTGTAAATAAGATATATATTTGTCTGTAAAAGCTCTTTTTTTTTTTTTTTTTTTTTTTTTTTTTTTTTTTTTTTTTTTTTATCATACTCACTAAATAACATGTTTCATCCAGTTAAGGCATTTTCTTGTATCAGGTTCAGTTATTATTATGATACATAAAAATTACAGTCATAATACAATAACTTCCTATGAATTTGAGCCCTTAGTAGGAATGTAGCTGGGCGTAGGAACCTACATGAATAAGTTAATAATAGTAGTGGTGATGGTGAAGTTCCATCTTGAATATCCAAGAATTGGAGTAGAGAATGTTTCCCCAACCTTGTTTAATGTTAGCCATTGCTCCATCTTCCGCTCCTCGCCCCAACAACTAATTCATGAAACACATTCCAAGTTGTTCCGCAGACTTCCTTCAAGGTCTTCCTATCCCATCGGAGTTCTTTTCACAACCCAATCTCCAATTAGTAAATGAAAATATATAAAATAAGTTTGTGTGTCTCATGGCATGGGGGCCTCTTTTAACGTTTCTCTTCTTTCTTTTAATATTTCGTTTCAACCTGTAGATCACGTGGCTAAAATGAGAGCAGTCTGTCAGTATGAGTTTTATAGTAAGAGTCAAATTGCATACATTCCATTTGGGCTGCTCCCTTTTTTTCATTAAATAGTTATGATTAAGGAGAGAGTGGCCAATGCGGAGCCTTGTTAATATCACCTCTTCTCTCCGCCTATATGTTGCACTTTTATTAGTCCCTGTGAATACTGTCGAATTAATTTGTCGTAATTTATTGTCTGCTTTTAACAATTTTTGTTCACAGTCTTTCAGTACGTTAGTAATAGCAGAATTTATTAAATCTTCTGTTGTTAGTTCATTTGAAGTTTCTGAGTCGCTAATTTCACCATACTAGTGTAATATTGCTTTGAAGATGAATGACGGAATAGATATTGGTTGTTGTGACATCTAATGGTGAAGTGGCAGCTAGTGTCAATCTAGGATATTACAATAAATATTGAAGAAAGTAGTCACATTCTAAGGATTTCTTAAGGTAGGACTATTGAGAATAATAATTTTATGACTAGTTATTCAAAATTGGTTGTAAGTGCACATCTAATGGTGAAGTGGCAGCTAGTGCCGATCTAGGATATTACAATAAATATTGAAGAAAGTAGTCACATTCTAAGGATCTCGGAAGGTAGGACTGTTGAGAATAATACTTTTATGACTAGTTATTCAAAATTGGTTGTAATGTCACATCTAATGGTGAAGTGGCAGCTAGTGCCGATCTAGGATATTAGAATAAATATTGAAGAAAGTAGTCACATTCTAAGGATCTCGGAAGGTAGGACTGTTGAGAATAATACTTTTATGACTAGTTATTCAAAATTGGTTGTAATGGCACATCTAATTGTGAAGTGGCAGCTAGTCATCTAGGATATTAGAATAAATACTGAAGAAAGTAGTCACATTCTAAGGATCTCGGAAGGTAGGACTGTTGAGAATAATACTTTTATGACTAGTTATTCAAAATTGGTTGTAATGGCACATCTAATTGTGAAGTGGCAGCTAGTCATCTAGGATATTACAATAAATATTGAAGAAAGTAGTCACATTCTAAGGATTTCTTAAGGTAGGACTATTGAGAATAATAATTTTATGACTAGTTATTCAAAATTGGTTGTAAGTGCACATCTAATGGTGAAGTGGCAGCTAGTGCCGATCTAGGATATTACAATAAATATTGAAGAAAGTAGTCACATTCTAAGGATCTCGGAAGGTAGGACTGTTGAGAATAATACTTTTATGACTAGTTATTCAAAATTGGTTGTAATGTCACATCTAATGGTGAAGTGGCAGCTAGTGCCGATCTAGGATATTAGAATAAATATTGAAGAAAGTAGTCACATTCTAAGGATCTCGGAAGGTAGGACTGTTGAGAATATTACTTTTATGACTAGTTATTCAAAATTGGTTGTAATGGCACATCTAATTGTGAAGTGGCAGCTAGTCATCTAGGATATTACAATAAATATTGAAGAAAGTAGTCACATTCTAAGGATCTCGGAAGGTAGGACTATTGAGAATAATAATTTTATGACTAGTTATTCAAAATTGGTTGTAAGTGCACATCTAATGGTGAAGTGGCAGCTAGTGCCGATCTAGGATATTACAATAAATATTGAAGAAAGTAGTCACATTCTAAGGATCTCGGAAGGTAGGACTGTTGAGAATAATACTTTTATGACTAGTTATTCAAAATTGGTTGTAAGTGCACATCTAATGGTGAAGTGGCAGCTAGTGCAGATCTAGGATATTAGAATAAATATTGAAGAAAGTAGTACATTCTAAGTATCTCGTAAGGTAGGACTGTTGAGAATAATACGTTTATGACTAGTTATTCAAAATTGGTTGTAATGGCACATCTAATGGTGAAGTGGCAGCTAGTGCCGATCTAGGATATTAGAATAAATATTGAAGAAAGTAGTACATTCTAAGGATCTCGGAAGGTAGGACTGTTGAGAATAATACTTTTATGACTAGTTATTCAAAATTGGTTGTAATGTCACATCTAATGGTGAAGTGGCAGCTGTGCCGATCTAGGATATTGCAATAAATATTGAAGAAAGTAGTCACATTCTAAAGATTTCTTAAGGTAGGACTGTTGAGAATAATAGTTTTATGACTAGTTATTCAAAATTGGTTGTAAGTGCACATCTAATGGTGAAGTGGCAGCTAGTGCCGATCTAGGATTTACAATAAATATTGAAGAAAATAGTCACATTCTAAGGATTTCTTAAGGTAGGACTGTTGAGAATAATACGTTTATGACTAGTTATTCAAAATTGGTTCTAAGTGCACATCTAATGGTGAAGTGGCAGCTAGTGCAGATCTAGGATATTAGAATAAATATTGAAGAAAGTAGTCACATTCTAAGGATCTCGGAAGGTAGGACTGTTGAGAATATTACTTTTATGACTAGTTATTCAAAATTGGTTGTAAGTGCACATCTAATGGTGAAGTGGCAGCTAGTGCAGATCTAGGATATTACAATAAATATTGAAGAAAGTAGTCACATTCTAAGGATCTCGGAAGGTAGGACTGTTGAGAATATTACTTTTATGACTAGTTATTCAAAATTGGTTGTAAGTGCACATCTAATGGTGAAGTGGCAGCTAGTGCAGATCTAGGATATTACAATAAATATTGAAGAAAGTAGTCACATTCTAAGGATCTCGGAAGGTAGGACTGTTGAGAATAATACGTTTATGACTAGTTATTGAAAATTGGTTGTAATGTCACATCTAATTGTGAAGTGGCAGCTAGTCATCTAGGATATTAGAATAAATATTGAAGAAAGTAGTCACATTCTAAGTATCTCGTAAGGTAGGACTGTTGAGAATAATACGTTTATGACTAGTTATTCAAAATTTTTGTGTGTACGTTTTTAAGATGTTACAGAGTTATTTGTGTTGGTCTTCCAATTTATAACATCCAGCCTCCAATCTAGTTAGCTGTGGTTTTAATAAGATGAAGGAAGATTTAATAAACTTTTATTTAAATTTAATCAAGCTCTAAGGAGGAGCACCGTAATGCAGTTCTGCCTTTGCTAGTCTACCAATCATTTGGCTATATTATCAGCAGTTTCCAAATATTTTCATGTTGGAATATATTTTAGCTCTTGTCGAACTGAATTTTGCAATGGCATTGTACTATAATTGTACATAAACTTACCTGATAGTGAAAATTGTACCCCAAGATACAGAAACTTATCCACCACTTATATTTCATTGGCAAAAGCATTTCTCACATAATAATTTCATGTAACAACACCTTTTCATGTAAAACGATAATCATCAAGGGAATAAAAAGGGATCCCACCCCTCTTATTTTAATATTGTCCATGTTATGTTACTTACTCGGAATGTGTTAACTTTGATATTGTATACATAGAAATTATTTCAGACAATTGATTTTTATTATTCCACTGAAGCAGGCATATTACATTTACTATTATTATGAATATTAAAAAAATTATCACAGCTTAAGGTTGCTTATTCGAACCATACTACGATACTATAACCAATATTATTTTATAGCCAGGGACATTCAATTTCATGTAATTTATTAATTATCGTTCAGCTTAGAAGGGGGTGGCGAGTTGCTGGGTAATAGAAAATTATTAATTAAAATTACATTAAGACACACACACACACACACACACACATATAAATATATATATATATATATATATATATATATATATACAGGTAAATTTTAATTGCGCCAAAAAGTAGTAAGTATGGATAGAACATTGGCTAAAAAAATATAGTTCTAGTATAATTTTACAACAAATTTGGTACGAAATATGTGAATTATGAAGAAGATTTTGTGAAATAGATATTTATTAATTAATAACAAGATTTTTTTAAAAATATTTGTCTAACAGTTAGAATGTGCGATTTGTTCAAGGTGGTTGCCTGTTGGGCGAGGTAGGGGAAGGTGGTATAAATAGAAGGGATCGGAGAGATTGGACACAGATCAAAGATGGCATTGAACAAGGTGAGGAGAGGTAGTGGCATGTTGTGGAGTCTGTAGGCAGAATGGAAACTGAGTAATTGTTTGTTGCAGGTTGTCGTTCTCGCTGCTCTAGTAGCAGTCGCTAGGGCTGGACTCATCGGAGCACCAGCAGTCTATGCACCAGGTGCTCCTCTTGCTGCTAGGGCATATGCTGCACCACTCGCTGCCAGGTATGCTGCTCCTCTCGCCGTTGCTGCCCCCGTCGCCCGTGTTGCTGCACCAGTAGCTGTTGCTCATGCTGCCGTCGATGAGTACGACCCACACCCACAGTACAGCTACTCCTATGACATCCAGGATGCTATCACTGGAGACTCTAAGAACCAGCACGAAACCCGTGACGGAGATGTTGTCCAGGGAAGCTACTCCCTCATCGAACCCGATGGTTCCAGGAGGACCGTAGAATACACCGCTGACCCAGTCAACGGATTCAACGCCGTCGTCCACAAGGATGCTGGAGTCCACGCTGCACCAGCTGTTGCCGTCGCTAAGGTTGCTGCTCCATTAGCAGTTGCTGCCCCAGTTGCCCGTGTTGCTGCTCCTCTTGGTTATGCTCCACGTTATGCAGCTCCTCTTGGTTATGCTGCACGTGTTGCTGCTCCTCTTGGCTATGCTGCCCATGTTGCTGCTCCAGTCGCTTATGCTGGACACACCCTCATCCACCACTAAATGTACAAAACTATTTATTTATTTATTGTAAATAAAAATGTTTAAAAATCTTAAACAATATTACATCTTTTCAATTTCTCCCTACAATATTTAATAACATCTTAGTCGGTAAGTAATGTCTTAATGCAAATCTACTCTGATTTATCATAGATCTCTGCTAATTAGGATAAATAAATGTTTTAATATACTTGTAGTTGCTTTGAAGATTAAGTAGATTCAATGTTTCAAATTCCTATTGTGGATATCCGTTGAAAATTCAATATTTGAGTAAATTATAAAAATTCGCTTTAATAAAATTTCTCTATTATTTCGACTTGCTGATGAAGGTTTTACACAAAAATAGATAAATTAATTATTTGTCTCCAAAACATCATGTATTGGAGCAGATTGTGTAAGGAGATGCTCCAGTCGCTTATGCTGGACACACCCTCATCCACCACTAAATGTACAACAAATATTTATTTATTTATTGTAAATAAAAATATTTAAAAATTCAAATCACCAGCAGTTATTTTTATTACTGCTCTACAGTCTATAGAGTACTGCCTGTCATCTTATGATAGTGTACTTCGGTCTACTGTACTCGGGACTGGAGGGTTCGTAGTGCTCTAACACAGCAGTATACACTTACGGTTGGTTTATTAATATTTCCCTCATTGGAATATCTATATGAGCAACTTTGATTTACAAATTCAATGCTTGGATTAGTTTGTCAGCATTATTCTAGCGTTATATCTAATGTTCGGTGTATCGTGTCAAGTGACGTGGGACATGTGATTGACGTGGGATATGTGGTACAGAGGGTCGTTCTTTCGAGAAAACTTTGACCTAAGCTGAACCGGGCACGCAGGGGTTGCGTGAAGTAAACACATTTCCCAATGACACACTGGTCATTTTATCTCCCATCTAGTCTCTATTTTGCCAGAAGTAAGAATCATGAGTGAATAGAAATTGAAACGTTATGTTGCAAACGCAAAAATCAGACAATTAAATCTGAGACTTTACTGAAGATTGAAAACCTAAAAATATAAATACCTAAGTTGATACTCTAGCTAAAAATAGAATTTTTATAGCAATAATTGCGTCTCGTCCAATTTTTAACAAGTGTGCCTTCATCGACATTTCTTGATTCAATTCATAATAAATAAGATTTTTCGACTTCAAACGTAATGAATTTGCATTTATTTCAAATATACACAATATACAAATGTATTATTTGTGACTTTTAAAGTTCTGCTGAAAAACACTGTTTGGTATTAAAGTTTCGAATAAGTCCTTTCATTGGGGTATTGATAATGTGTGACGAATAATAGTGGTGTTAACTATATTTGTAACAAAATTAATAATACTCTATTGATTTGTTATCTAGCCCAAAATTTTTGGAATTCGCTATAAATATATATACTATAATATATACCTATAATATATTTTACTTCCTATGTAGGATAGACTGAAATTTAGAGGAAGGTTTTTTGTAGGTAGGTCCACTGTTTAGGATGCACTTCGTGTATCTTAGGAAACTGCACAGGGTGCATTTCTTGTAGCTTAGGATACTGCACAGGATGCATTTCTTGTAGCTTAGGATACTGCACAGGATGCATTTCTTGTAGCTTAGGATACTGCACAGGATGCATTTCTTGTAGCTTAGGATACTGCACAGGATGCATTTCTTGTAGCTTAGGATACTGCACAGGATGCATTTATTGTAGCTTAGGATACTGTACAGGATGCATTGCTTGTAGCTAAGTATACTGTACAGGGTCATTTCTTGTAGCTTAGGATACTATAAAGGATGCATTTATTGTAGCTTAGGATACTGCACAGGATGCATTGCTTGTAGCTTAGGATACTGAACAGGATGCATTGCTTGTAGCTTAGAATACTGTACAGGATGCATTTATTGTAGCTTAGGATACTGTACAGGATGCATTGCTTGTAGCTTAGGATACTGTACAGGATGCATGTCTTGTAGCATAGTATACTGCACAGGATACATTTCTTGTAGCTTAGAAAACTGCACAAGACGCATTTCTTGTAGCTAAGAATACTGCACAGGATGGATTTCTTGTAGCTTAGGATACTGCACTAAAGGCATTTCTTGTAGCTAAGGATACTGATCAGGATGCATTGCTTGTAGCTTAGGATACTGTACTGGATGCATTGCTTGTAGCTAAGGATACTGTACAGGATCATTGCTTGTAGCTTAGGATACTGTAAAGGATGCATTGCTTGTAGCTTAGGATACTGTACAGGATGCATTGCTTGTATTGTATCTTAGGATAATGTAAACGATCATTGCTTGTAGCTTAGGTTACTGTACAGGATGCATTTCTTGTAGCGTAGGATACTGTACAGGATGCATTTCTTTTAGCTTAGGACACTGTACAGGATGCATTGCTTGTAGTTTAGGATACTGTACAGGATGCATTGCTTGTAGCTTAGAATACTGTACAGGATGCATTTCTTGTAGCTTAGGATACTGTACTGGATGCATTGCTTGTAGCTAAGTATACTGTACAGGGTCATTTCTTGTAGCATAGGATACTATAAAGGATGCATTTCTTGTAGCTTAGGATACTGCACTGGATGCATTTCTTGTAGCTAAGGATACTGATCAGGATGCATTGCTTGTAGCTTAGGATACTGTAAAGGATGCATTGCTTGTAGTTTAGTATACTGAACAGGATGCATTGCTTGTATTGTAGCTTAGGATAATGTACAGGATCATTGCTTGTAGCTAAGGTTACTGTACAGGATGCATTGCTTGTATTGTAGCTTAGGATACTGTACAGGATCATTGCGTGTAGCTAAGGATACTTATCAGGATGCATTGCTTGTAGCTTAGGATACTGATCAGGATGCATTGCTTGTAGCTTAGGATACTGATCAGGATGCATTGCTTGTAGCTTAGGATACTGCACAGGATGCATTTCTTGTAGCTTAGTATACTGTACAGAATGCATTTCTTATAGCTTAGGATAATGCAGAGGATGCATTTCTTGTAGCTTAGGATACTGTACAGGATGCATTGCTTGTCGCTTAGGATACTGAACAGGATGCATTGCTTGTATTGTAGCTTAGGATACTGTACAGGATCATTGCTTGTAGCTAAGGATACTGATCAGGATGCATTGCTTGTAGCTTAGGATACTGTACAGGATGCATTGCTTGTAGCTTAGGATACTGTACAGGATGCATTTATTGTAGCTTAGGATACTGTTCAGGATGCATTTATTGTAGCTTAGGATACTGAACAGGATGCATTTATTGTAGCTTAGGATACTGTACAGGATGCATTGCTTGTAGCTTAGGATACTGTACAGGATGCATTGCTTGTCGCTTAGGATACTGATCAGGATGCATTGCTTGTAGCTTAGGATACTGTACAGGATCATTGCTTGTAACTCAGGATACTGTACAGGATGCATTGCTTGTAGTTTAGGATACTGTACAGGATGCATTTCTTTTAGCTTAGGATACTGTACAGGATGCATGGCTTGTAGCTTAGGATACTGTACAGGATGCATTGCTTGTAGCTTAGGATACTGTACAGGATGCATTGCTTGTAGCTTAGGATACTGTACAGGATGCATTGCTTGTAGCTTAGGATACCGTAAAGGATGCATTTATTGTATCTTTGGATACTGTACAGGATGCATTTCTTGTAGGATAGGTCTCTCCTAGTACTTTCTTGTAACATAGTGCACATCGGGGGATGCATTTTTTGTAGCATAGGATACTGTGTGGGGTGCATATCTTATAGCTTAGGATATTGCACAGGATTCATAAATTTTTCATTGAACATCTAATACTGAATCATTTGTACAGACTAGTTACAAGAGAGTATACGCTGGTTTTAAAATGAAAATTATTTTTTCATCATCAGTAAACGGATATATATGAATCTTAAGTCTTCAAAAGGAAGTAAATTACGGCCTCAATAATAATTTTGTTAAGACCTAATATTAATTATAAGAGAAATTGATAGACTGGACAGACTGGGATTATCTTCAGAGATTGATAAAGCAACATGAGCATAGTAACCAATGTCAGTTCTGCGCTAATCACCAGTATTGGCAACGCAGGAATATGAGAAATGTGAGCTTAGGGGAATAACAATTATGAATGACAAGAATAAAAGTATTCTAATTCTTTTGCATAAAATAAGGGCAAGCTGGTGTTGGAATCATGAACGTTTCGGAAAATGTCCATTGTGGTAATAAGCGCTAAAAATCAATGTGAGACTCAAAACGTTTTGGGCACCAACGCTTGTTGGTGGTAAGTGAATTAACACTAACTCTTCCATGATTATAAGCTATATTAAAATTTCTAGATATGTACAGGACTGCTAATAACTCTGCAATGTAAATAAACAAATGTACTCGCAACAAATGTACGGCAACTCTGCAGCATTTGCATAAACTAGCGGAATTAGAAATCTCCTTACAAACTCTGCTTTAATACATGATGTTTTGGAGACAAATCATTAATTTATCTATTTTTGTGTAAAACCTTCATCAACAATTCGAAATATTAGAGAAATTTGGTTAAAGCGAATTTTTATAATTACTTCAATTATTCAATTTTTAACGATTATCCACATTAGGAAATTGAAACATTGAATCTACTTAATCTTCAAAGCAACTACAAGTATATTAAAACATTTATTTACCCTAATTAGAAGAGACCTATGCTAAATCAGAGTAGATTAGTATTAAGACCTTACTTACAACCTTAGATGTTATTAACTTTTGTAGGGAGAAATTGAAAAGATGTAATATTGTTTAAGATTTTTAAACATTTTTATTTACAATAAATAAATAAATAGTTTTGTACATTTAGTGGTGGATGAGGGTGTGTCCAGCATAAGCGACTGGAGCAGCAACATGGGCAGCATAGCCAAGAGGAGCAGCAACATGGGCAGCATAACCAAGAGGAGCAGCAACACGTGGAGCATAACCAAGAGGAGCAGCAACACGGGCAACTGGAGCAGCAACTGCTAATGGAGCAGCAACACGGGCAACTGGAGCAGCAACTGCTACTGGAGCAGCAACCTTAGCGACGGCAACAGCTGGTGCAGCGTGGACTCCAGCATCCTTGTGGACGACGGCGTTGAATCCGTTGACTGGGTCAGCGGTGTATTCTACGGTCCTCCTGGAACCATCGGGTTCGATGAGGGAGTAGCTTCCCTGGACAACATCTCCGTCACGGGTTTCGTGCTGGTTCTTGGAGTCTCCAGTGATAGCATCCTGGATGTCATAGGAGTAGCTGTACTGTGGGTGTGGGTCGTACTCATCGACGGCAGCATGAGCAACAGCTACTGGTGCAGCAACACGGGCAGCAACAGCTACTGGAGCAGCATAGCTGGCAGCGAGTGGTGCAGCATATGCCCTAGCAGCAAGAGGAGCACCTGGTGCATAGACTGCTGGTGCTCCGATGAGTCCAGCCCTAGCGACTGCTACTAGAGCAGCGAGAACGACAACCTGCAACAAACAATTACTCAGTTTCCATTCTGCCTACAGACTCCACAACATGCCACTACCTCTCCTCACCTTGTTCAATGCCATCTTTGATCTGTGGCCAATCTCTCCGATCCCTTCTATTTATACCACCTTCCCCTACCTCGCCCAAGAGCAACCACCTTGGACACATCGCACCATATACTATTATCGTAACATCATGCCGAATTTTATTTATCGAAATCGACTATATAATGAATGTTATCCATTTAACGGTATATGCCATTTTGGACTTTCCTGCTAAAAATGATCTTGAACAATTCCAGACTTTGTTATTGTTGGCTTTATTATTGAAGCCAAATTATTAGTCTTTATATTGACACACTAATATATCTAATTCCAATGTTCTAATGTTTTGACTTATAGCAACAACATCTAGAATTTCTATCTCATTTAAAATGCAAAGAGAATGAAGTTTATTAAAAGTAGTATTTCTTGGTCATTTAGGGGAGATACTTCTATATATGAATAACTCCGGTTGTTAGTTTTTATAAGCAATTAATAATGAAATTTAGGAACATATTTAATTGAAATTCCAAAATACTCCGACAACAGCCTTCCACGTTTTCAGAAAAAGAGTTGATATTAATATAATTTTTAGTTTCACCTTCAATTGATGAGGCAAAGTTGATCTCGCCACAAATTGCATGCTCTTGAATAGATGTTTTCTGTCATTCCTTGCCTCATTTGCATGAAGACTATCGGTTAGGTATCTAAACTGCAGTAATTCTGTGATAGATGCTAAGGAGAGATCTTAGCGGATTTCCCATTTAGTGTTTCTACAATAAACTAGCATTGCTAAATTCACAAAGGACGGGGCTAATATGCTGCCCTTGCTCACTATTCTCATCCAGATATGATAGAAATAACCTAGTTCAAAATCTTGTATGGCTCAACTAAAATAATATATGGTGAGAAGAAGGATAGAGAGATGTAGATGAGGCATGTCGAAAGTAAATATCGCCCACAGGTTGGCTTAGAGGATTAGGTAGGTACGATCCCCCCGTCCTATTTCACCCTTAAGGAAATTGATCTTCAGATTAACATGAATCGCTTATATTTAGTATTTTGTAAGGATAAAAATAACATTCGCTGCTTGAGTGGTAACAGTCAAATATATATTTAATTGTAACCTCTGTCTATTCATTGATTTTTTCCTCGAACGATCTTTTTCGATTCACATTCCGTTGGAACGATATCTGAAATTCGTAGCTTTGGCGTATGTTTATTTGTTGCATTGTTTGTTACGTTTTCACCCGAAACTACTGACTCGAATTTTATGCAACTTGGTATGTGCATGACTACTAACCCAACTATTTTAGATTATACTAATATTCTCAGAATATTATTTTCTGATAGAAACGCAGCAGTGGGTGCGTAAACTAAGCAGATTTTCCATGTGAAGTTTTACAATAGAGAAATCTGCATGCTGGTAACACAATACCACCGTGATTAAATTCAAACGGTAATGAGAAATCTTTCAGTTAATTAAAATAAGTTCCCAACTGAAACGGCTTCTTAATTGTAAGAATAATTTATATTTTAATAACTCAAATTTTAGTAGTAAAAGAACTATAGAAGGGGGGGGGGATGAACAGAACGTATTTGCATAAATCTCACAAAGTAACGAAGGTAAGGTAAGGTTAGAAACGACAGGTAAGGTTAGAAGAAGCTTCCACCTGAGCTGAGCAATGACGGAAATGGCCGATCTAATCCGAACTATACCCGACCACAGACTTCATAAAAATGCAAATATCTCGGTTAATATTCAAGATAGAGAATAAATGTATATAAAAATATTATAGTAAATTTAATTTGCAATAAGATTGGTTCTATACAATGTATCGATCCGATGCATAATAACGGAGCTATTTTGAATGTTAGAAAATCCCCCCTCCCTTTGGCCCGATTTCAGCCATTAACAAACTTGATCTGTCTTTTTACATAAAACGGTTAAATATCGAATTTCGTAACGATCAAACAAAGATTGCGACCGCTAGAGCGATAACAGACAAATATATATATATATATAATTTTGAACGGACCTCATTTTCGTCATCTCCTGGGTAGGATCGATGGACATCGCGTGGGAAATCTGCTTAGTTTACGCAGCCCCTGAGTGACGGATGGTTTCCCTTATTGGAAATCAGCTATTGAGGTCGTTCTCATGACGCGAGTTTCGAAAAATTTCTTCAAATGTCCATCGATCCTACCCTGGAGATGACGAAAATGCGGACCGTTCAAAATTATATATATATATATATATATATATATATATATATATATATATATATATATATGTTTGTCTGTTATCTAGCGGTCGCAATTTTTGTTTGATCGTTACCAAACTCGAAATTTAATCGTTTTATGTAAAAAGAAAGATCAAGTTCGTTAATGGCTGAAATCGGACCAGTAGGATGGGGGGTTTACAGGGGGATTTTTGAAAATTCGAAATATCTCCGTCACTATACGTCGGATCAAAAAATTATAGAATCAATCTTATTTCAAATTAAATTTACTGTAGATATTGTTATATACATTTATTTTCTACCTTGAATATTAATCAAGATATTTGCATTTTTATGAAGTCTGTGGTCGGGTATTGTTCGGCCATTTCCGCCAGTACTCGGTTCAGGTTGAAGCTTCTTCTAACCTTACCTGTCGTTTCTAACCTTACCTTACCTTCGTTACTTTGTGAGATTTATGCAAATACGTTCTGTTCATCCGCCTCCCCCCTTCTTTGGTTCTAGGACTACTAAAATTTGAGTTATTAAAATATAAATTATTCTTACAATTCAGAAGCCGTTTCAGTTGGGAATTTATTTTAATTAACTGAAAGATTTCTCATTACCGTTTGTATTTAATCACGGTGGTATTGTGTTACCAGTAGGCAGATTTCTCTATTGTAAAACTTCACATGGGAAATCTGCTTAGTTTACGCAGCCCCTGCGTGACGGACTTTTTTTATTTATTTACTTCGACGTCAAAACGACTATTCCTAAATATTTTCGTTAATAGTGACTGGTCGGAAAAATGAAAAGAACGAATTCTGTCGCCCACAGTATGTTCGAGAGAAATTCTAAACTTTCAGAGTTCATCAAATCTTTGAAATATACAGTATTTTCTTCATTTCTTAAACAAGAAATACTTAAAGTGTAGCAAACAGACTCTTCAGATTGCCTCTAGCTACTACAATTCTAACAATAATTTTAAAAGAGCTCGCAATAAAAGTGTATGCTCCTGCCTGGTACAGGACCAAATGCAATGGAAAAGTAACTAATGGAGCAAAGAACTTGTTCGAAACTAATATTAGTTGCACTTATCTCCGAGGAAAAGCAGAAAATTGTATTCAAATGTATTTAAAGACAGAGGATACTTTGCTAAACATTGTACTCGTATAATTCATGTTGGTTGATGAGATGGAGCATATAAAGACTGGCTTTAAGACTTATTAGCAATGCTCGAGCTAGAAAGCAATGCAGGAAACATGTAAGAATGTATGAGATCACAAAAATACATTTTGAAGCAGAATACATCGATAAAATTCATTGACTTGGCGTGGAAGTTACTGAGCCATCTCTTGAAAACACATGATTTAAAAAGATTTCTCGAAGCCGAGATTTTAAATATGAGTTCGGAATACGCTCTTTTGGAATTTCCATCAAACTGTCGGTAGATGAGCTGTCAAAGAGGTAACTGCTTAATCAAATTGCTCTGTAACTATAAGAAAGGAGAACGCCTAATAAGATTTAGAAAGTTTGATAAGAATATTCTGCTAACCTACGACAGAAACAAACAAGGTAACATTTATTTATTTGAGCTTCGCAGCTTTGGCGATGTTGCTCTAAAATAAAACTTAAAAAACAAAACAATACAAAAAAATAACAAAATTAAACAAAACATAAATACGTAGAACATTGAACACAAAAGGAACACAAAACACAAAAGGAACATAGAACTCAAAAGGAACACAAAACATAAAAGGGACATAGAACACAAAACATAAAAGGAACATAGAACACAAAAGGAACACAAAACATAAAAGGGACATAGAACACAAAAGGAACACAAAACATAAAAGGAACATAGAACACAAAAGGAGCACAAAACATAAAAGGGACATAGAACACAAAACATAAAAGGAACATAGAACACAAAAGGAACCCAAAACATAAAAGGGACATAGAACACAAAACATAAAAGGAACATAGAAACACAAAAGGAACACAAAAACATAAAAGGGACATAGAAACACAAAACATAAAAGGAACATAGAACACAAAAGGAACACAAAACATAAAAGGGACAAGAACACAAAAGGAACCACAAAACATAAAAGGAGACATAGAACACAAAAGGAACACAAACATAAAAGGGACATAGAACACAAAGGAACACAAAACATAAAAGGGACATAGAACACAAAACAAAAAAGGAACATAGAACACAAAAGGAAAACCAAACTAAAAGGGAGCTTCGCAGCTTTGGCGATGTTGCTCTAAAAAAAACATAAAAAACAATTACAATACAAAAAAAAATAACAAAGCAATATTAACAAAACCTAATTACGTAGAAACATTGAACACAAAAGGAACACAAAAGCACACACTAAGGAACATAGGAATCAAAAGGAACACCAACATAAAAGGGAACTAGAACACAAACATAAAAAGGAACATAGAACACAAAAGGAACACAAAAATAAAAGGGAATAGAACACAAAAGGAACACAAAAACATAAAAGGAACATAGAACACAAGACTGGAGCACAAAACATAAAAGGGAACATAGAACACAAAAATAAAAGGGAACCTAGAACACAAAAGGAACCCAAAACATAAAAGGGACTAGAACACAAAACATAAAAATATAAAAAAAAAAAAATAAAAAAAAGGACAGATAAGAACACAAAAGGAACACAAAACATGAAACGCGCGACATAGAAACACAAAACATAAAAAGGAACATAGACACACAAAAGGGAACACCAAACTTAAAAGGGACTAGAACAACAGAAGGTAACACAAACAACGTCGTAAAGGGGCATAGAACACAAAAGGAACACAAAACATAAGTTAGGGACATAGAACACAAAAGGAACACAAAACATAAAAAGGGGACATAGAACACAAACATAAAAGGAACACGTAGAGAACACAAAAAGGAACACAAAACATAAAAGGGACATAGAAACACAAAAATTAACAAGGAACATAGAACACAAAAGGAACACAAAACATAAAAGGGGCATAGAAGACACCAAAAGGAAAACATCCAACCATAAAAGGGTACAATCGAACACAAAAGGAACACAAAACATAAAAAGGACATAGAACACAAAAGGACCACAAAACATAAAGTAAATAGAACTCAAAACATTAAAAGGGACATTAGAAACCACAAAACATAAACAGGAACATAGAACACAAAAGGAACCTCAAAACATAAATAGGGGGACATAGAACACAAAAGGAACACAAAACATAATAGGAACATAGAACACATAAAGGAACACAAAACATTAAAAGGGACATAGAACACATCCCACATCACATAAAGGAATATAAAGGAACCACAAAGGAAAAACACAAAACATAAAAGGGACATAGAACACAAAACAGAAAAGGAACATAGAAACACAAAAAGGGAGACACCAAACTTAAAAGGGACATAGAAACACAAACATAAAAGGAACATAGAACACAAAAGGGAAACAAAACATAAAGGAACATAGAACTCAATAGGAATGACAAAAACATAAAAGGAACATAGAAACACAAAACATAAAAGGGACAAGGAAACACAAAAACATAAAAGGAAATAGAACACAAAAGGAAAACACAACATACAAAGGTAACATTTAAAGGAATAAGAAAAAGGTTTAGTGAACACACAAAACATAAAAGGGACATAGAAACACGAAAAAAAAAAAAAAAAGAAAAAGGAACACAAAACATAAAAGGACATAGAACACAAAAGGAACACAAAACATAAAAAGGACATAGAACACAAAAGGAACACAAAACATAAAGTAACATAGAACACAAAACATAAAAGGGACATAGAACACAAAACATAAAAGGGACATAGAACACAAAAGGAACACAAAACATAAAAGGGACATAGAAAACAAAAAGAACACAAAACATAAAACGGACATATAACAAAAAAGGAACACACAAAATAAAAGAAACAAAGAAAACAAAACATAAAAGGAACATAGAACACAAAAGTAATGACAAAACATAAAAGGGACATAGAACACAAAACATAAAAGGGAACATAGAACACAAAAGGAACACAAACATAAAAAGGGACATAGACACAAAAATAAAAGGAACCCATAAACACAAAAGGAACACAAAACTTAAAAGGAACATAGAACTCAAAAGGAACAAACAAACATAAGGAACAAACAGAAACACTAACATAAAAGGGACATAGAACACAAAACATAAAAGGAACATAGAACACAAAAGGAAAACACAACATAAAAGGTAACATTTAAAGGAATAAGAAAAAGTTTTGTGGCACATAAATAAATATTGACAGGGAAAATTGGCTGAAAAAAAATGATGAAAATCTGATGAATTTGAGACATCATTCGCAGACTGAAACCGTAATCTCCAATGGTTTTAAAAATGATCTGTATATTTAAGATGTTGTTCTACCATTTGACAACCTCATCATTTTTTTTCGTTTCCAATATTTAAAACAAAACCGAAAAATATTCAAAAAGTTCGAAATTTTAAATATAATGCTTAGACTCAAAATTACGTCTTAAAAATGAAATATAACACGTGAAACAGGTCAGACTACGATGAGCATTAAATTTGCCACAAAAAAGGATTTGAAAGATATTTATTGGTGAGGGGGAGTGGCCAAAAATGTTAGCAGATTCATAACCTGCGTAAAAGATATGGTTTTAATGCAACTTGTTCCGATAGTTTATAACATATTATTCATTTTTAAATGCATTTAAAATAAATCCAAAGTAATTATCAACATTTTAAGATATGTTGATAATTACTTTGGATTTATTTAAAATGCATGATATGAGTTAGAGACATTGCTACCTGCCAAAATGAAACTCTTTCGAAGACTATAATGCTCATATGTTTGACCAATGCATTTAGCAGGTAATTAATCGATAATGACACATTAATTGACAAGAATTAATTAATAACATGATTATTTTTTAAATATTCGCCCAACAGTTAGAATGTGCGATGTGTCCAAGGTGGTTGCCTGTTGGGCGAGGTAGGGGAAGGTGGTATAAATAGAAGGGATCGGAGAGATTGGACACAGATCAAAGATGGCATTGAACAAGGTGAGGAGAGGTAGTGGCATGTTGTGGAGTCTGTAGGCAGAATGGAAACTGAGTAATTGTTTGTTGCAGGTTGTCGTTCTCGCTGCTCTAGTAGCAGTCGCTAGGGCTGGACTCATCGGAGCACCAGCAGTCTATGCACCAGGTGCTCCTCTTGCTGCTAGGGCATATGCTGCACCACTCGCTGCCAGCTATGCTGCTCCAGTAGCTGTTGCTGCCCGTGTTGCTGCACCAGTAGCTGTTGCTCATGCTGCCGTCGATGAGTACGACCCACACCCACAGTACAGCTACTCCTATGACATCCAGGATGCTATCACTGGAGACTCCAAGAACCAGCACGAAACCCGTGACGGAGATGTTGTCCAGGGAAGCTACTCCCTCATCGAACCCGATGGTTCCAGGAGGACCGTAGAATACACCGCTGACCCAGTCAACGGATTCAACGCCGTCGTCCACAAGGATGCTGGAGTCCACGCTGCACCAGCTGTTGCCGTCGCTAAGGTTGCTGCTCCAGTAGCAGTTGCTGCTCCAGTTGCCCGTGTTGCTGCTCCATTAGCAGTTGCTGCCCCAGTTGCCCGTGTTGCTGCTCCTCTTGGTTATGCTGCACGTGTTGCTGCTCCTCTTGGCTATGCTGCCCATGTTGCTGCTCCTCTTGGCTATGCTGCCCATGTTGCTGCTCCAGTCGCTTATGCTGGACACACCCTCATCCACCACTAAATGTACAAAACTATTTATTTATTTATTGTAAATAAAAATGTTTAAAAATCCTAAACAATATTACATCTTTTCCATTTCTCCCTACAATATTTAATAACAACTTAGTCTCTAAGTTAGGACTTAATACTAATCTACTCTGATTTAGCATAGGTCTCTGCTAATTAGGGTAAATAAATGTTTTAATATACTTGTAGTTGCTTTGAAGATTAAGTAGATTCAATGTTTCAAATTCCTATTGTGGATATCCGTTGAAAATTCAATATTTGAGGTAATTAGAAAAATTCGCTTTAATCATATTTCTCTATTATTTCGACTTGTTGATGAAGGTTTTTCTCAAAATAGATAAATTAATGATTTGTCTCCAAAACATTATGTATTGAAGCAGAGTTTGTAAGGAGATATCTAATTCCGCTAGTTTATGCAAATGCTGCAGAGTTGATTTGTTTATGTACATTGCAGAGTGATTAGCAGTCCATACATAGAAATTTTACTACCTTTCTTATCATACTTGGAACTAGCATATAAGTCTAAAGCATAATCATTTGTTATAATATGCCTGTACTATATTAAAATCATATCTATGTCTATATTAAAATCACTTTAATAAGTAATAGAGAAATTGTTGATCTCCGCCTTACATTTTAGCATATATCTCGTGTATACTTCATTGCATGACAAAAGTGAATATAACAAAAGTTATTCAAAATAAAAACCTGTGTACATGTATTCCGAAAACTCAACAGGACACGAAGGACACCCATATTTCAAAAAATGCCTCCTTTACTATCCCCACACCTGGTCGTCCCTTCACATATTATTATTAGCTTATTGTCATGGAAGAGTTAATGCTAATTCACATTCATACTTTTGTAAAGTTCGTTTTAGTCATTAGTGTCCAATGTTGATTTCCGATTTACTTTTTAGTGTATATCTCGTGTACTTTTCGTTGTAAACGGACAAACGCGATTTACCAAAAAATATTTTAAATAGAAAATAAACAACTTTTGTTATATGCATGTCTGCCGAAAACCAAATAGCAAGCGAAATATCGCGATGTTTATTTCGGCCGTTCCTCAGATCCCCAGATTTGTACAGCATATAATCAAATAAGTATTAATACTAACCCATTTACGGAGTTTCGTTAAGGACGATTTAGTCTTTTGTGCCATTTAAAATTGTTGAGTAGCTTTTAGAATATATCTCGTTTATACTTCGGTATTTGACAATAAAGTCAGTCACGCAGGGGCTGGGTAAACTAAGCAGATTTCCCGCGTTAAGTTAAACAATAGATAAACCTACAAACCGGTAACACAACACCACAGCGAATATTAAGTGAATAGATACAAACGATAATAAGACACCTCCCGACAGAAAACCTCTGAAATGGAAACTAACAGTTCTGCCACCTTCTTACAGGAAAGAAAAACAATTACTGTAATATATCAGAATATAACATCTTAAGTCTATTGAAAACTATTTACTATATCTAGTACTGTAATTTATAATGTATTAGAATAATTTTTATATCAAGCAATCAAATTTAAGTAGTCAAAAAACTTATAAGGGGGAGGGTAACTAGAATATATTTGCATGTATCTCGTATAATAAATGTCTCTTGAAAACCATATTTGTTATTTAAGCTTCAAAAGATGTGGTTTATTACGTAACCGAGTATTGTACATGTAACCCGAGTAGAAGTAGGGGTTTTGCTGAAAGCCGAAAACTGCAAAATGCAAATATCTCTGTTAATATTCAATATAGAGAATAAATGTATAACAATATGTCTATACATATTGTTATTTGTTTTTTCCCTATCATCAAAACATATCTGTAAATAAAATGTACTATTACATTTTATTCACAGATTTATTCTATCAATTTTAGACTTATAGTAACGGAGATATTTCTAATATTCAAAATTCTCCCTCTCCCTCTACTCCGATTTCAGCCGTTAAGAACTCCATCTATCTCTTTACATAAAACGACTATATATCAAGTTAGGTAACAATTATAGAATAATTTCGACCGCTAGAGCGGCAACAGAGAAGTATATATACATATATATATATATATATATATATATATATATATATATATATACTAGCTCAGATACCCGGCTTCGCCCGGGAATTCATTTGAGGCTGGATGGTGATGGTATTTTTTTTGGCAAGGCTTTACTTTGCACAATATTTTGACATTTACCCGTCCCAGTGTTTAGGGTTAATACCCGTTGTTGGCATTTGTTAATAATAAAATTAATTTTTTATGTAAGTCTTCACTGTCCTCCAAATTGTCATATTCCCCGTCTCCTGTGCATTATGCATAGATTTCAGTTATTAAGGAAAAAATATTAACATAGATTTGAATTTATTAATCCAGGTGAGGTACCTCACAGTTCATATTGGAAAGAATTGTTGAACATACAAATATGTCTACGCGAATTACTTGCTCCACACATTGTTCCTGGAGAAATGTATAAAACAAAAGTTAATCTAAATAACAAAGTTAACAACTTTTGTTCTGTGCATGCTTGTCGAAAAACAAATAGACAATGAAATATCGCGAATATTTATTTTAGGCCTCCCTTATAACTCCCACTCCCCACCTAAAAATTTTAATATCTTATACTCATGGAAGAATTAATGCTAATTGACATACCGAGTTTTTAAAGTTCGGTTTAATCGTTCCCGCCCCATGAAATAGTTCACTCCCTATTTAGTTTATAGTGTATAACTCGTTTATACTTTGTTAAAAGACAAAAATGACTATCACAAAAGTTACTCTAAACAACAAAATAAACAACTGTTGTTATGTTCATATTTGCCGAAAAACGAATAGAAATCGAAATACCGCTATTTTCAAATTCGGGCCTCCCTTACAACCCCCACTCCTGCCCGTTCCTAGAAATGTTGGTGTAGCTTGTTATAATGAAAGCGTTAGTGCTAATACACATACCGAGCTTTATTTATTTCGGTTGGGTCTTTTGTCCCAAATAAAATTTTTCACTTCCGCTGTAGGTTTTAGCGTATATCTCGTTTATAAATCGGTATATGAAAAAAGTGCATATAACAAAAGTTACTCTAAATAACAAAATAAACAACTTTTGTTATGTTCATATTTGACGAAAAACCAATAGGAAACGAAATATCGCTATTTTTAATTACAGGACTCCCTTATAACCCCCACTCCTGTTTGTCTCAGAGAATATTAATATAACCTAAAGTCTAAGTTGGGTTAGTAGTAATATACATACAAAGTTTCATAAAATTCGGTTTAGCCGTTTTTGCGTGAAAAGGTAACAAACTACGCAAATCTATATATATATAAAATTGTAACCTCTGTCTGTACATTGATCGCGAAATTTCACGATAATTTTTCGTTTCACATGTTATAGACACCATAACTGCATTTTGTTTCTTTGGTGTCTGTTTGTTTGTTTGTTTGTTACCTTTTCACGCATAAACGGCTGAACCGAATTTTTTGAAACTTGGTATGTATATTACTACTAACCCAACTTAGACTTTAGGCTATATTAAAATTCTCTGAGATATGCAGGAGTGGGGGTTATAGGGGAGGCCTGATATTAAAAATAGCGATATTTCGTTTCCTATTCGTTTTTCGGCAAATATGAATATAACAAAAGTTATTTATTTTATTATTTAGAGTAACTTTTGTTATATACACTTTTTTCGTATACTGAGTTATAAATGAGTTATACGCTAAAAACTATAGCGGGTGTCCACAATTTTATTTGGCACAAAAGACTCAACCGAACAAAACCAAACTCGCTATGTGAATTAATACTAACGATTTTCTTATAATAAGCCATACTAACATTTCTAGGGACGGGCAGGAGTGGGAGTTATATGGGAGACCTGAAATTAAAAATAGCTATATTTCGTTTCCTATTGCTTTTTCATCAAATATGCCCATAAAAAAAGTTGCTTATTTTGTTATTTAGAGAAATTTGCTCAGCACTTCTTTTCAATATGAACTACCAGGTGCCTCACCTGAAAAAATTAATTCAAATGTATGTCAATATTTTTTCCTTAATAATTTAAATCTATGAATAATGCACAGGAGACGGGAAATATGACAATATGCAGGACAGTGAAGTCTTACATAAAAAAAATAATTTTATTATTAACAAATGCCAACAACGGGTATTAACCCTAAACACTGGAACGGGTAAATGCCAAAATATTGTGCAAAGTAAAGCCTTGCCAAAAAAATACCATCACCATTCAGCCTCAAATGAATTCCCGAGCGAAGCCGGGTATCTGAGCTAGTATATATATATATTTATATATATAAATTTGAACAGACCTCATTTTCGTCATCTCCTAGTTAGAATCGATGGACATTTGTAGAAATATGTTGAAAATCGCGTCATGAGTACGACCTCAATAGCCGAGGGAAATCTACTAAAAAGCGTGTACAACATAATTTACTTCGAAGAACAATATTAAACAATTTTTTTTAAGTGCATGTTTGCTGAGAATCTAATAGAAAACGAAGTTTGGCGTATTTTAGTTTCCCATCTCCCTTATAACCCCCTCTCCTGTTCGTCTCTGAGAATATTCGTACAGCCTAAAATAAATTGGGTTTGTAGTAATATTCAGCCGTTTATGCTTGAAAAGGTGATGATTATAAGCATATCAACAATTTCTATGGACAACCAGGAATGGGAGTTGAAGAGGAGGCATTATATGAAACATTACCGCACTTGGTTTCCTATTGGTTTTCCGCAAACATGCACATATC
Organism: Riptortus pedestris; assembly: GCA_019009955.1. NCBI lineage: Eukaryota > Metazoa > Arthropoda > Insecta > Hemiptera > Alydidae > Riptortus > Riptortus pedestris. The sequence goes on from CM032228.1 coordinate 4,984,267, forward strand.
AGATGTTGCCGATTTTGTTATTTTAACTTTCGTCATACAACGAAGTATTCAAGAGATATATGCTAAAAAGGAAGACAGAAATCAACTAGTTTAGTAGCAGTTATTAAAGTGCTTTTAATATAGACATATTATGACAAATGATCCGCTTTTTAGACGTATATGATAGTTCTAACTATGATTCGGATTAGAAAGGTTATAAATCTCCTACCACTCCCCTCCTCATTTGTTATTTATTTGAATTAGAAAATAACTTCGTTATTTATTTTCAATAAAAATTTAAACTATTAGATCATTTCGTTTTGTTATTTATTTAAAAAATTTAAACTTAAGAGCATTTCGATTATTGTGTACTATTAAACGTTACTAAGGTATTAACATTATAACAAAAGATATGCGTTTAAACTCAATCTCTTCAGATTGAAGTATACTCTAATATACTCTATTCGATTTAAATATGAACTAAAATGGGTGAATTAGTTGTAAAGGATTGTATTTAAGTTCCTATGTGTTTCATTTTCCATTCTGGAGAGATATAGAGCATGGATTTTAATGATGGTGTACTTAAGTTCACCCTGGCCAAATACTAACAAATTTGCCCAAGGGGCATGATTTTATATTATTTTCTTACTTTTACCATTGTAATTAACCGATACGTATAAAAGTTCGAGGTGAAATGATTTTCCTCTTTGCTACCAAAAATTTAGTATTCACTTCTGATGTAGAAGAAAGCGACAATGAAGGAGAAAATGCCCACGGATGGTCCCAAAATTGGATGAAGGAAATTTTCAAATTGAAATGAATTAAGTATTGGAACATTTCCAATAATGGGTGGTGAAATAGGTAAGAGGGTATTAATGAAGAATACGTTGATTAACGAAAATTGTATCAGCATGATTAAATGGCATGACAACAAATTGTTGACCTTAGTGACATGTTCGTTGCACTTTATAGAACAGGTTACCCCTCCCACAAAATAAATAAAAATATTGCATGAACAATTTTTCAGCTAATAATTTGTATTTTGGTGGTTAATAACGCATTGCTATTGTACAAAAGGAACTCTCTAAAAAAAATTTACTTTAAAACAATTTCGGATACACATTGCAGAGGATATTCTGCTGGACCGGCGAGCTAAAAGGGCTAGTGGAGCCAGGACCACCAATGTCAGCCAAGAACTGGTGCAGCTCCACCATTGACAAGCATGCAGTGGGATGCACCATTGACAAGTATTCACTACAAAAGGGAAGTGTAGACTGTGTCACCAAAATCAAACGGTTGTTTTATGCCGAAAATGTAATGTGGGACGTTGTAACACACGTGAAAGGCCCTGTTTTCTTGAATGAATGGAAAGTTTAATGATATTTTTGACGGATTAATATTTTGTTTACAATGTACTTATTTTTTGTTTACAACACGTTTCTTTTATTACATAATAAATTATTTAATTACATTTTTAGATACTATGTCAGTTTATTAACATAACTTACAGACACCCCCATTGATTTACGGTGATTGGCCACAGTGTACTTAAAGACACCATGTAATATTTTTGTTCAGAAAAAAAAAATAAGTAAAACCTTATATATTCTATTTATTAGGAACGCAAAAAATGAGTTTTTAAGAAACTTTTTCATTGCAAGTCATTTTTTGAGTTTCTTGCCAATTAAGGGTTAATACTTACTAATCTTCAACTACAGGCGGTGCTAATATTGTCCGTGACAAACAAGAGTACGAGTTGGTTATAAAGGAGTCCTGTAATGAAAAATTGCCATATTTCGTTTCCTACCGGGTTTTGGCAAATATACACATGACAAAAGTTGTTTATTTTGTTATTCAGAGTAACATATTTTACATTCATTTCTAATAAATTTCACGTAAATTTCTATGTTGACCATACTCCGGTTTGATCCACAACCTCTGTAAATGGTCATGTCAGTACTCGCTAATTACTTTGCCAATGTACACTAAACAAATCCAACTCTGCTAGCATTATGCCCAGTATACGTAGCGGAATTAGAAATCTCCTCACAAACTCTGCTTTAATACATGATGTTTTGGAGACAAATCATTAATTTATCTACTTTTGAGTAAAACCTTCATCAGCAAGTCGAAATAATAGAGAAATTTGATTAAAGTTTTAATTTTAACCTAATTATCCTCAAATAAATTGAATGTTGTCAACGATATCCACAATAGAATTTGAAACATTGAAATCTACTTAATCTTCAAAGAAAACTACAAGTATAGTTAAAACCAATTTATTTACCCTAAATTAGCAAGAGAACCTATGCCTCAAATTCAGAGATAGATTAGTATTAAGTTCCTAACTTATGAGACTAAGTTGTTATTAAATATTGTAGGGAGAAATGGAAAAGATTAATATTGTTTAAGGAATTTTAAACATTTTTTATTTGGAATGAATAAATAAGTATTTTTTGTACATTTAGTGGTGGATGAGGGTTTTTCCAGCATAAGCGACTGGAGCAGCAAAATGGGCATAATAACCAAGAGGAGCAGCAACACGGGCAACTGGAGCAGCAACTGCTACTGGAGCAGCAACCTTAGCGACGGCAACAGCTGGTGCAGCGTGGACTCCAGAATCCTTGTGGACGACGGCGTTGAATCCGTTGACTGGGTCAGCGGTGTATTCTACGGTCCTCCTGGAACCATCGGGTTCGATGAGGGAGTAGCTTCCCTGGACAACATCTCCGTCACGGGTTTCGTGCTGGTTCTTGGAGTCTCCAGTGATAGCATCCTGGATGTCATAGGAGTAGCTGTACTGTGGGTGTGGGTCGTACTCATCGACGGCAGCATGAGCAACAGCTACTGGTGCAGCAACACGGGCAGCAACAGCTACTGGAGCAGCATACCTGGCAGCGAGTGGTGCAGCATATGCCCTAGCAGCAAGAGGAGCACCTGGTGCATAGACTGCTGGTGCTCCGATGAGTCCAGCCCTAGCGACTGCTACTAGAGCAGCGAGAACGACAACCTGCAACAAACAATTACTCAGTTTCCATTCTGCCTACAGACTCCACAACATGCCACTACCTCTCCTCACCTTGTTCAATGCCATCTTTGATCTGTGCCCAATCTCTCCGATCCCTTCTATTTATACCACCTTCCCCTACCTCGCCCAACAGGCAACCACCTTGGACACATCGTACATTCTAACTGTTGGACGAATATTAAAAAGATACAAAATCGAGTTATTAATTAACAAATATCCATTTTACACGATCTTCATCATTATTCACATTCCGTATCAAATTTGCTGTAAAACTATACTAGAACTAAATTTTTTTAGTCAATGTGCTATCCCTATTTTTTGGCGCAATGCAATATATAGTTTCTTTAGTTGAAGGAAATACTCTTTGTTGAAATATAATGAATAACTTAAATTACTACCACTTAGCATTCTATTACCTGGAATAAAATAATATAGTAAATTTATTAAATACCCTACTTTTTCCTTGGATAATTTTGTCCTTTTTATAATAATAGTAAATGTAATATGAATGTCCTAGTGGAAAAATAAAAATAAATTGTCTGAAATAATTCCTAGGTATACAATAATAAAGTAAACATATTCGGAGTAACGAAGATAACATGGATAACATTAACATAGCATAAAGTAAGTCACTTCTTTTCCCCTGATGATTATCATTGTAAATTAAAAGGCGTGTGAATAATTTTACATTTTCACAAAAGGAAACAGAAATTATTGTAACAGAAATGCTTTTACATGTGAAATATAAATATATATGCTTGTGTCTCAGGTATAGTTTATGTCCAATTACAGTATGTCATTGCTAAATTTAGTTCGGCAAGAGCCACAATATATTCTAGTATGAAACTATTTGGAAATTGCTGATAAAATAGTCAAAATAGTCCTTCTTAGAGCTTGATAAAATTTAAATAAAAGTATATAAAATCTTTCTTCATCTTATTAAAACCACAGATAATTAGATTGGAGGTTGGATGTTATGAATTGCAAGTCCAACACCATTTAGCTCTGTAACATCTTAAAAACGGACAATTTCCGCAAGAGATCTTTAGAATGTGACAACTTTTTTCAAAAATTTATTGTAATATCCTAGATCGGCACTAGCTGCCACTTCACCATTAGATTTGCCATTACAACCAATGCCTGTTCCATCGACTCCACCAATCTATTCCTACTTTCTGCTCAAGCAGCATATCTTCAATATATTTCTGAAATGTCCTCTTTACTCTTTAATTCTCTCTCATTATCTGACAGGATATTAATTCCATTACTCCAGAAACTATAATAAGGTTATTTTACTTTCTCAATTGTGTGACAAAGATACATTTTTTTATTAAATGATTTATGTAACCGCATTTATTTATTATCATAATTTTTTCTTCAAATTATAAATTTCTTTCTTTTTTTAAGGCACTTTTTTCTTTGGAATCGTAGACGCATAGAATCGTAATCGCAACTCAAACTGTTGAAATTCACTTTAAAGACTTTATTTTGATGAGTGTGTAAAACGGATGACTAAGGCTGATGCTACAGTACAGTTTAAAGAAAACTATGTTAACATAATACATTAAAAGTGAATATTCAGGGAATACTTAATAATGAAGGTCTATATGAATTAATGGAAGTGAGGTTTATGTCAAGAGCTTGGACATTTGAAGACACTTGACAAAAGAGCCTACAGGTGTACTTTGGATGGCCATGGTGCTAATGCGAGTTACTCTGAAATAACCACTCTACAAGGAGAAGCATTTCCGGTTAACCAGCATGTTATGCTGGCAGACCAATCAGTTAGTGCTGTAACAAGCAACCCATTGTCGCTACAAGCAGTACAGAAGCCGAGTTCATCGCAGAAGCGAACTCTGGAACAAGATATTTCCCAATCCCCGACCCAGCCCATCAGCAATATCCTCTCCATCTCTAGGTTTTCATGTCCATTGAGGTAATCCGGTTCTGGAAATAGATATTTCCCAATCCCCGACCCAGCCCCCAGCAATATCCTCTCCATCTCTAGGTTTTCATGTCCATTGCGGTAATCCGGTTCTGGAAATAGATATTTCCCAATCCCCGACCCAGCCCATCAGCAATATCCTCTCCATCTCTAGGTTTTCATGTCCATTGCGGTAATCCGGTTCTGGAAATAGATATTTCCCAATCCCCGACCCAGCCCATCAGCAATATCCTCTACTGCTCTAGGTTTCCCCGACCATTGCGGTAATCCTGTTCTGGAACAAGATATTTCCCAATCCACAGACTAGCCCATCAGCAACATCCTCTCCAGCTCTAGGTTTTCATGCTCATTGCGGAAATCCGGTTCTGGAACAATATATTTCCCAATCCACAGACCCAGCCCATCAGCAACATCCTCTCCAGCTCTAGGTTTTCATGCCCATTGCGGTAATCCGGTTCTGGAAATAGATATTTCCCAATCCCCGACCCAGCCCATCAGCAATATCCTCTACTGCTCTAGGTTTCCCCGACCATTGCGATAATCGTGCTCTGGAACAAGATATTTCCCAATCCCCGACCCAGCCCATCAGCAATATCCTCTCCATCTCTAGGTTTTCATGTCCATTGCGGTAATCCGGTTCTGGAACAATATATTTCCCAATCCACAGACCCAGCCCATCAGCAACATCCTCTCCAGCTCTAGGTTTTCATGCCCATTGCGGAAATCCGGTTCTGGAACAAGACATTTCCCAATCCCCGACCCAGCCCATCAGCGACATCCTCTCCTGCTCTAGGTTTCCCCGACCATTGCGGTAATCCTGTTCTGGAACAAGATATTTCCCAATCCCCGACCCAGCCCATCAGCAATATCCTCTCCATCTCTAGGTTTTCATGTCCATTGAGGTAATCCGGTTCTGGAAATAGATATTTCCCAATCCCCGACCCAGCCCATCAGCAATATCCTCTCCATCTCTAGGTTTTCATGTCCATAGCGGTAATCCGGTTCTGGAAATAGATATTTCCCAATCCCCGACCCAGCCCATCAGCAACATCCTCTGCATCTCTAGGTTTTCATGTCCATTGTGGTAATCCGGTTCTGGAAATAGATATTTCCCAATCCCAGACCCAGCTCCGCAGCGACATCCTCTCCTGCTCTAGGTTTCCCAGGCCATTACGATAATCCGGTTCTGGAACAAGATATTTCCCAATCCCAGACCCAGCTCCGCAGCGACATCCTCTCCTGCTCTAGGTTTCCCCGGCCATTGCAATAATCAGGTTCTGGAACAAGACATTTCCCAATCCCCGACCCCGCCCATCAGCGACATCCTCTCCTGCTCTAGGTTTCCCCGGCCATTGCAATAATCAGGTTCTGGAACAAGACATTTCCCAATCCCCGACCCCGCCCATCAGCGACATCCTCTCCTGCTCTAGGTTTCCCCGACCATTGCGATAATCATGCTCTGGAACAAGATATTTCCCAATCCCAGACCCAGCTCCGCAGCGACATCCTCTCCTGCTCTAGGTTTCCCCGGCCATTGCAATAATCAGGTTCTGGAACAAGACATTTCCCAATCCCCGACCCCGCCCATCGGCGAAATCCTCTCCTGCTCTAGGTTTCCCGGCCATTGCAATAATCAGGTTCTGGAACAAGACATTTCCCAATCCCCGACCCAGCCCATCAACGACATCCTCTCCTGCTCCAGGTTTCCCCGACCATTGCGATAATCGTGCTCTGGAACAAGATATTTCCCAATCCCCGACCCAGCCCATCAGCAATATTCTCTCCATCTCTAGGTTTTCATGTCCATTGAGGTAATCAGGTTCTGGAACAAGATTTTTCCCCATACCCGACCCAGCCCATCAGCGACATCCTTTTCTGCTCTAGGTTTCCCCGGCCATTACGATAATCCGGTTCTGGAACAAGATATTTCCCAATCCTAGACCCAGCTCCGCAGAGACATCCTCTACTGCTCTAGGTTTCCCCGACCATTGCGATAATCATGCTCTGGAACAAGTTATTTCCCAATCCCCGACCCAGCCCATCAGCAATATTCTCTCCATCTCTAGGTTTCCCCGGCCATTACGATAATCCGGTTCTGGAACAAGATATTTCCCAATCCCAGACCCAGCTCCGCAGCGACATCCTCTCCTGCTCTAGGTTTCCCCGACCATTGCGATAATCATGCTCTGGAACAAGATATTTCCCAATCCCGACCCAGCCCATCAGCAATATTCTCTCCAACTCTAGGTTTTCATGTCCATTGCGGTAATCGTGCTCTGGAACAAGATATTTCCCAATCCCCTACCCAGCCCATCAGCAACATCCTCTGCATCTCTAGGTTTTCATGTCCATTGTGGTAATCCGGTTCTGGAAATAGATATTTCCCAATCCCCGACCCAGCCCATCAGCGAAATCCTCTCCTGCTCTAGGTTTCTCCGACCATTGCGATAATCATGCTCTGGAACAAGATATTTCCCAATCCCCTACCTAGCCCATCAGCAATATTCTCTCCAACTCTAGGTTTTCATGTCCATTGCGGTAATCAGGTTCTGGAACAAGATTTTTCCCAATCCCAGACCCAGCTCCGCAGCGACATCCTCTCCTGCTCTAGGTTTCCCCGACCATTGCGATAATCATGCTCTGGAACAAGATATTTCCCAATCCCGACCCAGCCCATCAGCAATATTCTCTCCAACTCTTGGTTTTCATGTCCATTGCGGTAATCATGCTCTGGAACAAGATATTTCCCAATCCCAGACCCAGCTCCGCAGCGACATCCTCTCCTGCTCTAGGTTTCCCAGGCCATTACGATAATCCGGTTCTGGAACAAGAAATTTCCCAATCCCAGACCCAGCTCCGCAGCGACATCCTCTCCTGCTCTAGGTTTCCCGGCCATTGCAATAATACGGTTCTGGAACAAGATATTTCCCAATCCCCTACCTAGCCCATCAGCAATATTCTCTCCAACTCTAGGTTTTCATGTCCATTGCGGTAATCAGGTTCTGGAACAAGATTTTTCCCCATACCCGACCCAGCCCATCAGCGACATCCTTTTCTGCTCTAGGTTTCCCCGGCCATTACGATAATCCGGTTCTGGAACAAGATATTTCCCAATCCTAGACCCAGCTCCGCAGAGACATCCTCTACTGCTCTAGGTATCCCCGACCATTGCGATAATCATGCTCTGGAACAAGTTATTTCCCAATCCCCGACCCAGCCCATCAGCAATATTCTCTCCATCTCTAGGTTTCCCCGGCCATTACGATAATCCGGTTCTGGAACAAGATATTTCCCAATCCCAGACCCAGCTCCGCAGCGACATCCTCTCCTGCTCTAGGTTTCCCCGACCATTGCGATAATCATGCTCTGGAACAAGATATTTCCCAATCCCGACCCAGCCCATCAGCAATATTCTCTCCAACTCTAGGTTTTCATGTCCATTGCGGTAATCGTGCTCTGGAACAAGATATTTCCCAATCCCCGACCCAGCCCATCAACGACATCCTCTCCTGCTCCAGGTTTTCATGTCTATTGCGGTAATCCGGTTCTGGAAATAGATATTTCCCAATCCGCAACCCAGACAATCGGCGAAATCCTCTCCTGCTCTAGGTTTCCCCGACCATTTCGATAATCCGGTTCTGGAAAAAGATGTTTCCCAATCCCCGACCAAACCCATCAGCAATATTCTCTCCAACTCTAGGTTTTCATGTCCATTGCGGTAATCGTGCTCTGGAACAAGATATTTCCCAATCCCCGACCCAGCCCATCAGCAATATCCTCTCCATCTCTAGGTTTTCATGTCCATTGAGGTAATCCGGTTCTGGAAATAGATATTTCCCAATCCCCGACCCAGCCCCCAGCAATATCCTCTCCATCTCTAGGTTTTCATGTCCATTGCGGTAATCCGGTTCTGGAAATAGATATTTCCCAATCCCCGACCCAGCCCATCAGCAATATCCTCTACTGCTCTAGGTTTCCCCGACCATTGCGATAATCGTGCTCTGGAACAAGATATTTCCCAATCCCCGACCCAGCCCATCAGCAATATCCTCTCCATCTCTAGGTTTTCATGTCCATTGAGGTAATCCGGTTCTGGAAATAGATATTTCCCAATCCCCGACCCAGCCCATCAGCAATATCCTCTCCATCTCTAGGTTTTCATGTCCATTGCGGTAATCCGGTTCTGGAAATAGATATTTCCCAATCCCCGACCCAGCCCATCAGCAATATCCTCTACTGCTCTAGGTTTCCCCGACCATTGCGATAATCGTGCTCTGGAACAAGATATTTCCCAATCCCCGACCCAGCCCATCAGCAATATCCTCTCCATCTCTAGGTTTTCATGTCCATTGAGGTAATCCGGTTCTGGAAAAAGATGTTTCCCAATCCCCGACCAAACCCATCAGCAACATCCTCTCCAGCTCTAGGTTTTCATGCCCATTGCGGTAATCCGGTTCTGGAACAAGATATTTCCCAATCCACAGACCCAGCCCATCAGCAACATCCTCTCCAGCTCTAGGTTTTCATGCCCATTGCGGTAATCCGGTTCTGGAACAAGATATTTCCCAATCCACAGACCCAGCTCCGCAGCGACATCCTCTCCTGCTCTAGGTTTCCCAGGCCATTACGATAATCCGGTTCTGGAACAAGATATTTCCCAATCCCAGACCCAGCTCCGCAGCGACATCCTCTCCTGCTCTAGGTTTCCCCGACCATTGCGATAATCATGCTCTGGAACAAGATATTTCCCAATCCCCGACCCAGCCCATCAGCAATATTCTCTCCATCTCTAGGTTTTCATGTCCATTGAGGTAATCAGGTTCTGGAACAAGATTTTTCCCCATACCCGACCCAGCCCATCAGCGACATCCTTTTCTGCTCTAGGTTTCCCCGGCCATTACGATAATCCGGTTCTGGAACAAGATATTTCCCAATCCTAGACCCAGCTCCGCAGAGACATCCTCTACTGCTCTAGGTTTCCCCGACCATTGCGATAATCATGCTCTGGAACAAGGTATTTCCCAATCCCCGACCCAGCCCATCAGCAATATTCTCTCCATCTCTAGGTTTTCATGTCCATTGAGGTAATCAGGTTCTGGAACAAGATTTTTCCCCATACCCGACCCAGCCCATCCGCGACATCCGCTACTGCTCTAGGTTTCCCCGGCCATTACGATAATCCGGTTCTGGAACAAGATATTTCCCAATCCTAGACCCAGCTCCGCAGAGACATCCTCTACTGCTCTAGGTTTCCCCGACCATTGCGATAATCATGCTCTGGAACAAGGTATTTCCCAATCCCCGACCCAGCCCATCAGCAATATTCTCTCCATCTCTAGGTTTCCCCGGCCATTACGATAATCCGGTTCTGGAACAAGATATTTCCCAATCCCAGACCCAGCTCCGCAGCGACATCCTCTACTGCTCTAGGTTTCCCCGACCATTGCGATAATCATGCTCTGGAACAAGATATTTCCCAATCCCGACCCAGCCCATCAGCAAAATTCACAACCACACTAGGTTATCATGTCCATTGCGGTAATCGTGCTCTGGAACAAGATATTTCCCAATCCCCTACCCAGCCCATCAGCAATATCCTCTGCATCTCTAGGTTTTCATGTCCATTGTGGTAATCCGGTTCTGGAAATAGATATTTCCCAATCCCCGACCCAGCCCATCAGCGAAATCCTCTCCTGCTCTAGGTTCCTCCGGCCATTGCGATAATCCTGTTCTGGAGAAAAATATTACCCAATCCCCTACCTAGCCCATCAGTGACATCCTCTCCTGCTCTAGGTTTCCCCGGCCATTACGATAATCCGGTTCTGGAACAAGATATTTCCCAATCCCCGACCCAGCCCATCAGCAACAGCAACATCCTCCTTGAGAACGTCTCAACGGGGTATGGAACCCTCGATTAACATTGGTCATTTCAGCCAGTGGCGGTTCAGCATCCTTGTGGCTACCGGTCTCCTTCAATTACCACTTCATACTCTGCTTTGGATTTAGCAAATCTTGTAGCTCTATAGGTATCACTTCTGTTAGTCATCGATTGAGAACGCAATGGTAGCCAAGGGGCTCCTTAAGATTCCATTCAACATTGTTTTTTTCTAGAACAATAAACTCATTAAACTCTCTAAGATGTGCTTTTCTTGCATGTCTTTCTCTACATTTTTTGTGGTATAGTTGTGAAGCACCTAGGAGCCAACTCCTAAAAACAATACTCCCGTCTAACCAATCAAGCATAGTCCATGCGTGTCTATGTCGAAGAATGAAAATATTTGTCAATGAGTGGCTTAAAGTAGTTTATTCCTTGCAAAGTAAATCACTTAGTTTTATTTATCACATCATATTATAAATATTCTAATAAAGGATATTCAATGTGTTTTATTATTGTTTAAGCTTTAACCACTCACAGAGAGTTATTTTGTAGGAAAGCTGTCATCTTCATATTCAACCCTCAGAATAAATCAATTTACACTACGACTTACCATGATAGCACCCATAATGTTAAAGTAAATCCCAATGAATATTTCAAATATTTACATTTTAATTTTATTGTATTTACAATAACTAGTATTAGATCTAACTTAATGAAGACAAATATTTCCGTAGGTAAGTGTGACACAATGAGCACCAGCACCTAGAACAGCAACATGGGCAGTATACCCAAAAGGGGCAGCAACATATGCAGCACAATCAAGAGGAGCAGCATAACCAAGAGGGCAAGCCACTTGGGCAGCATAACTAACAGGAGCAGCAACTGCTAATGGAGCAAACCAAGCGATTTGAGGAAAGCGATTTCTTGTTAGTTGATTAATATGAAGGCCTAACGTATAGGCTCAGTTGTTATTAAATATTGTAGAGCGGAATCGTAAGATTAAATATTGGTTAAGGTTTATAAATATTTTTTATTAACAATAAATAAATAAATATTTGTTGTACATTTAGTGGTGGATGAGGGTGTGTCCAGCATAAGCGACTGGAGCAGCAACATGGGCAGCATAACCAAGAGGAGCAGCAACATGGGCAGCATAACCAAGAGGAGCAGCAACACGTGGAGCATAACCAAGAGGAGCAGCAACACGGGCAACTGGGGCAGCAACTGCTAATGGAGCAGCAACACGGGCAACTGGAGCAGCAACTGCTACTGGAGCAGCAACCTTAGCGACGGCAACAGCTGGTGCAGCGTGGACTCCAGCATCCTTGTGGACGACGGCGTTGAATCCGTTGACTGGGTCAGCGGTGTATTCTACGGTCCTCCTGGAACCATCGGGTTCGATGAGGGAGTAGCTTCCCTGGACAACATCTCCGTCACGGGTTTCGTGCTGGTTCTTGGAGTCTCCAGTGATAGCATCCTGGATGTCATAGGAGTAGCTGTACTGTGGGTGTGGGTCGTACTCATCGACGGCAGCATGAGCAACAGCTACTGGTGCAGCAACACGGGCAGCAACAGCTACTGGAGCAGCATACCTGGCAGCGAGTGGTGCAGCATATGCCCTAGCAGCAAGAGGAGCACCTGGTGCATAGACTGCTGGTGCTCCGATGAGTCCAGCCCTAGCGACTGCTACTAGAGCAGCGAGAACGACAACCTGCAACAAACAATTACTCAGTTTCCATTCTGCCTACAGACTCCACAACATGCCACTACCTCTCCTCACCTTGTTCAATGCCATCTTTGATCTGTGTCCAATCTCTCCGATCCCTTCTATTTATACCACCTTCCCCTACCTCGCCCAACAGGCAACCACCTTGAACACATCGCACATTCTAACTGTTGGACGAATATTAAAATATTCTATTTATTAATTGATGGCTTCCAAACTGAGACGATTTTCAACTTAAATAAAATTTAATTCTTTACAGATATTTTTCGTTACGATAACCTTTGACGACTGTTTACTGTATTGAAATAAGAAAGGATAGTGTCTTTATTTCGGACACAAAAACGACTTACGTGATTGGAAATTTAGAATCTCAATATTGATACATTTTTTCGGAATTCGCTATTACTGACCAGAGGACCCTACATTCCAACTACTTAACTTACTGGATTACAAGAAATTTTAAAAATACTATAATTAATTTCTTTTCGAAAATAACTTTCAAATGATATAGAATTATATCCCACCATCTACCGCTTATTATAAAATAATTTGCCGATATTTATAAACAATTTGCGAATAACTCCATATTTACTTTTTGAAGGAAGTAATGAAATATTATAATTTTCATATTTAAATAGTATTATCCGTTTTGGGCGTCCTTTTGACCAGTTTCGGTGTGACATATGCTCGTCCTTATGCATTGTGTACTTCAAAAACCTAGCAAAATACCTTTCGAATGTTGAAATATATTTTTGAATTGTTGTATTGAGGTTGTATTCATGATGCGAGTTTTGAAGAATTTCCCCAATGTCCATCGATCCTACCCAAAAGATGACGAAAATGTGGTCCATTCAATACTGTGTGTGTGTGTGTGTGTGTTTTGTGTGAGTGTGTGTGTGTGTATATATATATTTATATATATATATATATATATATATATATATATATACACTAGCGGTCGCTTTCACGATTTCCTAAGCACACCTGAACCACGATGAACGGATATTGGTGATAATGTAGTGTCACTGGTGTCAATGTAGAAGATAAAATTTGGGCTTGGTATCAGCGAAGGTACAACAATTTTATTCTGTCTATAAAACATTAAAATTTGAATCAAAGCAACTTTGATATATTAATGATGATAATAGCCAGATTATTCAGAAACACTTTTGTGGTTCCTCACAATTTATTTTTAAAAACACTTAGCGCTTATAAATACGTTGTTATAGATACATATTATTGTTGTGAATTTTATACTAATTCTTATGTTGCTGGATGTTGGAGTGCAGATCTAGGAAACAGGTCTTAATAACAGGAAGTCTTCCAACCCATTTCTTTATTAAAGCACAAGTCCTGTCGGCTCTAACCTCCCATCATCAGGGGCTAACAACAAAACAAAAAGAGGAACATGTTTAAGGCCATGTGATCTAGCAAAAACTTACGTTTGAAATGTTTTAACATTAATAAAATTACTAGAATCAGTCATGCCCATTGTCTTAGCTCAGAAACATTAAAATCGGAGTCAATCGTAAAAAGTAATAAAATATTATTTAAATTATTTTAAAATATGGTTAAAATGACATGTTATTTTTAAATTATTAAATTATTTATTAAGGTCCACTTTTTGCAACTAAGGCTAGTTGGGACAGGTTATCTACAGGTTACCACCCTTTTCTAGCCAGGGTGGGACTAAGGATTTTATTTAATGAATTCCGTCACTAAATAAATTCCAATTGCCCAGGCGGGAATGTAACTCGCCACTCTAGGTTTACCATGTGAGATTAAGACCAACGCTTTAACTCACATGGCTAACCTGAGCCCCAAAAATGACTAAATGCCTAAATAAATATGCACATTTTTTTACATGAAAACCGTACATATGGTATAGTTCGAATTATTTAACAAAATTCCTCCCTCGGCTGTATAATAGATGCTAGCGCTACCTATGGCTTGCAGTTGGAAATGAAGAGTTGTGTCCTGCTGAGTAGGCCTGGCTGTCTCTCTGATAGTCGCCCCTAGTCCTACCATCTAACATATTCCTCTTATTATGACCTGTTTCCCAGCAAATTTTATAGTTTTATTGACTTTTTTATATGTATAATTAAGTTCATTTTTTAAAAAATAGTTTTAGACTCATTATTTAAGGTGCTTTGTTGTTTGTAGATCGGAGGATGGGAATGTAATTTCACGAAAGCACTAAGCGTTTGTAAAAATAAATTGTGAGGAGGCGCAAAAGTGTTTCTGAACCTCCTTCATCACCCTTACCACCAGCTGAAAATAAAAAAGTCCGTCACGCAGGGGCTGCGTAAACTAAGCAGATTTCCCACGTGAAGTTTTACAATAGAGAAATCTGCCTAATAATAACAGTAGTAGTAAGGAATCTCTAAACCTATTCACGAGGGACGAATAATTACGGAAACGGCCGCACTAGCTCTAGGCGGAAAGTCCCGAACATAGCCGACTCCTGCCGACCACACACACACAATACAAATGCAAATATCTCGGTTAATATTCAAGATACAGAATAAGTGCATAGAAAAATATTTATAGTAAATTTAAGAATTGCAATAAGATTGATTCTATACACTTTTTCGATCCGACGCATAATAACGGAGATATTTCGAATTTTCAAAAACCCCACCTTCTAAACCCCCCTCCAATTTCAGCCATTAACGAACTTGATCTTTCTTTTTATATAAAACGCTTAAATATGAAGTTTGGTAACGATCAAACAAAAATTGCGACCGCAAAAATTGCGAACGGACCTCATTTTCGTCATCTCCTGGGTAGGATCGATGGACATTTAAGGAAATTCTTCAAAACTCGCGTCAGGAGTACGACCGGTGATGAGGAGCAGGACAGAAACAGTGAATCTGAACCAGAAACCTTGGAGCTTGGATAACGCTTCTATTTGCTTGCTGTGCAACCTCCAGGAACCAGAAGATGTTTGGCACTTCCTTGCTGTCTGCTCTATCCTCAGCCAATTCAGGACATATTCGTTTGGGAAGAACACACTCACCGAAAACCAAGTAGAAGAATATTAACCCAGATAACCCTGAATTTGTTTGTAAAGATTTTTTTAGATTTCTTGTGCTAAGCTGTCGCAAAAGACACCATTCGACTTGCAAATACTTATTTCAGCAATATAACTACCGCCAAATTGTCATAATGCCATGTCCTTCTGGAAGGACATCAGGATAATATGACATGAACTTGCATTGTTCTGAAGTAGGAACCCCCATCATATATAAACAAATTTATTCTTTCAAACATTTAGTAGATTCAAAATTGATAAAATAAAAAATCAGAAATGGTTAATTAGAGAGTTATTTAATGAAATAAAATTATTTAAAAAAAAATATGTTTTATGATACAATAAGAAACAAACATGTAAAGGCACATCACACTTTATACACTTAGTTGTAGGATTTTTAGTACACTGACGACATCTCGCTTATTGTTTTTCGCCTGATGAAAGTGTTGACATGCTGGTTATAAGATGATCAATTCGATCAAAACGACTATCTAATTTAGCTTTCTTCCTAGGTCTACCTTGTTGAGAGGCAACTCTCAGATGCGAATCAGGAAATAAACGACACCAACCTCCTTCTAAATAAGAAGAAATGCATTCGTTCACACCTCTCCCTTTCTTTTTCATTTTGTCCACACTGCTTAGTGTGCAGCTCTGATCAATACGGTTGGCTCTGATCGTTCCTGTGGCTTCAATACCTTTTTTCTTCAGATCGCTCAGCAAATCAATGCTTGTAAATAAATTATAAAAAAATAATCTATATGGAATCATTTGAGGTAGCTGATCAAGGTAGGACATAACAACACCATATACCATTCCTTTGTCCGAGTACTTTTTTATGCAGCCTGATATGGCTCCAACCAGGATATGCCTGATGATGTTGCTCCACGCCAGAATTTCATCCCAAATGAATGGGCTTTCCTGTTATCAATTGTTTTGCCCAATGGCACCCAAAATAGGGGACCATTGATACATCATCTGAATAGGAATAATGAAACGATAATCCTAAAAATATTTCAAAACACCCAGGTTTGACTTATCAACTATCCTATAGAAGAGATATCATATTGCCCTGATGTCCTTCGGGAAAGACACCTATGTTTGGGGCATCATAGTGACTAATAGACAGTATATTTCTAACCTATTGGATAACAAACATTTAAAGGCACTACCAATAAAACTATCGAATCGAATAAATAACCTAAATCTAATAAAATGAGTTAAATGTACTTACCCATCTACATGCATGTCTGTTAGGTCATCCATGGCAAATACACACACAACTTTAAAAACTTATAAAACACCTTTCAGATAAAATCAGGAACCCTTAAATGTATCCGATGATCAGACTAACCGATCAAGTAAACAACGAAGGTGTCTCCTTTTACGGGGAAGACGCACAATAACCATTAGGGAACATTTTACGTATTAAAGTAGTGCGTCCTTCCTGAAGGCCATCAGGGCTATCTGATCTATGGAGGGCATTATTCATTACTTTAAAATTATGTAAATAGAGCATTAAATTATAAATTTGATTATTCATAAAACTATGATATAATATTTTGCCATTCTGTAAATTTCTATTTCGTCTTTTGGTTTGTTACCTAAAATATTTACTTATAGTAAATTTACACTACAGGATGTTAAATAAAGTAATTATTTAATATCCTGTAGTATAAATTTACTTTCCAATCATGAAAAAACTTGTCACTCAAGCAGATGGGATAACCCAGCCTCTGTAAATTTATTTACATTGTCAGAATTGCTAAATATGGAAACCAAAAAGGAAATTTACTTTATAAATTCATTCATTCTAGTGGTCACAATTTTTTGTCTCATCGATACCAAACTCAAGATCGAGTTGGATCAATGGGTAAAATCAGACCGCCTCTCACTGGCAGGGGTCCAGTTGGGAGAATATCGAAACTTTTAAATATCACCGTTGAAATGCGCCGGATCGAAAAATTTGTAAAGAATCAATCTATATCATTTTATGATCCGATTCATAATAACGAAGACGTTTTCAGTTCTCGGATCCACCCCCTCCCTCTTAACCATCACCATTCCAGACCAGATTTCAGCCAATAACAAATGCGAGCATAAATGTTGACTGAAACTGCTAAATATCGAGTATGGTGTAGAACAAATAAGGATTTTCGACTAAAGAACGAAAAATCTTAATTGATGATTTCAACACATGACGTATGCTTGGGCGTAAAGCTTTTGGTTTGGCAAAAGAATTAAGAAAAGTATTAGACTGAATGTTGGGAGAGCTTAGACTGAACTAAGTGAAATAAGAGGGATAATAACACAAAGATAAACAACTGTTTGAGTTCTCCAAAGAATAAACGTATATTGTGTGAACATAAATCTATGCATGAATACCTTTTATAATTATAGACAGAAAAAAAGAACAATAAGCTTAAATTAAACCTTAACTTAGGTGCGTTAAAATATATACACTGATACAATCTAAAGGGAGCTATAGACAAAGGAAATGTGACTTTGTGAAACAAGATGGCGGCTATATAACTATATGTACACATGGGCCCTTAATATATCTATTTGAGTACTCATTTAAGTTAGCGGGGACAAGCCGCTGCCTTGCGGAGGCATGCTTCTTCGTGATGGATGAAGTCCTCTTGACCGTTGCGCTGGAACATGTGCTAGCAGCGTTGGTGAAGCCAAGATGGTGGAGATCAGAAAGGGGAGACACTCTGTATGCTTTCTCTCATGAGGGTGAACTGTAACTGGGCTGTTAGCAAGGTAACGGATGAAATCAGCTGTTTGCAATGGCCTCCTCGCTTAGCTAGTCACAGCCTTCATCCTTGCAGCTGTGTGCGGCGGGGACCTCTCTGGGATGGCTAGTCGAGCGCGGGAAATTTGAATTAAAAATGCCGACTGAACAACGTATGTGTCTCACTAAGTGCTAGTTCAATGGAAACCATATTTAGTATTTAACTTTGGAACAAAGGGGTTCATGATACAATAAATTGTAGCTAATATTACATGAGTGGGTGTGGAGGTTTTTCGATTTCCGAAAACTAAAATATTGTTACGTTTTTATTACAAAACCATAATAAACGTTGTTAATAAGAGTTCTTTTGGATTGCAAAATTAAACACACACAAGTTTCACAGTTTATTACTGCACAATTTATTTCACAAAGTTCAATACTCTTGGTTGCTATTACTACTCACAGTATTACACTGATAGTGTCACTGTTCTTCAGATTTCACAGTACAATAATTCACTCGCGGTCACTGAACTTCACATAAAACGACGGCACTGCACTGCCCTTTTCTTCGCGGCACTGCACTGTTTTAAACACGCACTAAACTGTTTCTTACAGTCACGGCACAACACTGTTCTTCTTATAAAAACACTTTACCGCACTGCACTAAGTCGCACTGTAGCACTGATGTGACCATCAAGACGTCTGACCGTAAACTGACTGTGGGGTACTGTGAGACTTCCTTATAAATGCTTGTAGAAGTGTTTAGGCATAGAAGGTTCCAGTTCGGGAAAGGTCTAGAAGTTCCTGGAAGGCCTTAAAGATGATTCTGCCTACGGCCCTACTTAGAATGGCCCTAATTAGCTTCGCCCGTTCCACTAGTCTTTGTTCCTCCTTCCACGCGGCTCTCTCTTTGTGTATTCACCCACTCATCTGATTCTCGCAACAATATGGAAATATCGGTTAATATTCAATAAAGAGAAATCATGTATATATCAACATCTATAAAACATTCATTATATTTGAAATAAAATTGATCCTATACATTATAAATCTCTTAAATATAGAGTTTGGTAACGATCATACAAAAATTGCGACCGCTAGATTGTAAACAGACATATATATTAGCGAAGATACCCGGCTTCGCCCGGGAATTCGTTTGAGGCAGAATGAAGATAATATTTTTTTGCGTGGCTTTACTTTCCACTATATGTTGACATTTCCCCGTCCCAGAGTTTAGAATTTATACCCGTCGTTGCTGTGGATTAATTAATAATAAAATTATTTGTTATTTAAGAGTTCACTGTCCTCAATATTTTTATATTTCCCATCTCCTGTGCATGTAGGATTTTTTTTTTGATAACTCAATGGACCATATAATTCATAATCGTAGAAAGTATTCTATCTTCTTAACCATCTATGAATAAAAGTTCCTTTCCCTTGATGCGGTACAAAACCCAGTGGTGACAGCTGTTTTAGGTACGTCATAACCGCTATAACCCCCACTCCCGTTCGAACCGATAAATTTTAATATAGCTTGTAATCATGGAACAATTAATACTAATTTACATATAGAGCTATGTTAAGTTTGGTTCAATCGTTAGTGCCCAATTAAATATTTGGCTGCCTCTTTAGGTTTTAATGTATATCTCGTTTATACTTTTTTAAACGACAAAAGTGAATACAACAAAAGTTACTCTAAATAACAAAATAAACAACTTTTGTCATATGCAGGAAAGCCAATAGTAAAGGAAATATCACCATTTTTAAATTCAGGCCTTGCTTATAACACCCACTCCAGCCAGTCCTGAAAAATGTTAGTATGGCTTCTGATAATGAAGGCGTTAGTGCTAATACACATGACGTGTTTCAGCAGATTTCCCTTAAGGGAAATCAGCTATTGAGGTCGTACTCATGACGCGAGTTTTGAAAAATTTCCTCAAATGTCAATCGATCCTACCCAGGAGATGACAAAAATGAGGTCCGTTCAAAATTAATAATATATATATATATATATATATGCATTTGTCTGTTAACGGTCTAGTGGTCGCAATTTTTGTTTGATCGTTACCAAACTTCATATTTAAAAAGAAAGATCAAGTTCGTGAATGGCTAAAATTAGACCAGTGGGAGGGGGGTTTAAATGGGGATTTTTGAAAATTAGAAATATATCCGTTATTATGCGTCGGATCGAAAAATTGTATAGAATCAATCTTATTGCAAATTAAATTTACTATAAATGTTGTTCTATACATTTATATTTTATCTTGAATATTAACCGAGATATTTGCATTTGTATTGTGTGTGTGGTCGGCAGGAGTCGGCTATGTTCGGGACTATCAGCTGAGAGCTAGTGCGGCCGTTTCTTTAACTATTCGTCCCTCGTGAATAGGTCTAGAGATACCATCCTACAACTGTTATTAGGCAGATTTCTCTATTGTAAAACTTCACGTGGGAAATCTGATTAGTTTGCGCAGTTTATGTGCATATTTGCCAAAAAAAACCAATAGGAAACGAAATATCGCTATTTTTAATTTCAGCCCTTCCTTATATATATATATATATATATATATATATATATATATATATATATATCATTTTACCCAATATTTTACATTAAGATAATGGCTTAGCTATTTTAATTCCCTTTCCTATAATCTAAATAGTAATCCATAAAATTCGATATTTTATCGAAATTTATCTTTTATGTCAAAATAAAGTGGGAGGGGGGGGGGGGGTTTAGAGAAGGATTCGAAAATTTTAAATATCTCCGTTATTATGCGTCCGATCGAAAATTGTACCGATTTTATTGCAAATGTATTTTTCTATAAATTTTGTTATGTAAATTTATTCTACCGAAAAGAATATGTTTTCTTGTATTTCCGTTTTATGGCTATGTTGAGTCCTTAGGTCGAAAAATGATGCTAGATGGCTGTTTTATACTTTCAATAAGTAATAAATAATTCATTTGGTCATTAAACATTTTGCTTCAATTTGCTAATTCTATTTGAGATTTTTATTCTATTGCTCGATCCTGAAATTTACATTCCTACTACTGTAGTGTTCCATATACATATATATATATATATATATATATATATATATATATCTATATATATATATATATACAATCTCAGATACCCGGCTTCGCCCGGGAATTTATTTGAGGCTGAATGGTGATGGTATTTTTTAGCAGGCTTTACATTGCACAATCTTTTGACATTTACCCGTCCCAGTGTCTAGGATTGATACCCGTCGTTGCCGGTGATTTGCTAATAATAGAATTATATGTTCGATAAGGCTTCACAGTCTTCGATATTTTTATTTTTCCCGTCTCTTATACATGTAAATATGGTGAATTTTTATTTAAGGCCTCCCTTTTAACCCTTCTCCCGTTCGAACCTAAAAATTTTAATATAACTTATAATCATGGAAGAATTAATACTAATTGACATACCGAGTTTTGTTAAGTTCGGTTCAGCCGTTAGTGCCCGCTAAAGTTTTAACGTATAACTCATTTATACATAGGTATACGACAAAAGTGTATATAACAAAAGTTACTCCAAATAACAAAATAAACAACTTTTGTTATGTTTATATTTGCGAAAAAACCAATAGGAAACGAAATATCGCTATTTTTAATTTCAGGCTTCCTTATAACCCCCACTCCTGTTCGTCTCAGAGAAAATTAATGTAGCCTAAAGTCTAAGTTGGGTTAGTAGTAATATACATACCAAGTTTCATAAAATTCGGTTCAGCCGTTTATGCGTGAAAAGGTAACAAACAAACAAACAAACAAACAAACATACACGAAAGAAACAAAATGCAGATATGGTGTCTATGACATGTGAAACGAAAAGTTATCGTGAAATTTCGCGAAAAAAATCAATGTACAGACAGAGGTTACAATTTTATATATATATATATATATATATATATATATATATATATATGTGTGTGTGTGTGTGTGTGTGTGTGTGTGTGTGTGTGTGTGTGTGTGTGTGTGTGTGTGTGTGTGTGTGTGTGTGTGTGTGTGTGTGTGTGTGTGTGTGTATGTAATCCATTTTGCATATGAAATAATATCTATTAATTCAGACAGAATGTCCGGCTAGTACCAATGACATCAAACAACATTTTCCTCATCTTCGGATAATGGATTCCTCCAACTATGGTTTATTAAAGTAGGCAAATATTATGATAAGAATTTCCTAGTTGCTAAATGATGGGACAACTCGAGCTGTCATAAGATGATCGGCAGATGATTTAGATTTTTAATTATTTTTATTTACAATAAATACATAAATAGTTTTGTACATTTAGTGGTGGATGAGGGTGTGTCCAGCATAAGCGACTGGAGCAGCAACATGGGCAGCATAGCCAAGAGGAGCAGCAACATGTGCAGCATAACCAAGAGGAGCAGCAACACGTGCAGCATAACCAAGAGGAGCAGCAACACGGGCAACTGGGGCAGCAACTGCTACTGGAGCAGCAACCTTAGCGACGGCAACAGCTGGTGCAGCGTGGACTCCAGCATCCTTGTGGACGACGGCGTTGAATCCGTTGACTGGGTCAGCGGTGTATTCTACGGTCCTCCTGGAACCATCGGGTTCGATGAGGGAGTAGCTTCCCTGGACAACATCTCCGTCACGGGTTTCGTGCTGGTTCTTGGAGTCTCCAGTGATAGCATCCTGGATGTCATAGGAGTAGCTGTACTGTGGGTGTGGGTCGTACTCATCGACGGCAGCATGAGCAACAGCTACTGGTGCAGCAACACGGGCGACGGGGGCAGCAACGGCGAGAGGAGCAGCATACCTGGCAGCGAGTGGTGCAGCATATGCCCTAGCAGCAAGAGGAGCACCTGGTGCATAGACTGCTGGTGCTCCGATGAGTCCAGCCCTAGCGACTGCTACTAGAGCAGCGAGAACGACAACCTGCAAAATAGTGATCAACTATAATACAAACCGTATCAATAATTATTATACTTGATGCGAGTTATTAATGAATGAAAGATGATTATTATGTTATTTGGTGGCTACCTTGTTGAATGCCATGATGTGTGTGATACAGAGCTAGCTGCGGCCCCAGCTATATATACAACTCCCTGGACACCTCCCACCTTACACCAATCTAAGGTCACCTGGTTCCCCCTCATTTGCTATATATCAATCATTTCAATTATACTCATAAAACTTTTGTGCTTTGAATCAAATATTTTATATAGATTTTTATAATGTAAGTTCATATCCCATTATATTATATTTAAAAAACATAGTACTCCATTGAAGCATTATCTAGTTGAATGTCAGTTCCAACAAATATTGGCAAAGGTGAAGGAAACTATTCATTTGGAATTACTTCCAAATTATTGTAACCACGGAAATTTTAGGTTTTCATATTTCATCAAAATTATCTGTTTTGAGCTACCCTGAACCCATTCACTTGTATTGTTCTGACATCTGGAAGCATTCAATATAAAATATAATATAACAAGTTTTACTAACATGAGTAGGAAATGGTTTAATAGAAGACTAAAAACTGAAAATTGCAAATATCTCATCAGTTAATATTCTAGATAGACAATAAATGTATATAGCAATATTTATAGTAATTTAATTTGCAATAAGAGAGGTTCTATTCGGTTTTTCGGGGCTCAGGTTAGCCATGCGAGTTAAAGCATTGACCTTTATCTCACATGGTAAACTTAGAGTGGCGAGTTCGATTCTCGCCTGGGCAAAGGAAATTATTTAGTGACAAAATTCATTAAATAACGTCCTAAAATCCCACC
Source organism: Riptortus pedestris (assembly GCA_019009955.1). Taxonomy (NCBI): domain Eukaryota; kingdom Metazoa; phylum Arthropoda; class Insecta; order Hemiptera; family Alydidae; genus Riptortus; species Riptortus pedestris. The sequence continues at coordinate 5,008,373 of CM032228.1, forward strand.
CTGGCTAGAAAAAGGTGGTAACCTGTAGATAACCCGTCCTGATTAGCCTAAGTTGCAAAAAGTGGACGTTAATAAATAAATAATAATAATATTCGGTTTTTCGAACCGAAGTATAGTAACAGAGATATTTCGAATTTTCGAAAATCCCCCTTTAAACCGCCCCCCATCCCACGTGCTTGTTTTCAGCAATTAGCGAGCTTGATGTTTCATTTTACATAGAATGTTTAAATATTAAATATTGGTAACGAACAAACAACAATTGCGACCGCTGGAGCGTTAACAGATATATATACAGGGTGACCACTTCCTGTTCCACCCCCTTTAAAATCGCCAATTGTGTTAATAAAAAATCCGTCACTCAAGGGCTGCGTTAACTTAGCAGATTTCCCACGTATTTTCATTTACCTCAAATCGTAAAAGTTCAATGAGAACAATATTTAGTATTTAGGCTTCAAATGTGAACCCCCCACCCCGCTAACAGCTACACCCCTCGCTCTAGAACTGGCCGTAAACCACCCCCACAACCAGCTACACCCTCGCTCTAGAACTGGCCGTAAACCACCCCCACAACCTGCTACACCCTCGCTCTAGAACTCGCCGTTAACCACCCCCACAACCTGCTACACCCCTCGCTCTAGAACTCGCCGTTCACCGCCCCCGCAATCTGCGACCCCCTCGCCCAAGAACCGGCCGTATACCGCCCCCTCAACCTTCTACACCCATCGCTCTAGAACTCGCCGTTCACCGCCCCCGCAACCTGCTACCCCCTCGCTCTAGAACTGGCCGTAAACCACCCCCACAACCTGCTACACCCATTGCTCTAGAACTCGCCGTTCACCGCCCCCGCAATCTGCGACCCCCTCGCTCAAGAACCGGCCGTATACCGCCCCCTCAACCTTCTACACCCATCGCTCTAGAACTCGCCGTTCACCGCCCCCGCAACCTGCTACCCCCTCGCTCTAGAACTGGCCGTAAACCACCCCCACAACCTGCTACCCCCTCGCTCTAGAACTGGTCGTTCACCGCCCCAGCAACCTGCTACACCCAATCCCCCTCGCGACTTGGCGAGTCATTGCCATTTATTATTCTGCAGTGGTTATAGGACTAGGATTTAGGTGTTTTGGTTTCCGGCTTTATTTTATTTGTTTTATACTGCTCCATTCCTGCACGAAATCTTTAAAGACAGCGAAGTTTTCTGGGCTATGAACTATTACTTCTGGATTCGGGTCATAACTGCAAATGGTGCGCATCATCTTGAGCCGAGCTGCGTCATACCGGACACATCTCAGAAGAACGTGCGTGGCTGTTTCTTCTGCTTCGCCGCAGGGACACAATGGGCTCCTTTTCTTTTTAAATTTATAAAGATATGCAGCAAATTTTCCATGACCTGAGAGGAACTGAGTGGTCCAATGGTCGGGCTCTAACCAGTCCTTCGCTAATCTTGCCTGCACGGTTTTGAAGAATTGTTTTGTATTGATGCTTTTTCTGTCGTGCTCCATCGGATCTCCCACTGATTCTCCACCCAGTTCTTGGCTCCATCCTTCACGAGACCAACGAAATTATGCTCTTCTCTAGGGATATTAACTGCTTCCACCATCTCCATCGGTGTTGAGGCTGGTAGGGGCCATCCCTTTATTTTCCTCCACTCGACTACTTTGGCCTATATCTAACGGAGCAACGCCTGCTATTACATTTGCCGCCTCGTACGATGTTGTCCCGTATGCTTTAATGATCCGTATTTAGAGAGTTCTCTGCATCCTATTCAAGGACTCGTAGTGCCCTCTTTTCAGCAGTGGTCCCAGGCTGCGGCAGCGTATGTGGCTATGCTAACGATAAACAATTTGTACAACGTTAGTGAAGGTATAAACCTTATCCTCCATGTCGCTCCTGCCATGCTGTGCAGAATATTCATGACCTTATTAGCCTTCAGCAGTATGGAGTCTATGGTCCGATCAATTTTTTTGTATTGTCCAAAGCTAACTCCCAGATACGTTACCACATCTGGGAAGTCAACCCACTGGCCTTCTTTCTCGATCCTTGGAGGAGGGGCATGGTCATACTTCCCCTTCACAATCAGACCACACGTTTTCTCAGTGGACACTCTGAGCTTGACCTTCACCAGCCACTCGAGGATGATGTCGATACCCGTGTCGTCCTGTTACTGTACTGTGGCCCTTGAGATTCCCTTCACCAACCACGAGGTCGTCCACGTACGCGCTTGCGGTGATCCCCAATGCCTTCAGGAGCTTCAGGAGTCCATCAATTAACAGGATCCACAGTGGTGGCCCAAGCACCGAACCCTGAGGACATCCTTTATTTATATTTACCGCTGCGCTCGTGTCTGTCTATCTCTCAAATAGGCCCGCCTTTCGTTGAGGAAGCTGCTTATTATCTCGAACATATTGCTTGGACACGCTATCTTCTGTAATATTGCCATTATTGCTGGACACCATGCGTTGCCGTATGCCCCAGCTATATCGATGAATACTGCGAGCGCGTATTTATGTCGCTGTTGTTGATCAGCCTCTTGATAGCTTGTGCCACCGAATTGCCTGTGGCTGGCTCTTCTAATTTTTCGGGGAAATATCTCTTTTTTTACAAGTGTTTCCAAGACCTTTCCCAGAACTGGCAGCATGCATATAAGTCGATAGCTTCCTGCCACACTGGGGTCCCATTGAACTTTTTTCTTGAACGCCACGACTGCGGCCGTTTTCCAGCCTCTAGGAAAGTATCCTATTCCTTGGCATTTTGATCATTATCCGTGTCAGGTGCTGCCCTATCGCTGGCAAGGCTTGCTGCACCAACTGGGCTTCTTCTTCATTTTCCTCACTGCCATCTCCACGTCCAACTCGTCCCAGTCCTGAGAAAATTCAGTGCCTGGTGGAAGCCTGGAGGTCTCCTTAACTGCCGTCTGTTCCCTCGTGTCGCTGGCAGGATCATCCTCTCCGAACAAAGCCTTGATGAAGTTCATACTTGCTTCAGAAGCGCTTGTTGGGAGTAGCCCACCATCTGCGATCGACGGTAAACGATTGGTAGTGGCCAATCGGACCTCCTGATATCCGGAAGTAATATATACATACATATTTAATTTTGAACGGAACTCATTTTTGTCATTTCCTAGCTAGGATCGATTATTTATTTATTTTGGAGCGTTCGCAGCGTGGCGATATTGCTCATAAAAACAACAAAAACAATTTATATAAACAAAATACAAAATGAAAATAGAAACAAGAAAAAAACTAAATAATACAAAATAAGAACGCAAACAAATAACAAAACTCGACTAAATAACAGAACGCAACAATATAACGAAACACAACCAAATAAAACTCAACTAAATAATAGAACGAAATCAAATAACCAAACAAAGAAAAACAACAATAAACACAAAATAACAAATAAAATAAATAAACAAAAACAAAACATTAAGTTCAAAAACAAAACCTGTAAAGACTAATAAAATTACATAAACAATTATATAATTTCAATGGATAAAAACTAAACTAAAATCAAATATCGATTTGTATTTGAAGAAATGTTTCGAAAATCCCGTTACGAGATAACGGAAATCTGCTAAAAATATTTGATTTGACTTCCTTGACATCCATTAAACTAATTCACCAAATGTCTGATCACAATTGATTTAGAATTAAATGACGCCTCAGTTCCAAAGTATAGTACTATAGGAAGATGCTATGGAACATCGTTCACAGAGCTTTTCATGACGGACAAAAAACAGCTTATCTTTAGCAAATTTCCGTTTTAAAAAATCAGCTGTTGAGGTCGTACTAAAATAAAACATTTCTTCAAACGTCCATCGATCCCTACCCAGGAAATGACGAACATGATGTCCGTTCAGTATTATATATGTAAAAGTTCCCGTGTCGCCCCCCTAAAATGGCCAATGGTGTTAATAAAAGGCTGAGATTTGGTGTGCAAGAATTGTGACACCTGAAGAATCTTTTCAGTCAATATTCAACCTCGTAACCTTCTCCTGTACTTCTCCAGCGACCATAACTTAGGAATTTCCAATGGAATGCTATATTTTTTGTGACGGATTCTTGAAGATAATCAAATTCTAATACTAGTTCATATTAGGGAATTCTTCGATCTCATGCACCCTTTAGCCGTAAAATGCACAAACCTTTATTTCAGAAACGGCACGTTTTATTCAAAAATGCTGCGACATAAAAGTTATAGCCAACACAATTATCTTTGAAACATGTGTATAGTAAGCGGAATGATTTCTGAAATCAAAAAAAAAAAAAAAAAAAAAAGAAAGAAAAAAATTAAAACGAAATGATTAATTAAAAACAAATTAATTTTAAGAACGTTTTTAGTTATGTTGATGTTTTTTGAAGTAAACATTTTTTTGTATTTATTCAAGAATATTTTCGCGTCATTTAATTTCGTTTTAAGTACCTATAATAATAATATTTTTATTCCAGATTCCATTCGTCCTTGTGACAACAACATTATCTATGGGTCTATGGGAAAAGAATGGATTCTCAAATATAATAAAATGAAAACTTATATAAAACGAAACAACGCAAAAGTATTATTGAATGGGTCCAAAAAAAAAATAACAACAACATATCAATAAACGTTCTTAGAATTAATTTGTTTTTAACTAATAACTTAGTAATTATTTGTAAAAGGAATACATTTTTCCACCTGCACATCAAGTAAAAAAAATGTCCGTCACGCAGGGGCTGCGTAATTTGAGCAGATACCGGAATGGTGAGCCGGTTCGCCATGAGTCAAAGTGTAGTAGGCGGAAGACACTTCCATCTCACCAATACTCCGCACATTTATTTAACTTTAACCGGCACTTGATTGTTGAGATATCACAGTATGGAAATCTTTCTGGCAGAAATTTGGATGAATTTTCTTGGCCATGGTCATCTCGGGGCTGAAGAGCAACAGAAGTAACTCACTCTACAGCCAATCATCTGGCAAATGATTTGAAGATGTATGTTCTTATGGGTATTCCTTTCGCTGTTATTGAATATTTATTATTAAACTGTCCACTAATTCTACTAAGTTAGTAGCTATTTTTTTGACAATCCTTATTATGGTAGGATCTAGTGTAATAGATAAGTAAGGAATTTGGATGATTAAAGCTAAATTGTAAAGGTTTTACACTGCTTCAAACCTAGGAGGAACCATTATTTTGGAATAAGTCACTTTTTTAGATTTTTAGCCTTATATTTTTGCAAAATAAATAAATAAATATTTTTTGTACATTTAGTGGTGGATGAGGGTGTGTCCAGCATAAGCGACTGGAGCAGCAACATGGGCAGCATAACCAAGAGGAGCAGCAACATGTGCAGCATAACCAAGAGGAGCAGCAACACGTGGAGCATAACCAAGAGGAGCAGCAACACGGGCAACTGGAGCAGCAACTGCTAATGGAGCAGCAACACGGGCAACTGGAGCAGCAACTGCTACTGGAGCAGCAACCTTAGCGACGGCAACAGCTGGTGCAGCGTGGACTCCAGCATCCTTGTGGACGACGGCGTTGAATCCGTTGACTGGGTCAGCGGTGTATTCTACGGTCCTCCTGGAACCATCGGGTTCGATGAGGGAGTAGCTTCCCTGGACAACATCTCCGTCACGGGTTTCGTGCTGGTTCTTGGAGTCTCCAGTGATAGCATCCTGGATGTCATAGGAGTAGCTGTACTGTGGGTGTGGGTCGTACTCATCGACGGCAGCATGAGCAACAGCTACTGGTGCAGCAACACGGGCAGCAACGGCGAGAGGAGCAGCATAGCTGGCAGCGAGTGGTGCAGCATATGCCCTAGCAGCAAGAGGAGCACCTGGTGCATAGACTGCTGGTGCTCCGATGAGTCCAGCCCTAGCGACTGCTACTAGAGCAGCGAGAACGACAACCTGCAACAAACAATTACTCAGTTTCCATTCTGCCTACAGACTCCACAACATGCCACTACCTCTCCTCACCTTGTTCAATGCCATCTTTGATCTGTGTCCAATCTCTCCGATCCCTTCTATTTATACCACCTTCCCCTACCTCGCCCAACTGAAACCGGTAGCGATCTGTGGACCTTGTATTATATTTCTATTAATTCACGACATGCGACATCATTTTTTCAAATTTTATTTTTTATATTTAACGGCATTATTTAAAACGTGGATTGATATATTTATAATGCTAAATATTGTTTAATCAGTAATAAATAATGTTACTCATTGATTAGAATGTAGCTAGGGCCAACTTATGTATTGCTTTACCCTTCCTTTCGGGAGTTAACATTGAATCTGTAATCTCAGACACTAATTGGAAAATCACGAACTCTACCCATTCTAAGCGACCTAAATGCCACTTAGCTCATCTCAGCTAGCTACACCAGTTCTCTTTCAGGATGGTCTCTTGAGGCTTGGATTCAAGCCAAGGAGGAATTATTGAGAACTTAATTTCAACAGCTGTCATGTCAAGTCTGAAATGATTTGCAGTCTGCCGCCTTCAAGTTGATTTACATGGTCTTGTAAGACAGAAGATTATACGTAAATATTTTACAGTAGTTGGGATATGTATTTCAGGAAAGTTACATGTTGCTATTGTAACACCCGAGGCAGAGGTAGTAAAAATTGTGGTTAGATATGAGAAGCTGTTAATTATTGAATACTGAGGAGACTCTGGACAATCTACCAACTCCAGCTAAGTACAAATAAATTAACTAAAGCACTTGGTTTGAGAGAGAATGAAACCGATCTACAAACCATTTTGGGTACGGGGAAGGGGTGAAACCAGGTAGCTAAGGTATACAACAACAACATATATATATATATATATATATATATATATATATATATATATATATATATATATATATATTTGTCTGTTAACGCTCTAGCGGTCGCAATTTTTGTTTAATCGTCAATAAACTTGGTATTTAATCGTTTTATGTAAAAAGGAAGATCAAGTTCGTTAACGGCTGAAATCGGACCAGTGGGAGGGGGGGTTTAGAGGGGGGATTTTCAAAAATTCGAAATATCTCCGTTATTATGCATCGGATCGAAAAAGTGTATAGAACCAATCTTATTGCAAATTAAATTAACTATAAATATTGTATATATTTATTCTTTATCTTGAATATTAACCGAGATATTTGCATTTTTCTGTTTTCAGCTTCTGAGATGAGATTGCCTAACTTCGGGTCTAGTCGTGAGTTTCTGTCAAGAGCTAGTTCGGGCCGTTCTCGTAACTGTTTGACTCTCTATTCTGAAATTTCTTTATTGTAAAACTTCACGTGGGAAATCTGCTTAGTTTACGCAGCCCCTGCGTGACGGACTTTTATTGGCTGGAGTGTGACATGGAATACTGTGGGCTTTGAGGGGGGGGGGGTCGAAAATTCAAAATATTCCCGATATTATACGTCGGATCGTAAAATGTTATAGAACCAATCTTGTTGACCTATTGGTGCTCTACAACTGTGCTTTTAGCAGATTTCCCTTAAGGGAAATCAGCTATTGAGGTCGTACTTATGACGCGAGTTTCGAAAAATTTCTTCAAATGTCCATCGATCCTACCCAGGAGATGGCGAAAATGAGGTCCGTTCAAAATTATATATATATATATATATATATATATATATATATATATATATATATATATTTGTCTGTTAACGCTCTAGCGGTCGTAATTTTTATTTGATCGTTACCAAACTCGGAATTTAATCGTTTTATGTAAAAAGGAAGATCAAGTTCGTTAATGGCTGAAATCGGACCAGTGGGAGGGGGGGGGGGGGGTTTAGAGGGGGGATTTTTTAAAATTAAAATACCTCCGTTATAATGCGTCGGATCAAAAAATTGTATAGAATCAATCGTATTGTTAATTACATTTACTATAACTATTGTTCTATACATTTATTCTGTATCTTGAATATTAACCGAGATATTTGCATTTCTATTGTGTGAACATGGTATATTCGAGGCTTCTCTTTATGGGAGATATGCCAACGAATTAATAACTGTGGACTGTATAAAGAAAAGACTGATGGTAATCAAAGGATAACATGATGTATTTATATTTACAACTGAATTGCCTGAAGGGCCATTGTGAATAATCTAAAAACTAATAATAAAGTGTACATTAAATTGGATTAAAGCTAAATTGCCTGAAGGGCCACGGTGAATATTAATATCTAGAAAATCAGCTGAATTTTGTAAATGGCCGATGAAGACTGAGCTTGATGTTCATTTATTCCTTGTCTTCTGGATATAATGTTATAAAAAATGAGGTACCTCATGCCTTGCCGCTCCCGCTGCCATCTCCTCCTGCCACACACAGCTGCTTTGTGGCTTTTCTACTCCATGTCGAGTATTATCCTGGGTTCGTAAAGAAATACTGTATTCTGGCCTTATGCACGTGTCGCCATTTTCTTCCAGACTATCACGTGGCCAAGGAGGTAGTCAGCGAGGCACGGGTTGCTAGGTAACGGCGTCAGGCCAGCTGGGCAAGAGCTGTGACGTCATTTTATTTCTCTTTAGCATAAGTGCCGTAAACATTGTGTGTGTGATCGGCAGGACTCCGCATTGTTCCGGACTTTCCGCCGAGAGCTCTGGTGGCCGTTTCCGGAACTATTCGTCCCTCGTGAATAGGTTTAGAGATCCCTTCCTATTACAGCTGTTATTGGGCAGATTTCTCTACTGTAAAACTTGACGTGGGAAATCTGCTTAGTTCACGCAGCCCCTGCGTGACGGACTTTTATTCAGCTTGTTATTCGCTCCCCTTTACTCATTTGTATTTAACAGTTTTGCCTTCACTCATGACGCGATTTTCGAAAAATTTCTTCAAATGTCCATTGATCCTAATAGTCTGATAACGCTATAGCGATCGCAGTTTTTCTTTTAATCGATAACAAACTCAATATTTAATCGGTGTATGTAATACAAAAGATCAAGTTCCGTTGAGAGATTATTAAAATAGACTGTAATATTTATTTTTTTTTACCGTTTCTATATATTCGCTTAATATTCATGTCATTGTTAAGTGTTACCAGATTGTAGATCTATTGTAAAAATTCAAGTGACTATCTGCTTAGTTTACGCAGCCCTTGCGTACTTTTTAACTTTTTAAATATTAACTCCTATTTGTTATTTTATAATATGTTTTTGTTAAACGATTTATATATATATATATATATATATATAAAATTGTAACCTCTGTCTGCAAATTGATTTTTTTTCTCGAAATTTCACGTTAACTTTTCGTTTCACATGTCATAGACCCCATAACTGCATTTTGTTTCTTTGGTGTGTTTGTTTATTTGTTACCTTTTCACGCATAAACGGCTGAACCGAACTTTATGAAACTTGGTATGTATATTACTACTAACCCAACTTAAACTTTAGGCTATATTAATTTTCTCTGAGTTGAGTGGGGGTTATAAGGGAAATTAAAAATAGCGATATTTCGTTTCCTATTGGTTTTTTTGGCAAATATCCACATAAAAAGTTATTTATTTTATTATTTATATATATATATATATATATATATATATATATATTCCTCTTTTTCGCACCGACTCTCTGCGTTCTATAAATGTTGTTATGTGCATTTTTTCATTATCTTTATTATTAATCGGGCTTTGTACAATTATTAGTTTTCCACTTTCAGTAAACTCCGACTCATGTCATATAAACAAAAGTCCGTCACTCAGGCCATTTACAAAATTCAGCTGATTTTCTAGATATTAATATTCACCGTGGCCCTTCAGGCAATTTAGTTATAATACAATAAAATGTACTCTTTATTATTAGTTTTTAGATTAGTCACAATGGCCCTTCAGGCAATTCAGTTGTAAATATAAATACATCATGTTATCCTTTGATTACCATCAGTCTTTTCTTTATACAGCCCACAGTTATTAATTCGTTGGCATATCTCCCATAAAGAGAAGCCTCGAATTTACCATGTTCACACAATACAAATGCAAATATCTCGGTTAATATTCAAGATACAGAAAAAATGTATAGAACAATATTTATAGTAAATTTAATTTGCAATAAGATTTATTCTATACACTTTTTCGATCCGACGCATAATAACAGAGATATTTTGAATTTTCAAAAATCCCCCCTCTAAACCCCCCTCCCACTGGTCCGATTTTAGCCATTAACGAACTTGATCTTCCTTTTTACATAAAACGATTATATTCCGAGTTTGGTAACGATCAAACAAAAATTGCGACCGCTAGAGCGTTAACAGACATATATATATATATATATATATATATATATATATATATATATATATATATATACTAGCTCAAATACCCGGCTTCGCTCGGGAATTGATTTGAGGCCGAATGGTGATAGTATTTTTTTGTCAAGGCTTTACTTTGCACAATGTTTTGACATTTACCCGTCCCAGTGTTTAGAGTAAATACCCGTCGTTTCTGTGGATTTGTTTATAATACAATTATTTTTTATGAAAGACTTCACTGTCCTCCATATTGTCATATTTCCCATTTCCTGTGCATTCTGCATAGATTTGAATTAGTAGTTTTTAACGTATAACTCATTTATACTTAGGTATACGACGAAAGTGTATATAACAAAAGTTACTCCAAATAACAAAATAAACAATTTTTGTTATGTGCATAATTGCCGAAACCTCAATAAGAAACGAAATATCACTATTTTGAATTTCAGGCCTCCCTTATAACCCCCACTCCTGCCCGTCCCTAGAAATGTTAGTATGGCTTATTATAAGGAAGGCGTTAGTGCTAATACAAATACCGAGTGTTTTATTTGGTTCGGTTGAGCCTTTTGTGGCAAATAAAATTGTTGACTCCCGCTATAATTTTTAGCGTATAACGTCTTTATACTTCGGTATACGACGATAGTGTATATAACCAAAGTTTCTCTAAATAACAAAATAAACAACTTTTGTTATGTGCACTTTTGCCGAAACCCCAATAGGAAACGAAATATCACTATTTTTAATTTCAGGCCTCCCTTATAACCCCCACTCCTGCCCGTCCCTAGAAATGTTAGTATAGCATATTATAATGAAGGCGTTAGTACTAATTCACATACCGAGTTTGGTTTAATTCGGTTGAGTCTTTAGTGCCAAATAAAATTGTGGACTCCCGCTTTAGTTGATAGCGTATAACTCATTTATGCTTCCGTATACGGCAAAAGTGCATTAACAAAAGTTACTCTAAATACCAAAATAAACAACTTTTGTTATGTGCATATTTGCTGAAAAAGCAATAGGAAACGAAATATCGCTATTTTTAATTTCATGCCTTCCTTATAACCCCCACTCCTGTTCGTCTGAGAGAATATTAATATAGCCTAAAGTCTAAGTTGGGCTAGTAGTAATATACATACCAAGTTTCAAAAAATTCGGTTCAGCCCTTTATGCGTGAAAAGGTAACAAACAAACAGACGCCAAAGAAACAAAATGCAGTTATGGTGTCTATGACATGTGAAACGAAAAGTTATCGTGAAATTTCGCGAAAAAAATCAATGTACAGACAGAGGTTACAATTTTATATATATATATATATATATATATATATATATATATATATATATATAGATAATTTTGAACGGACCTCATTTTCGTCATCTCCTGGGTAGGATCGATGGACATTT
>CM032228.1:5025000-5072500 GCA_019009955.1 Riptortus pedestris
TAAAATGGCCAATGGTGTTAATAAAAGGCTGAGATTGGGTGTGCCATAATTGTAACACCTGAAGAATCTTTTCAGTCCATATTCAACCTCGTAACCTTCTCCAGTACTTCTCCAGCGACCATAACTTTGGAATTTCCAAAGGAATGTCATACTTTTTATGACGGATTCTTGAAGATAATCATATTCTAAAACTAGTTCATATCAGTTAATTCTTCGATCTCACGCACCTTTTTGCCGTAAAATGCACGAATCTTTATTTCAGAAACGGCACGTTTTATTAAAAAAGTCCGTCACGCAGGGGCTGCCTAAACTAAGCAGATTTCCTATGTGAAGTTTAGCAACAGAGAAATCTGCATGCTGGTAACACCACCGTGAATGTTAAGGGAATAAATACAAACGGTAATAAGAAATCATTCAGTCCATTTACAAGTTAATAATATCTACAACGGAAAGCGTCTGAATTGTAAACAAACAGGGCAGCCAAGTTCGCAACGCTGGATAGATAGAATTATTCTAGACCGAAAACATGAACAGTTAATGAAATATTTCTGAATATAACAGATTAAATTTATTGAAAACTATTTACTATAACTAGTGCTGTAATTTATAACGAATCAGAATAATTTCTATCTCAATCACTTAAGTTTTAGTAATCCAAGAACAAAAGAAGGTTGGGGAGGGGGGGGGGGTCAACAGAACATATTTGAATGTATATCGTATAATAAAGACTCTTGAGAACAATAACTTTGTAATAAAGTGGTTCATGATATAACAGCTTATTATTAATATGACACTAGTTGGAGTGGGGGTTTACTGAAAGTAGGAAACTACAAATTACCCATATCTCGGTTGATACTCATTATACGGAAAATATGTATAGAACAATATTTATAGTAAATTTAATTAGCAATAAGATTGTTTTGTATAGTACTTTTCAATCCGATTTATAGTAACAGAGATAAAAAGTAAAAAAGAAAGATCAAGCGTTAACGGCTGAAATCAATGCTCTGTTATGTAATAAGCCACTTTTTGCGAAGCTTAAATACCAGATTTTGTTTTAAACAGACATTTATTATACGAGATACATGCTACTTATGTCATATTGACAGTGAGGTGTTATATTATGAAGCACATTATTTGAAGCCTAAATACTAAATATTGTTCTCATTAAACTTTTACGTTTTGACGTAAATGAAAATACGTGGGAAATCTGCTAAGTTAACGCAGCCCCTGTGTGACGGACTTTTTATTAACACAATTAGCGATTTTAAAGGGGGTGGAACAGAAAGTTGGGTCACCCTGTATATATATATCTGTTAACGCTCCAGCGTTACTAATATTTAAACATTCTATGTAAAATGAAAGATCAAGCTCGTTAATGGCTGAAAACAAGCACGTGGGATGGAGGGGGGCGGTTTAAAGGGGTATTTTAGAAAATTCAAAATATCTCTGTTACTATACTTCGGATCGAAAACCCGAATAGAACCTGTCTTATTGCAAATTAAATTTACTATAAATATTGCTATATACATTTATTGTCTATATTGAATATACTGGCAAACCTAGAGTGGCGAGTTCGATTCTCTCCTGGGCAAAGGAAATTATTTAGTTACGAAATTCATTAAATAACGTCCTAAAATCCCACCCTGGCTAGAAAAGGGCGGTAACCTGTAGATAACCTGTCCCAATTAGCCTGACTTGCAAAAAGTGGACGTTAATAAATAATAATAATAATATCTTGAATATTAACTGAGATATTTGCAATTTTCAGTTTTTAGTCTTCTGTTAAACCAATTCCTACTCGTGTTAGTAAAGCTTTTTATATTATTTTTTATGTTGAATGTTTTCAGATGTCAGGACAATACAAGTGAATGGGCTCAGGGTAGCTGAAAACGGATAATTTTGATGAAATATGAAAACCGAAAATTTCCGTGGTTACAATAATTTGGATGCAATTTCAAATAAAAAGTTTCCTTCACCTTTGAAAATATTTGTAGAAGCTGAGATTCAACTAGATAATGCTTCAATGGTACTATAGTACTTTGAGACTATCTCAATAATCGACTTGTATACATGACCCTTCAAAACACTACTGTTCACACTTCTCAAAATAGAGGCACGCCACAGGGCTCAGCTTGCTCACCTCTACGGTGGAAAATCATTAGACAGTCTACTTAAAACAATACTACCAGAAGGAACTGAAATTATTGCATTTGCTGACGACATTTTACTATGGTCATTGGAATAGACTTAATTCAAGTCACCCAACTTACTAACGCTGTTTTGGTACTAATCAATAAATGGGCTAAAAAACACAAACTCAAATTTAATTTAGAAAAAACATCATACACACTATTTACGAGACAAAGACAAACACACTTACCTTAGGCATTAAATTAAATAGAGTGACAGTACAAGAAAAACATATCTTAAAATTTCTTGGACTTCACATTGACAGGAAATTGAAATGGAACTATCACATTACTAAGTTACAAACAACTGCTTTCAATAATAAACGGACTCTCGGTGGCTGCTAGAGTGTTTTGGGGTCTTAAATCCGACGCTCTGACCACAATATACAAAGGGGCGATCGTCCCCTTATTGACGTATGGAATTGAAATATGGGGCCATGCCTTGGTCGTGAAAAGAAATGTCAAAAAATTAGAAAGAGTGCAAAGGCTAATTGCGATAAAAATTGCTAAAGGATATCGTACTTTATCTTATGAGGCTTCATGTGTATTAGCAGACACTGTGCCAATTTACATCAAAGCTGAGCAAATGATAAGGCAACATATGTTATTGAAATTGAATGAAATCCCACAAGACTTTACATTACAAAATATTACATCATACGAAATACAAAAAGACGTGAGACATAAGGTCCGGGACAAAAAGATAGCCCACCCTATATTTTTTCTCTTAATCGTTTTTAACTATTGCTATAATTTGTATTTATTAATATGTAGTGTATTCTACTCAAATTTGAACCGATGATCAATCTAATAGGAGTCGGGAAAAAATAATTTGTAAGAATTAATAAATAATACTTGATTTGGGGTAAGACAAAAAGATAGCACAGTGAACAATAATAATAAAATCCTTTATTAAAAATACATTAAAAGAATACAAATGAAAATTCAATATCCTGTATACGCACCACCTTTTTCTAATGCAGCAATCATACGATTTGAAAGTGAGTTAAAATGGCGACGAATCAACTCTTGAGGTAGTTTGGTCCACTCCTCTTGAATTGTTTTTTTTAATTCTTCAACGCACTCAAATTGTCGGCTCCCACTGTAAACACTTCTAGCAAGATGTCCCCATACATTTTCGATGATATTAAAGTCCGGGGAACGAGCCGGCCAATCTATAATTCTGATCCTTCCTTTTCTAAAAAATTCTTTTGCAACTTTCGCCGTATGAACTGGAGCACTATCTTGTTGAAAAATTACGTTCTCTTTAGGAACAAGTTCAAAATATTTTTGTAGTTGGTTTTCTAACAAATTAACATATTGCTGACTGTTCATTCTACCAGAAATAAACACGATATCAGTTTTGTGATCATAGCCAATGCCTCCCCATATCATGACGCTGCCTCCTCCCATTTGCCTCTTGGAAAACATTTTTTCTTCTTTCCGTAGATCATGGTAATAGTGAGCCCAGCCATCAGGACAGTCGAGGTTGAATTTTTTTTCGTCGGTGAACAAAATTTCTTTCCACTCGTCTTTCCATTGGAGCGTAAGGAGTTTGCCCGTGAACATGTCCAATGATGTTCACGGGCAAACTCCTTACGCCTTTCTTTATGCGCTATGCTTAGAGGTGGCATACCTTTCATTTTCTTTCTTTTGATGTGAGGAGATGCACGAATGATCCTCTGGAGGTTTTTCAAATTCGTCACTACACCAGCTCTAGCCGCAATTTGACGGGCCGTTAATGATGAGTTGGATGCAACCCTTAAAATTGCTCGTTTTTGCCGTGTTGTTAAAGCCGGCGGCCTTCCAGGAGATTTCTTCGTCCCATAGCTTTCTGGAGACTTCAAACAATTTAAAATCACTTTTCTACTCCTACCGGCATTTTTTGAAATATCGAAAATACAAAACCCTCGTTTTTTCATTCGCTGAATGATATTTTTTTCACCTGGTGATAATGATTTTGCTCGTCCCATCTCACTAAAATAATGTTAACATCTTAAAAGAATAATCAGAACTGGATTAGCCTTGTCTACTCAGAGGGATTTGGTTTTCTTTGTAAAGAAACAATAGGTGTGCTATCTTTTTGTCTTACCCCAAATCAAGTAATAATATTATTTCTCACAAGCTGTTTTTCCTACCTCCTTAATCCTTAATGGATCCTTAATCGTTAATGAAACCTTAATTCTTAATGAATCCTTAATCCTTAACCCCTATTGATTAAAAGAAAAAATATAGGGTGGGCTATCTTTTTGTCCCGGACCTTACTTACTGGTTACACCCAAAGGACTATATATATTAGACCATTAGACATAACGTGGACATATTATATATACACTGACGGAAGTAAAAACAAGGATGGCGTTGGGTGTGCGTACATTATTTCAAAAGACGGCAATATTATACAGAGAGGACAATACAGACTATCACCACTATGTACAAACAATCAAGCAGAAAATCTTGCAATTACTGAGGCACTCAAAACACTACACGACATTTCAAGTGACGGAGAGACTAGTATAATCTATACGGACTTCAAAATTAACATAGACCGCATTTACAATAACGAAAACCATAACGGACACACTGAACAGATCAGAAGACTAATTACACTATGTAGACAGAAGAATGTAATAGTGGCAATAACATGGATAAAGGGACACTCCGTAAATTTAGGAAATGACACAGCAGACCAACTTGCAAATACAGCTTCAAGAGACGAAACGATACTTATTACATACTCTAAACTGAGTACCATTACATAAGTACATACCAACTATATACCAGAGACAAAAAATAACACTTAGCAATTCTAAACAAATACAATTTATATCAGGACATGGACCTACGAAGAGTTACTTGTACAAATTTAAACTAACTAACACAAATACATGTAAATATGACTATGAGACTGAACAGACATATGACCACCTCTTATATGACTGTGCATTACTTGACGGACCAAGAACACAACTCATGAAGTATATTACTTCACAAAACGGAACTTGGCCGACGGACAAACAGAAACTTTTACTCAAATTCAACAAGGGATTTAATGCATTTATTCAAGATTTGAACACCATTCTGTAGATATACACCTATTGTTGTACACATATGTAATGATTACGTATGTTTTATTTTATTTATTTCTTTTTTTTTTTTTTTTTTTTTGCTTTTATTTAATTAATTTATTGTTCTATAATGTTTCCAATTATTATATAAGAATAATGCTTAAATGTTTGTAGTATCCAATGGATGGAGCGCACAACATTTAAATAAATTCTCACGTTAGAGGGACACTCTGCGTGGAAAACAGGGGAAAAAATGGAGTACTATGTTTTTTAAATATAATATAATGGGAAATGAACTTATATTATAAAAATCTATATAAAATATTTGATTCAAAGCACAAAAGATTTAGGAGTATAATTGAAATGATTGATATATAGCAAATGAGGGGGAACCAGGTGACCTTAGATTGGTGTAAGGTGGGAGGTGTCCAGAGAGTTGTATATATAGCTGGGGCCGCAGCTAGCTCTGTATCACACACATCATGGCATTCAACAAGGTAGCCACCAAATAACATAATAATCATCTTTCATTCATTAATAACTCGCATCAAGTATAATAATTATTGATACGGTTTATATTATAGTTGATCACTATTTTGCAGGTTGTCGTTCTCGCTGCTCTAGTAGCAGTCGCTAGGGCTGGACTCATCGGAGCACCAGCAGTCTATGCACCAGGTGCTCCTCTTGCTGCTAGGGCATATGCTGCACCACTCGCTGCCAGGTATGCTGCTCCTCTCGCCGTCGCTGCCCCCGTTGCCCGTGTTGCTGCACCAGTAGCTGTTGCTCATGCTGCCGTCGATGAGTACGACCCACACCCACAGTACAGCTACTCCTATGACATCCAGGATGCTATCACTGGAGACTCCAAGAACCAGCACGAAACCCGTGACGGAGATGTTGTCCAGGGAAGCTACTCCCTCATCGAACCCGATGGTTCCAGGAGGACCGTAGAATACACCGCTGACCCAGTCAACGGATTCAACGCCGTCGTCCACAAGGATGCTGGAGTCCACGCTGCACCAGCTGTTGCCGTCGCTAAGGTTGCTGCTCCATTAGCAGTTGCTGCCCCAGTTGCCCGTGTTGCTGCTCCTCTTGGTTATGCTGCCCGTGTTGCTGCTCCTCTTGGTTATGCTGCCCATGTTGCTGCTCCTCTTGGTTATGCTGCCCATGTTGCTGCTCCAGTCGCTTATGCTGGACACACCCTCATCCACCACTAAATGTACAAAAAATATTTATTTATTTATTTTGCAAAAATATAAGGCTAAAAATCTAAAAAAGTGACTTATTCCAAAATAATGGTTCCTCCTAGGTTTGAAGCAGTGTAAAACCTTTACAATTCAGCTTTAATCACTAAAAATACCTTTGTTATCTATTACACTAGATCCTACCATAATAAGGATTGTCAAAAAAATAGCTACTGTCTTAGTAGAATTAGTGGACAGTTTAATAATAAATATTCAATAACAGCGAAAGGAATACCCATAAGAACATACATCTTCAAATCATTTGCCAGATGATTGGCTGTAGAGTGAGTTACTTCTGTTGCTCTTCAGCCCCGAGATGACCATGGCCAACAGCATTCATCCAAATTTCTGCCAGAAAAATTTCCATACTGTGATATCTCATCAATCAAGTGCCGGTTAAAGTTAAATAAATGTGCGGAGTATTGGTGAGATGGAAGTGCCTCCGCCTACTACACTTTGACTCATGACGAACCGGCTCACCATTCCGGAAGTGATGGTATTACTCCCAGATATCAGGAGGTCCGATTGGCCACTATCAAGCATGTACAAACCTCGTGGCTGTCATGACCGTGAACAGGGGACAAGATACATACCACGTAATATCTGCGTACTAGCCGCCAGGTAAAGCTGTGAGACCCACACTTGCCCATGTAGGAAATCTTTTCCAGGAGTTTCAGAGGAATGTCGTGATGGGGTTCGATTGTATCAATCTCAGAGGACGAATAATGGCCGAATTTGGCTTTCAGATTCTGAACGACAGAAATTCCCAAATGACTTTCAGTGGGGCAGTAGGGGAATCCCATATAGATGTGACCCTGGTGACTTCAGCCCATATCCAACGAGCTTCTGATTGGAAGTTGGAATATGGCACAGAGAACGACCACGCGACCATCAGCCTTAGACTAGAGGCAAGTCGTGGAAACGGAGCTATTCACGCGTCTCCCAGTTTCGCCATAAAAGAAAGTAAATGGGAAACTTACAAAGAATGTAATATTAGGAGTGCATTCGCAGGTCGGGACTTTGCAGACCTTCCAGTCAGCAAGAGAGACGTGGACGTGCAAATAGGTTTAGTCCAGGTCAGCATAGTGCTTGCAGCAGAAGAAGCCTTTGGAGTGAAGGAAGATGAACGCCGCACGAAACCATGGTGGAACAAAGCGATAGGAGATGCTAGGATTACGGTTGACAGAGCAAGACAGAATGCACAGAGATGCTCAGAACCATGCCTTATGAGAGCCATGTTCATCATCTACAAGGAAGTTCAACGGGCGTACGCGATAATGGTCTCCCGAGCAAAGAATGAGGCTTGGAGACGCAATGTCACAGACACAACTAAAAAGGGACCCTAGGGCATAGCGTATAACACGCAAAAGAAGGAGCACAGGGGATCACCAGCGCTGCCGGCGATCGTAGATAGAGAGCTACTCCCAACAAGCGCTTCTGAAGCAAGTATGAACTTCATCAAGGCTTTGTTCGGGGAGGATGATCCTACCAGCGACACGAGGGAACAGGCGACAGTTAGGGAGACCTCCAGGCTTCCACCAAGCAATGAATTTTCTCAGGACTGGGACGAGTTGGACGTGGAGATGGCAGTGAGGAAAATGAAGAAGAAGGGCGCACCAGGAGGAGATGGGATTAAGGCCCAGTTAGGGCAACACCTGACACGAATAATGATCAAAATGCCAAGGAATAGGATACTTTCCTAGAGCCTGGAAAACGGCCGCAGTCGTGGCGTTCAAGAAAAAAGTTCAATGGGACCCCAGTGTGGCAGGGAGCTATCGACTTATATGCATGCTGCCAGTTCTGGGAAAGGTCTTGGAAACGCTTGTAAAAAAAGAGATATTTCCCCGAATAATTAGAAGAGCCACAGGCAATTCGGAGGCATACCAGGAAGGGCGACCGCTTGTTCTCAAGAGGCTGATCGACGACAGCGAGCAGGGCGAGCACAAATACGTGCTCGCAGTATTCATCGATATAGCAGGGGCATACGACAACGCATGGTGTCCAGCAATGATGGCAATATTACAAAAAATGGCGTGTCCAAGCAATATGTTCGAGATAATAAGAGAGAAGCAGCTTCCTCAACGAAAGACAGGCCTATTTCAGAGATGGTGGAGACACGAGAGCTGCTGTAGATATAACTAAAGGAAGCCCTCAGGGTTCGGTGCAAGGGCCCCCACTGTGGATCCTGTTACAATAATTGATGGACTCCTGAAGCTCCTGGAGGCATCGGGAATTACTGCAAGCGCGTACGTGGACGACCTCGTGGTAGTGGTGAAGGGAAACTCAAGGGCCACAGTACAGCAACAGGCCGACTCGGATATTGACATCATCCTGGAGTGGCTGGCGAAGGTCAAGCTCAGAGTATCCCCTGAGAATACGTGTGGTCGGATTATGAAGGCGAAGTACGACCATGCCCCTCCTCCAAGGATCAAGAAAGAAGGCCAGTGGGCTGAGTTCCCAGATGTGGTAACGTATCTGGGAGTCAGCTTTGGACAATACAAAAAAATTGATCCGACAATAGACTCCATACTGCTGAAGGCTAATAAGGTCATGAATATTCTGCACAGCATGGCAGGAGCGACATGGCGGACAAGGTTTATACCTTCACTAACGTTGTACAAATCGTGCACCCTCAGCATAGCCACATACGCTGCCGCAGCCTGAGACCACTGCTGAAAAGCGGGCACTGCGAGTCCTTCAATAGGATGCAGAGAACTCTCTTAATACGCATCATTAAAGCGTACAGGACAACATCGTATGAGGCGGCCAATGTAATAGCAGGCGTTGCTCCGCTTGATATAGTATTCAAGGCCAAAGTAGTCCAGCGGAGGAAAATAAAGGGATGGCCAATACCAGCCTCAACACCGTTGGAGATGGTGGAAGCAGTTAATATCCCCCGAGAAAAGCATAATTTCGTTGGTCTCGGGAAGGCTGGAGCCAAGAGCTGGGTGGAGAATCAATGGGAGATCCGATGGAGCACGACAGAAAAAGCATCAAATACAAAACAATTCTTCAAAACCGTGCAGGCAAGATTAGCCAAGGACTCGTTCTAGAGCGAGGGGGCCTTGGGTATAGCAGGTTGCGGGGCGGTGAACTGCCAGTTCTTTAGCAAGGGGTGTAGCTGGTTGCGGGGGCGGTTTACGGCCGGTTCAAGAGCGAGGAGGAGGTAGCTGGTTGCGGGGGCGGTGAACTGCCAGTTCTAGAGCGAGGGGTGTAGCTGGTTGCGGGGGCGGTGAACGGCCAGTTCTAGAGCGAGGGGTGTAGCAGGTTGCGGGGGCGGTCTACGGCCAGTTCTAGAGCGAGGGGTGTAGCAGGTTGCGGGGGCGGTCTACGGCCAGTTCTAGAGCGAGGGGTGTAGCAGGTTGCGGGGGCGGTCTACGGCCAGTTCTAGAGCGAGGGGTGTAGCAGGTTGCGGGGGCGGTCTACGGCCAGTTCTAGAGCGAGGGGTGTAGCTGGTTGCGGGGGCGGTCTACGGCCAGTTCTAGAGCGAGGGGTGTAGCAGGTTGCGGGGGGGGTCTCCGGCCAGTTCTATCGCGAGGGGTGCAGCCGGCTGCGGGGCCGGTCTACGGCCAGTTCTAGAGCTAGGGGTGTAGCAGGTTACGGGGGCGGTGAACGGGCAGTTCTAGAGCGAGGGGTGTAGCAGGTTGCGGGGGCGGTGAACGGCCAGTTCTAGAGCGAGGGGTGTAGTAGGTAGCGGGGGCGGTGAACGGCCAGTTCTAGAGCGAGGGGTGTAGCAGGTTGCGGGGGCGGTCTACGGCCAGTTCTAGAGCGAGGGGTGTAGCAGGTTGCGGGGGCGGTCTACGGCCAGTTCTAGAGCGAGGGGTGTAGCAGGTTGCGGGGGCGGTCTACGGCCAGTTCTAGAGCGAGGGGTGTAGCTGGTTGCGGGGGCGGTCTACGGCCAGTTCTAGAGCGAGGGGTGTAGCAGGTTGCGGGGGCGGTCTACGGCCAGTTCTAGAGCGAGGGGTGTAGCTGGTTGCGGGGGCGGTGAACGGCTAGTTCAAGGGGGGGGGGGGGTAGCAGGTTGCGGGGGCAGCAGATTATTGGATATTTAAACATTCTATGTAAAATGAAAGATCAAGCTCGTTAATGGCTGAAAACAAGCACGTGGGAGGGGGGGGGGTTTAAAGGGGATTTTCGAAAATTCAAAATATATCTGTTTCTATAATTCTGATCGAAAAACCGAATAGTACCTGTCTTACTGCAAATTAAATTTACTATAAATATTGTTATATACATTTATTGTCTATCTTGAATATTAACTGAGATATTTGCAATTTTCAGTTTTTAGCCTTCTGTTAATCCAATTCCTACTCATGTTAGTAAACCATGTTATATTATATTATATGCACATCACCCCAATTCCAAGGTTAAGTACCTTCGTGTTGATCCCCCCTCCCCTCTCTTTCTCTAGTTTATATTTTAGTAGTACTACTAAAATTTGAGTCATTGTGATAAAAATGATTCTGATTCATAGTAAATTACTTTGCTAGTTATAATAAATAGTTTTTAATAAAATTTAATGAATGAATATGAATGAATGAATATTTTTATTGCTTATAAAAATTTTACAATTTTATAGCAGGGGTTCATCCCATGTTCATAATTACATTTTTCGTTTATATTTTCTTTATATAAACATAAACAGAGAATTCTTTTAAAAATTTTTTACAAAAAACAAAAACTATATACAATAATTACTATAGAAAAAAACATAAAACATTAATTTTATTTTAATTATTATATTGTTTGTATTTTTTCCGTCTGACGTAAAGACCTTTAAGTATGAACTGCATATGCAGTTTATTTTATTCTTGTCCATAAGGTCAAACAAATTATCCATGGATTGCTGTGGAATGTTGAGACTTTTCAGGAGGTGGTTTCTTCTCTCTGCTAAAACGGGCATTTAAGGATGAAGTACGTAACGGTGTCTTGCCTATCTTCGCAAAGGGGGCATGGCTTTTCTGGATTGAATATGTAAATTGTCCTACCAACTATCAATCTTTGATTTTTTGTACCTAATAAACGGATTTGAGCTATAACTTTGGTCTTAAAAAATGGCACATTTTGGTACTGGTACTCCTCGGCTCTGCCAAGAGAGCTAATTCTTCTACAGTGCTGGCTATATGTGCTGTTTAAAACTCTTTCTATATCTAACGAGATTAAATGGTAATCGAGAGCCTCTAAATATGTCTTTATTTCCCCGTTAATATTTTCCGCCATTTCCAATTCCTCCAAGCTCCCTCCTATACACCCAAGATACCCTTCCAGTTCATTCAGCCAATTAAATGGCATTGAATAATTGGCAGATAATTCCTTTAGGCGCATCTAACACAGTCTTGATAGATCATCTGCCGACTTCTCTTGTAGAGCCTTCCAATTCAACATCCTCTTGAAAATTTTCAGTCGGGTGTGTGCACAGTTAAATTCTACTCTAATGTAAGCATTAGGAGTGTTTTTAGGGAGACAAATAAGCCATTTAAAGGAGTTTAATTGAGCTTTCTCAATCACAGCCGAATAACCAGGGTCCCATATTTCTGATACATACAGGAGTACACTTTCACTAAGTGCATCGAACAGCAAACATTTGGTTGCCCAAGTTTCAGCTTTGCTTTGATTAAGTATCCGTAAGATGGCAGCATTGGCAGAGCAACCTTTTGCCAAGAAGTGAGTACTGGCTTGACAGAATTTTCCTGAGGATGAGAAAGGTACCCCCAGAATGTAAATGAATTTGTAAGCTGGATTGGGTTATTATTATAAAAGATGGTTTTACTTTCCCCAAGTCGACCTCCTTTGTGAAATGGTAATATCATTGTTTTCTGAGTGTTCACTGAGAGTAACATTGCGTCACAGTATTTTTTTAATATATTTAATTTACGTTGCGTATCAGGCCATGATATAGAGAGTAAAACTAGGTCATCAGCATACATCAATAAAATTAAATCTTTTCTTGTACTTATCTGTATACCTTCGGCACCATTCTCTTCGAAAAAATGGACTATATCTGATATATATAGCAAGAATAGAATAGGGCTTAAGTTTTCCCCTTGTAGAACACCTTCAGATATTTCAATGTCATGTCAGTACTGATTTCCTTCTTCAATAATAAACGATGCTTGGTCATACAAAAATTTTATCACTCTCAGAATTTTTCTTCCGATTCCTAGCCTATATAGTTTTTCCCATAATTTTGAATGGTTTATAGAGTCAAATGCTCTTTTGAAGTCTACAAAGTTAGCAAATATGTAATTTTCTCCTCTTTAATCTGAGTGCTATATTTACAGCTGCTGACAAACAAAATATCCTATCCCTACATCCTTTACCTTATCCGAAACCCATTTGTTCGTCCGGGATAATTTTCCTGTCTTCAACCCATGTAAGCAATCTTCGACTAAGGATGGAAGTGAAAAGCTTTAGAATTGAGTTGAGAATGGCGATGCCTCTGTAATTGTTTGGGTCTTTTTTATCTCCTTTCTTATGGATGAGCCTCATTCTTATTTTCGTCCAAGATGATGGTATCGTTTCTTCACTCCAAACTTTATTAAAGATGTGTACAAGGTGATTAGTCCAACTTTCATTCATTAATTTATAACATTCGTTGGGAATTAAATCTAATCCCGGAGATTTATTGTTTTTTGCGCGTTTTAGACTTTCTACTGTTTCTTCGAGAGTAATTTCTCCATCTAGTTCTGAGTCATAATAATGAAAATAAATTGTGTCATCTATAATTTATTAATAAAATTAATATTTTATATTCAGATATATTTCAGTAATTGTTCTTCTTTCTGGTAAAAAATATTTCTATCTAGTTCTGAACGGTTGGCTGTATGGAAGTAAATGTTTTCAGATGTCAGGACAATACAAGTGAATGGCTTCAGCGTAGCTCAAAACGGATAATTTTGATGAAATATGAAAACCGAAAAATTCCGTGGTTACAATAATTTGGATGTAATTTCAAATGAGTAGTTTCCTTCACCTTTGCCAATATTTGTAGAAGCTGAGATTCAACTAGATAATGCTTCAGTGGAGTACTATGTTTTTTAAATATAATATAATGGGAAATGAACTTACATTATAAAAATCTATATCAAATATTTGATTCAAAGCTCAAAAGTTTTAGGAGTATAATTGAAATGATTGATATATAGCAAATGAGGGGGAACCAGGTGACCTTAGATTGGTGTAAGGTGGGAGGTGTCCAGGGAGTTGTATATATAGCTGGGGCCGCAGCTAGCTCTGTATCACACACATCATGGCATTCAACAAGGTAGCCACCAAATAACATAATAATCATCTTTCAGCCATTACTATCTCGCATCAAGTATAATAATTATTGATACGGTTTGTATTATAGTTGATCACTATTTTGCAGGTTGTCGTTCTCGCTGCTTTTGTAGCAGTCGCTAGGGCTGGACTCATCGGAGCACCAGCAGTCTATGCACCAGGTGCTCCTCTTGCTGCTAGGGCATATGCTGCACCACTCGCTGCCAGCTATGCTGCTCCTCTCGCCGTTGCTGCCCCCGTCGCCCGTGTTGCTGCACCAGTAGCTGTTGCTCATGCTGCCGTCGATGAGTACGACCCACACCCACAGTACAGCTACTCCTATGACATCCAGGATGCTATCACTGGAGACTCCAAGAACCAGCACGAAACCCGTGATGGAGATGTTGTCCAGGGAAGCTACTCCCTCATCGAACCCGATGGTTCCAGGAGGACCGTAGAATACACCGCTGACCCAGTCAACGGATTCAACGCCGTCGTCCACAAGGATGCTGGAGTCCACGCTGCACCAGCTGTTGCCGTCGCTAAGGTTGCTGCTCCAGTAGCAGTTGCTGCTCCAGTTGCCCGTGTTGCTGCTCCATTAGCAGTTGCTGCCCCAGTTGCCCGTGTTGCTGCTCCTCTTGGTTATGCTGCCCGTGTTGCTGCTCCTCTTGGTTATGCTGCACATGTTGCTGCTCCTCTTGGCTATGCTGCCCATGTTGCTGCTCCAGTCGCTTATGCTGGACACACCCTCATCCACCACTAAATGTACAACAAATATTTATTTATTTATTTTGCAAAAATATAAGGCTAAAAATCTAAAAAAGTGACTTATTCCAAAATAATGGTTCCTCCTAGGTTTGAAGCAGTGTAAAACCTTTACAATTCAGCTTTAATCATCCAAATTCCTTACTTATCTATTACACTAGATCCTACCATAATAAGGATTGTAAAAAAATAGCTACTAACTTAGTAGAATTAGTGGACAGTTTAATAATAAATATTCAATAACAGCGAAAGGAATACCCATAAGAACATACATCTACAAATCATTTGCCAGATGATTGGCTGTAGAGTGAGTTACTTCTGTTCAAATTTCTGCCAGAAAGATTTCCATACTGTGATATCTCATCAATCAAGTGCCGGTTAAAGTTAAATAAATGTGCGGAGTATTGGTGAGATGGAAGTGTCTTCCGCCTGCTACACTTTGACTCATGACGAACCGGCTCACCATTCCGGAAGTGATGTTGTTACTGCCGGATATCAGGAGGTCCGATTGGCCACTATCAAGTATGTACAAACCTCGTGGCTGTCATGACCATGAGCTGGGGACAAGATACAGGCCATGTAATATCTGCGTACTTGCCGCCAGGTTAAGCTGTGGCGAACCGGCTTACCATTCCGGAAGTGATGTTTTTACTTCCGGATATCAGGAGTTTTGAAGCGTGAGTAAATTTGATCAGGACCTCATAACTATTACCATTATGATAAAACACTCCTCAAGCCCATATTTCACCGGATTTTGTCCAGCCGTTTCCCGGATATATCCCTTCCGGGTTGTGCACGTGGTCGGTGGTTTTCGTCCAGGGAGTAATTAAGCCCATGGAAATTGTCGGTTGTGGTTGATAAAAGAAATGTTTAACATATGGTGTAATTCCCAGCTCCATGTCAAACCCCTGTACCGCTCCAGGAAGCCGAGCCCGGCACACTCGGAAATCAAAATATCTGGAATAAACAAGTACCGATACCTTTATTAATGTACCCAAGATTATAAATAAATGAGACACAACATAAGTAAATTTTCTGTTCAATTCCCCCCTCCCTTTTTTTCATCAGGGGTACAAGAAAATGGAGAATTTCGCTCCAGATGATTTAATAGATAATCATAAAGAGGAAATAATTTTGGGAAATATTTTTATACTGAAATTATAGTCGGAACTGGCACTCTCCAGTGTTAAAAACTCTATAATAAATATGACACTATCGAACAGTTACTAAGGAGGTTTCAGCAGAATGTGGTCATATGCACAGACTGCAATGGATGGAACAAAGAATGAGGCAAATATAGGGAACATTTAAATCAAAAGTACAGTCCAAAATCCCTAGAGCACACTTTCCTCGAGAGCAAAGCTACAGTTGAGGCTCGTGCAGGAGTGCTGCAGAAGGATATTCTCGAAGCAGCTAATGCTAGCTTCAGAACAGCAAAGCAACGAGATGATAAAAAGGAGATAAACTCGGCAAGGAAGTTGGTCAACCGGATAAGAAAAAATACACTGAAGTGTCAAGACACAGAGCTTAAGCAGGCCATGTTGAAGCTTTATAAAAAAACAAGAAGAGCATATGAAGCAAAAATAACTGCAGCAAAAAAAGCTTCGTGGCGAAGGTTCGTGAGTGAATCGTCAGTGAATGGCCCTTGGGGGCTTGCATACAGGGCAATTAAACACCAAGCGTCAGGTATTCCGTCCACGCCCGCCATAATAAGTAGAGGCCTATACCCCACAGACCTGAGGAGTGCGAGTATAAACTTCCTCAGAGAAATTCTGGGTGAAGACCTAAGCATAGCTGGGAGTTACAGGCCGATATGTTTGCTGCCGGTGCTTGGCAAGGTGCTGGAGTCACTGATTAAAACAAGAATTGCTAGAATTGCTCCTAAAATGGCACAGCCAATTAGTAGCAGACAATTTGGAGGTGTTCCAGGTGGATCCACAGAAGATGCTATTCGCAAGCTGCTAGAGGACTGCGATGAGGGAGAGCCGAAATACGCCATCGCCATCTTTATCGACATTGCAGGAGCTTATAGGAAGCAGTCCTAGAGCTGGAGCTGCCCAGTAACATCCCATGCCCTCATCAGCTGCTTTCTGCAAAACAGGACGGCCTACCTTAGAGATGGTGGAGGACCAGAGGAAGAGGTGGAAGTGAGTAAAGGATGCCCGCAAGGCTCAGTGTTAGGAACTCCTCTGTGGATTCTTAAAATAGACGGACTACTAAGAATGTTGGCGGCCCAAGGGTTGAGAGAAGTTGCATAAATCGATGACGTTGCCATCACAATAAGAGGGAACTCGCAAGCAAGCATCGCAGAGCAAGGAAATGAAGCGATAAGGATGACAAGAGACTGGATGAAAGAGGCTAGACTATCGATAGCTGCCGAGAAGACAAGTGTCGTCATTATGAGAGGCAGTTTCGATAAGAGGCACCCTCATCGAATAAGAAAAGGCGACGGTTGGGTGATATTCAGAAAAGTGGTGACCTATCTGGGAATTAGCTTAGGTGAACAGCGGAACCCTGCACCTCACATAGATATGCTGCAGACGAAGACTAACAGGCTCACCAACCTAATCCAGAGAATGGCCGGAGTTACCTGGTGACTCAATTTCAGGCTTCCATCACAATTTATGAATTTGACCAAGCTGTCGCAACTTCGATTTTATAATATGAAATTGAAGTTTAATCCTTTAGATTTTTCCAAAAACTGGCAGGCAGACAAGCCCTGCTACAGGCAGGCAGACAGTCCGTACTTCTGCCAGTTCTAGAGCGAGGGGTGTAGCAGGTTGAGGGGGCGGTGGACTGCCAGTTCTAGAGCGAGGGGTGTAGAATGTTGAGGGGGCGGTGAACGGCCAGTTCTAGAGCGAGGGGTGTAGCATGTTGTGGGATGGTGGACTGCCAGTTCTAGAGCGAGGGGTGTAGCAGGTTGAGGGGGCGGTGGACTGCCAGTTCTAGAGCGAGGGGTGTAGCAGGTTGAGGGGGCGGTGGACTGCCAGTTCTAGAGCGAGGGGTGTAGCAGGTTGAGGGGGCGGTGGACTGCCAGTTCTAGAGCGAGGGGTGTAGCAGGTTGAGGGGGCGGTGGACTGCCAGTTCTAGAGCGAGGGGTGTAGCAGGTTGGGGGGGGCGGTGAGCAGCTAGTTCTAGAGCGAGGGGTGTAGCAGGTTGGGGGGGCGGTGAACGTCTAGTTCTAGAGCGAGGGGTGTAGCAGGTTGCGGGGGCGGTGAACAGCTAGTTCTAGAGCGAGGGGTGTAGCAGGTTGGGGGGGGCGGTGAACGTCTAGTTCTAGAGCGAGGGGTGTAGCAGGTTGCGGGGGCGGTGAACGGCTAGTTCTAGAGCGAGGGGTGTAGCAGGTTGCGGGGGGGGGGGGCGGTGGACAGCTAGTTCTAGAGCGAGGGGTGTAGCAGGTTGGGGGGGGGCGGTGAGCAGCTAGTTCTAGAGCGAGGGGTGTAGCAGGTTGCGGGGGCGGTGAACGGCTAGTTCTAGAGCGAGGGGTGTAGCAGGTTGCGGGGGCGGTGAACGGCTAGTTCTAGAGCGAGGGGTGTAGCAGGTTGGGGGGGGGGCGGTGAACAGCTAGTTCTAGAGCGACGGGTGTAGCAGGTTGCGGGGGCAGCAGATTTTTGTTTGTTCGTTTCCAAAATCGATATTTAAACATTCTATGTAAAATGAAAGATCAAGTTCGTTAATGCCTGAAAACAAGCACGTGGGATGGGGGGGGGCGGTTTAAAGGGGGCGAAATATCTCTGTTGCTATACTTTAGTTCGACAAACCGTATAGAACCTCTCATATTGCAAACCGAAAATTTCCGTGGTTACAATAATTTGGAAGTAATTTCAAATAAACAGTTTCCTTCACCTTTGCAAATATTTGTATAAGCTGAGATTGAACGGAGATAGTGCTTCAATGGAGTAGTATGTTTTTTTTCATCACTCGGATTGGAAAGTAGATACTTTCGATACCAGTTGGGAGATAGGAAAGTAGGCCTTTACAGATCCTAAAATTTAGCGGGAGGTTAAGTGACAAACATATGACTTTACACGCCTAGGGACGAAATTTTCGACTCTAGGCGTGTAAAGTCATATGTTTGTCACTTAACCTCCCGCTAAATAAAGTGTTTTTTATTATGTCTACAGTGAAGCAGCTGTTACCAATAATGGAAATATTAATTATTAAATGATTCACGAGTTAAAAACCGCCTCTCCTACAGAAAGTGACTTTACAATGCTCGATCGAATTAACAGGCTCGGCTTCGCCTCGCCAGTCAAACACGATCTCGCAACGTAAAGTGCCACTTTCGGCCCAAGTAACGTAATATACTATAAATATAATATAATGGGAAATGAACTTACATTATAAAAATTTTTATCAAATATTTGATTTAAAGCTCAAAAGTTTTAGGAGTATCATTGAAATGATTGATATATAGCAAATGAGGGGGAACCAGGTGACCTTAGATTGGTGTAAGGTGGGAGGTGTCCAGAGAGTTGTATATATAGCTGGGGCCGCAGCTAGCTCTGTATCACACACATCATGGCATTCAACAAGGTAGCCACCAAATAACATAATAATCATCTTTCATTCATTACTAACTCGCATCAAGTATAATAATTATTGATACGGTTTGTATAATAGTTGATCACTATTTTGCAGGTTGTCGTTCTCGCTGCTCTAGTAGCAGTCGCTAGGGCTGGACTCATCGGAGCACCAGCAGTCTATGCACCAGGTGCTCCTCTTGCTGCTAGGGCATATGCTGCACCACTCGCTGCCAGGTATGCTGCTCCTCTCGCCGTTGCTGCCCCCGTCGCCCGTGTTGCTGCACCAGTAGCTGTTGCTCATGCTGCCGTCGATGAGTACGACCCACACCCACAGTACAGCTACTCCTATGACATCCAGGATGCTATCACTGGAGACTCCAAGAACCAGCACGAAACCCGTGACGGAGATGTTGTCCAGGGAAGCTACTCCCTCATCGAACCCGATGGTTCCAGGAGGACCGTAGAATACACCGCTGACCCAGTCAACGGATTCAACGCCGTCGTCCACAAGGATGCTGGAGTCCACGCTGCACCAGCTGTTGCCGTCGCTAAGGTTGCTGCTCCAGTAGCAGTTGCTGCCCCAGTTGCCCGTGTTGCTGCTCCTCTTGGTTATGCTCCACGTGTTGCTGCTCCTCTTGGTTATGCTGCACATGTTGCTGCTCCTCTTGGTTATGCTGCCCATGTTGCTGCTCCAGTCGCTTATGCTGGGCACACCCTCATCCACCACTAAATGTACAAAAAATATTTATTTATTTATTTTGCAAAAATATAAGGCTAAAAATCTAAAAAAGTGACTTATTCCAAAATAATGGTTCCTCC
The DNA here is from genome assembly GCA_019009955.1 of Riptortus pedestris. Taxonomy (NCBI): domain Eukaryota; kingdom Metazoa; phylum Arthropoda; class Insecta; order Hemiptera; family Alydidae; genus Riptortus; species Riptortus pedestris. Next base: position 5,044,875 of record CM032228.1, read on the forward strand.
TAGGTTTGAAGCAGTGTAAAACCTTTACAATTCAGCTTTAATCATCCAAAAATACCTTACTTATCTATTACGCTAGATCCTACCATAATAAGGATTGTCAAAAAAATAGCTACTAACTTAGTAGAATTAGTGGACAGTTTAATAATAAATATTCAATAACAGCGAAAGGAATACCCATAAGAACAAACATCTACAAATCATTTGCCAGATGATTGGCTGTAGAGTGAGTTACTTCAGGGGCTCTTCAGCCCTGAGATGACTACTGTGTAACTCATAAGCTGAGCAGGGAATTGCGCAGTCTTCAGTATTCTATGATGATGTGCTTCAATGCTCACTGATGTAGAAACATGTATCAACATTTAGTCCAATGCACGAATTATTTTAAGGACAGACAGGGTTACGATGAACCGGAAATGGATATGAGCAGTCAGTAACTGTATTTATACTGGGAAAAATGGATAGCCCCGTAGAGCACTACTGGCAGGCAGACAAGCCCTCCTACTGGTAGGCAGACAAGCCCAGCTCCTGGCAGGTAGGCATATCCTTCCACTGGCAGGCAGACAAGCCTTGCTACTGGTAGGCAGAAAAGCCCCACTTCTGGAAGGCAGACAAGCCCTGCTACTGGCAGGCAGACAAGCCCTGCTCCCGGCGGGCAGACAAGCACTGCTACTGGCATTCAGACAAACCCTGCTACTGGCAGGTAGACAAGCCCTGCTACTGACAGGCAGACAAACCCTGCTACTGACAAGCAGACAAGCCCTGCTACTGGCAGGCAGACAACCCCTGCTCCCGGCAGGCAGACAAGCCCTGCTACTGGCAGGCAGACAAGCCCTGCTACTGGCAGGCAGATAAGCCCTGCTACTGGCAGGCACACAAACCGTGCTACTGGCAGGTAGACAAGCCCTGCTACTGGCAGGTAGACAACCACTGCTTCTGGCAGGCAGACAACCCCTGTTCCTGGTCGGTAGGCATGCCCTACTACTGGCAGGCAGACAAGCCCTGCTCCTGGTAGGTAGGCAGATAAGCCTGCTAGAACGTAGAACCCTGCTACTGGCAGGCACACAAACCCTGCTACTGACAAGCAGACAACCACTGCTACTGGCAGGTAGACTAACCCTGCTCCCGGCAGGCAGACAAACCCTGCTACTGGCAGGTAGACAAGCCCTGCTACTGGCAGGTAGACAAGCCCTGCTACTGGCAGGTAGACAAGCCCTGCTACTGGTAGGTAGGCAGTTGAGGTGCTAGAGAACGGTCAGTTATAGATTGAGGGGGCTCGGGTGCAACAGGTTGTGGGTGGTGAACGGCGAAATCTTGAGCGAGGGGGTAGCAGGTTGCGGGGGCGGTAAACGGCCAGTTCTAGAGCGAGGGGTGTAGCAGGTTGCGGGGGCGGTGAACGGCGAGATCGTGAGCGAGGGGTGTAGCAGGTTGCGGGGGCGGTGAACTGCCAGTTCTAGAGCAAGGGGTGTAGCAGGTTGCGGGGGTGGTGAACTGCCAGTTCTAGAGCGAGGGGTGTAGCAGGTTGCGGGGGCGGTGAACGGCCAGTACTAGAGCGAGGGGTGTAGCAGGTTGCGGGGGCGGTGAACGGCGAGATCTAGAGCGAGGGGTGTAGCAGGTTGCGGGGGCGGTGAACGGCCAGTTCTAGAGCGAGGGGTGTAGCAGGTTGCGGGGGCGGTGAACGGCTAGTTCTAGAGCGAGGGGTGTAGCAGGTTGCGGGGGCGGTGAACGGCTAGTTCTAGAGCGAGGGGTGTAGCAGGTTGAGCGGGCGGTGGACTGACAGCTCTAGAGCGAGGGGTGTTGCAGCTTCCGGGGGCGGTGAACGGCTAGTTCTAGAGCATGGGGTGTAGCAGGTTGCGGGGGCGGTGAACTGTCAGTTCTAGAGCGAGGGGTGTAGCAGGTTGAGGGGGCGGTGAACGGCTAGTTCTAGAGCGAGGGGTGTAGCAGGTTGATTGGGCGGTGAACTGCCAGTTCTAGAGGGAGGGGTGTAGCAGGTTGATGGGGCGGTGGACTGCCAGTTCTAGAGCGAGGGGTGTAGCAGGTTGAGGGGGCGGTGAACTGCCAGTTCTAGAGGGAGGGGTGTAGCAGGTTGAGGGGGCGGTGGACTGCCAGTTCTAGAGCGAGGGGTGTAGCAGGTTGAGGGGGCGGTGGACTGCCAGTTCTAGAGCGAGGGGTGTAGCAGGTTGCGGGGGCGGTGAACTGCCAGTTCTAGAGCGAGGGGTGTAGCAGGTTGCGGGGGCGGTGAACTGCCAGTTCTAGAGCGAGGGGTGTAGCAGGTTGCGGGGGCGGTGAACTGCCAGTTCTAGAGCGAGGGGTGTAGCAGGTTGAGGGGGCGGTGGACTGCCAGTTCTAGAGCGAGGGGTGTAGCAGGTTGAGGGGGCGGTGAACTGCCAGTTCTAGAGCAAGGGGTGTAGCAGGTTGCGGGGGCGGTGAACTGCCAGTTCTAGAGCGAGGGGTGTAGCAAGTTGAGGGGGCGGTGGACTGCCAGTTCTAGAGCGAGGGGTGTAGCAGGTTGCGGGGGCGGTGAACGGCTAGTTCTAGATCGAGATGTGTAGCAGGTTGCGGGGGCGGTGAACGGCGAGATCGTGAACGACGCCGGTCTAATTCTTAATGACGAGTTAATATTCGGCTGGGTGTTGGCCTGGGCGCGCCACAACTGGGTCAGCTTACCCAAGAGGGCGTGATCAACCTCTATCGGCCTTCAATACCCTTCGCCTACTTGTACATTTCAATCGCCAATAATTCCTGACCAATCCCTCACCAGAACAAGATACCGCCATTACAAAAGGTTGCATGTTATATTGTGGATTGCATTTCCTCCCTACCTCAACCCCACCAAAGGCCTATAACCCATATATCCTAGAGGCCATTCTCACACGGAAATCTTAATATAGAACCAATTGAAAATTAATGTGTTCCGAAAAATTGGTCTATTTAATATTTTCAGAGTTTCAAAAGGCTTTTTCAGCAAAGCCGGATTCTCGTTATTAGTTGTATAATAAATATTCATTATAGATTTAATTTTTGCACAGTCTGTTTCCATTGCCTTTATTGCTCTCTGGAGGAGGATCCACACTATTATAAATTCTGGAAAATACGATTAAACCGGTCCTATTTAATCTCTTTTGAATACTCATGGATAGTATATATCATTATTAACGCAAATACTCTTTATATTATTCATCATTATTAAGGCTTATACTCTTTATATTATTCATCATTATTAAGGCTTATACTCTTTATATTATTCATCATTATTAAGGCTTATACTCTTTATATTATTCATCATTATTAAGGCTTATACTCTTTATATTATTCTTCATTATTAACGCAAATACTCTTTATATTATTCATCATTATTAACGCAAATACTCTTTATATTATTCATCATTATTAAGGCTTATAATCTTTATATTATTCATCATTATTAACGCAAATACTCTTAATATTATTCATCATTATTAACGCAAATACTCTTTATATTATTCATCATTATTAAGGCTTATACTATTTATATTATTCATCATTATTAACCCAAATACTCTTTATATTATTCATCATTATTAACGCAAATACTCTTTATATTATTCATCATTTGTAATGCAAATACTCTTTATGTTATTCATCATTATTAACCCAAATACTCTTTATATTATTCATCATTATTAACGCAAATACTATTTATATTATTCATCATTATTTTATACTTTTTGCCTTCTTTGTCTAAATTCTCAATAGGAGCAGCAGGTAACTGCAACTCTGCAAGACATTTAAAGTTGTACACTGCATTATTTATTACTGACTGATGCATATCCATGCCTGACTAATTTATGTTACGAGTATGAGGCCATCTAACAACACTGGCATCGAGTGGTATTTTCTCCAGCCATATCTTTATGGGCAAGAAACAGTTTTCGTCTTTGTGCCTTTATTGTTGGATGGGCTCATCCAGGAGGATTGGAAGCCGCTCCATGTCTTTGTGAACCTCTTCTCAGGGATTTCCCCGGGGCGGGAACTATAGCATGGCGGAGTTGACACAGTAACAACAATTAACTTGTCACAGTAATAATAACGTTCCAGTCCCAAGCGTAACAATGATAGCTACTTCATGTACTTAAAAAAAATGAGTTACTAAACATACGAGGGCGTATTGAAAAGTAAGGTCTCCTATTTTTTTTTTCATAGAAAATTTAATTTATTTACAACTTTGGTTACATCGTTGGAAGGTTTGAATATTTACCTATTTTTCTACATATTCGCCTTGACGATCAATAACTTTTTGCATTCTGTTTACCAGCTTTTTAATGCCGGTGCCGTACCACTCTCCCGCCGCGTCACGAAGCCAACTGACGACTGCTCCTTGAACTTGAAGGTGTTTCTTGAGAGCGGGGAACAAGTGGTAGTCGCTGGGGGCAAGGTCCGGGCTGTAAGGAGGGTGGTCGATGATATCCCAGCCGAATCCCTTGAGTAGGGTGGTCGTGTCATGTGACACATGTGGACGCGCATTGTCATGCAGTTCAAGAAGCAGTCGTCAGTTGGCTTTGGTAAATATTCAACCCTTCCAACGATGTAACCAAAGTTGTTAATAAATTAAATTTTCTATGAAAAAAAAAAATAGGAGACCTTACTTTTCAATACGCCCTAGTATTTACATGTCCGAACTATTCATTTGAGAACATATCAAATATGTTCTATTGACCCCCCTCCCGTCTTAAGTTTTTGGAATACTAAACTTTGAGTGTTTAAGGTAAGAGTAATTTTGAATCATTATAAATCATAGTTCTAGATATAGTAAATAGTTTTCAATTAAATTAATATGTTATATTTAGATATATTACAGTAATTGTGAAGAATATTTCTATCTATTCAACTCTTAGAGGTTGGCTGGCCTGTTTATTTTCGGTTCAGACGCTTTGCGTTGGGAGGTTATTAATATCGACTGAAAGATTTCTTATTACCGTTTGTATTTATTCACTTAATATTCAGGGTGGTGTTAAGTGTAACCACTATGTAGATTTATCTATTATAAAACATCACGTGGGAAATCTGCTTAGTTTACACAGCCCTGGACTTTTCAGTTTTTTAGCAGATTTCCCTTAAGGGAAATCAGCTATTGAGATTGTACTCATGACGCGTTTTTCGAAAAATTTCTTTAAATGTCCATCGATCCTACCCAGGAGATGACGAAAATGTTCAAAATTATATATATATCTCTTAATGTCTTACGGTCGCAATTTTTGTTTGATCGTTACCAAACTCGAAATTTAATCGTTTTATGTAGAAAGGAAGATGAAGTTCGTTAATTGCTGAAATCCGGGGGGGAGCGGGGGTTTAGAGGGGGGGGGTTTGAAAATTCGAAATATCTCCGTTCTTATGCGTCGGATCGAAAAATAGAAGTATAGAATCAATCTTATTTCAAATTAATTTTACTATAAATGTTGTTCTACAGATTTATTCTGTATCTTGAATATTAACCAAGATATTTGCATTTGTATTGTGTGTGTGGTCGGCAGAAGTCGGCTATGTTCGGGACTTTCCACCGAAAGCCGTTTCCGTATTTGTTCGTCCCTCGTGAATTGGTTTAGAGATTCGTTACTACTACTTTTATTAGTATGCAGATCTCTCTATTGTAAAACTTCACGTGGGAAATCTGCTTATATTCTCTAAGTTTAACAGTTTAAGTGTTTTACCATAAATTATTCCAGTCATTAATTACGAGTTTTCTTATTTGAGAGAAATCGTCTTGGTGAGGTATGTCAAAAAAGTCTATTTGTTCAAGTTGAGTTGATTGTTTGGCTGCTTTGTCTATATCACTTTGAGATATGCCCACATGGCCGGTCAACCAATGAATAGTAATGTGTTTTTATAGTCTATGAATATTGTTAAAAATTTCAATAATATGAGGATTAGTGGAGTATATGTCTTCAAGGGATTTTATTGAACTTAACGAGTCTGAACAAATGACTATGTCTCTTTTAGTAGTTGTGATGTTCATTAGTCCTAAGAGTATAGCCTGTAATTCTGCCGTGTATATTGTGTTGTAGTCATGTAGTTTTTTGTGCACAGTATTGTCTCCTACAACTGCAGCTATTCCAGTCCCATAGCCTATTTTGGATGCGTCTGTGAATATAAAATATGACTCTCTCCGGTCTAATGTGTATGCGTGGAATTCTTGTTTATATATGGTAGTCGAAATGGGGTCTTTTTTAGAGTATTTAGAAAGGGAAATATTTATATCAAGTTTATTACTGAGTGCCCAAGGGGGAAAGTCATTATGTCTGTAGTTTGAAATATGAATTTCAGGTATGTCAGTAAATGTTTCTTTGTTTCTGATTATTAGGGGTTTCTGTGCTGTAGGATTTCTTTGGTATGTCTCAAAAAGATGGTTATTCATGTAATTAAGACATGGGCTATTTGATGAAATACTCTCAGGTTTAGGTCTGCTAGCTAACGTGGTTCTACCACTCGTAGTAAAACCAGCAGCACTCACGCTTTTCCCATTATCCATAACATTTGTTCCAAAACTGCTGTATTATTGGAGCCACTGTAATAGGTGAAGGTGAGTGATATTCGATGCCATTGTAAAATTCTCTGATTATCCCAATCGGCGACTTCCCTATTCCAAACTAGCCATTAATACAGCTATGCTTGACCTGAGTTACAAAGGATAATTCTTTTGCGGTTAACCGAATTAATAAATCGTTTATCTCACAAATAGTGGCCTTAACCCAAAGCAGACTCTTTGCCATTGTGGTAGAGACCTCGCTGTTAGGATAGCGCTAAAGAAATGTACAAATATTACTCAACCAAGTTCAGAGGTAATTTCTATAACGAGCTAATTCATTTTTTAGCAGATTTCCCTTAAGGGAAATCTGCTATTGAGGCCGTACTCATGACGTGATTTTTGAAACATTTCTTCAAATATCCATCGATCCAACCCAGTTGACAACGAAAATGAGGCCCTTTCATAATTATATATATATATATATATATATATATATATATTTATATATTTGTCTGTGTATATATTATATGAACGCTCTAGCGGTTGCAATTTTTGTTGATCGTTACCTAACTCGATATTTAAACGTGTTATGTAAAAAGAAAGATCAAGACCGTTAATGGCTGAAATTGGAGCAGTGGGAGTTGGGTTTAGAAGGGGATTTGTGAAAATTCGAAATATCTCCGTTACTATACGTCGGATAAAAATATTGTATAGAATCAAACTTGTTGAAAATTACATTTACTATAAATATTGTACTATACATTTATTCTCTATCCTGAATATTAACCGAGATATTTGAGTTTTTATTAAGTGTGTGCGGATAACGGACGCGGTGAGATCTGCTAATTTCGGTTCTAGCTGTGAGTTTCCGCCAAAAGCTAGTTCGGGAAATCTGCTTAGTTTACGCAGCCCCTGCTTGACGGACTTTTTATAAATAGACTTGCATTCTCTACTTTAAGGTTGTCATTTAAACGTTTAGAGAGGGAGAATTTTGAACATTCGAAATATCTCCGTTACTATAAGTCGGATCGAAAAAGTGTATAGAATAAATCGTATTACAAATTAAATGTACTATAAATCTTGTTATATACATTTATTCTCTATCTTGAATATTAACCGAGATGTTTGGATTTTCCAGTTTTCAGCCTTCAGTAAACCTCCACTTCTACTAGTGTTACATAAACAATGCTCTGTTATACAATAAACCACATTAATTGATGCCTAAACACCAAATATTGTTTTCATTGAACTTTTACTTCGTGAGATATATGCAACTTGAGGGGATGCCTTCTTTTGTTCTTGGATTACTAGAATATACTGATTGAGATAAAAATGATTCTGATTTATTATAAATTTCAGCACTTGCTTTAGTAAATTGTTTTCAATAAAATTAATATGTCATATTCAGATAAATTTCATTAATGGTTTTTCTTTCCGGCCTATCGATCTATTCAGCTCTACGTGTTTGGTGGCCTGTATGTTTACAATTCAGCCGCTTTCCGTTGTAGAGACTATTAACTTGTAAATTTACTGAAGGATTTCTCATTACCGTATGTATTTATTCGCTTCAACTTCACGGAAGAGTTACCAGTATGTAGATTTATCTATTACTAATCTTCACGAGGGAAATCTGCTTAGTTTACTCAGCCCCTGCGTGACGGACTTTTTGTTATATATATATATATCAGGTGGATTTCTTTTTAGTCCTGGTCTGTTGGTTTATATTTGACTTCTGGTTAAACAAAGAGTCGTGTCCGTTTAACGTGTGTCCAGGCAAATTGTTTTTATGTACAAGGTCGTAGGCAGTGATCCCAGTGAAGATGTTTACACTAATATACGCCATAAAACGTCTCCACCGATAGGAATGACAACAGTATCGATATTAACGTTTTATATGATATACTGTAATGTATGACTTAATGCAATTTTCAGCGACCAAAAAAACAATAATAATGAAATTAAACTACCCTACCAAAGACAATATAATATATGGCTTCTAACGATTATAACATTTGGTGGTTATAAAGACGAAGAGGACGAATGCAAAGTGTTTGCCAGCTGGAAAGTGGACACGCCCATCGGCTGACCTCCAATATCGGCCAACTTGATGAAACCGGTCAGGAGATGAATCATTCCACGACCCAGACACCATAGCATCACCAGCTGCTCCAATATACCACCTACAATACACCATGCCATATCATAAGCATCAGATCCAATACACCATGCCATATTATCAGGATCAGATCCAATACACCATGCCATATTATCAGGATCAGATCCAATACACCATGCCATATCATCAGCATCAGATCCAATACACCATGCCATATTATCAGGATCAGATCCAATACACCATGCCATATCATCAGCATCAGATCCAATACACCATGCCATATTATCAGGATCAGATCCAATACACCATGCCATATCATAAGCATCAGATCCAATACACCATGCCATATTATCAGGATCAGATCCAATACATCATGCCATATCATCAGCATCAGATCCAATACACCATGCCATATCAACATCTGCAGATCCAATACACCATGCCATATCATCAGCATCAGATCCAATACACCATGCCATATCATCAGCATCAGATCCAATACACCATGCCATATCATCAGCATCAGATCCAATACACCATGCCATATCATCAGCATCAGATCCAATACACCATGCCATATCATCAGCATCAGATCCAATACACCATACCATATCATCAGCATCAGATCCAATACACCATGCCATATCATCAGCATCAGATCCAATACACCATACCATATCATCAGCATCAGATCCAGTACACCATACCATATCATCAGCATCAGATCCAATACACCATACCATATCATCAGCATCAGATCCAATACACCATACCATATCATCTGCATCAGATCCAATACACCATACCATATCATCAGCATCAGATCCAGTACACCATACCATATCATCAGCATCAGATCCAATACACCATGCCATATCATCAGCATCAGATCCAATGCACTAAGCCATATCATCAGCATCAGATCCAATACACCATGCCATATCATCAGCATCAGATCCAATACACCATGCCATATCATCAGCATCAGATCCAATACACCATGCCATATCATCAGCATCAGATCCAATACACCATGCCATATCATCAGCATCAGATCCAATACACTAAGCCATATCATCAGCATCAGATCCAGTACACCATACCATATCAACACCATCAGATCCAATGTGGTTCCATTTACCCTCATATAGATCTGCAATATACAATACACCATACCATGTCATCAGCATCAGAACCAATACACCATGCCATATCAACACCATCAGATCCAATGTGGTTCCATTTACCCTCATATAGATCTGCAATATACAATACACCATACCATGTCATCAGCATCAGAACTAATACACGATACCTTATCAACACCATCAGATCCAATGTGATTCCATATACTCTCTATATCCAATACACCATGTCATATCATCACATTAGAACCAATACACCATACCATATCATCAGCATCAGATCCATACACGATACCATATCATCATCATCAGAACCAATACACCATGTCATATCATCAGCATCAGATCCAATACACAATACCATATCATCAGCATCAGAACCAATACACCATACCATATCATCAGCATCAGAACCAATACACAATACCATATCATCAGCATCAGAACCAATACACCATACCATATCATCAGCATCAGAACCAATACACCATACCATATCATCAGCATCAGAACCAATACACCATACCATATCATCAGCATCAGAAACAATACACCATACCATATCATCAGCATCAGAACCAATACACCATACCATATCATCAGCATCAGAACCAATACACCATACCATATCATCAGCATCAGAACCAATACACCATACCATATCATCAGCATCAGAACCAATACACCATACCATATCATCAGCATCAGAACCAATACACCATACCATATCATCAGCATCAGAACCAATACACAATACCATATCATCAGCATCAGAACCAATACACCATACCATATCATCAGCATCAGAACCAATACACCATACCATGTCATCAGCATTAGAACCAATACACTATTCCATATCACCAGCATCAGATCCAATACACGATACAATATCAACACCATCAGATTCAATGCAATTCCATACACTCTCATATAGCACCACAATATCCAATACACCATAACATATCATCAGCATCAGATCCAGTACACCATACCATATCAACACCATCAGATCCAATGTAATTCTATACTCTCATATAGCAGCACAATAAACAATACACCATACCATATCATCAGCATCAGAACCAATACACGATACCATATCAACACCAACAGATCCAATGTGATTCCATATACTCTCATATAGTACCTCAATATACAATACACCATACCATGTCATCAGCATCAGAACTAATACACGATACCTTATCAACACCATCAGATCCAATGTGATTCCATATACTCTCATATAGTACCTCAATATACAATACACCATACCATGTCATCAGCATCTGAGGCCATACACGATACCATATCATCATCATCAGAACCAATGCACCATGCCATATCAACACCATCAGATCCAATGTGATTCCATATACTCTCATATAGTACCTCAATATACAATACACCATACCATGTCATCAGCATTAGAACCAATACACTATTCCATATCACCAGCATCAGATCCAATGTGATTCCATATCCTCTCATATTACACCACAATTTCCAATACTCCACACCATACCATCAGCTACAGATCCAATTCGCCATATAATGTGATTCTATATCCTGCCATATTACACCACAATATCCAATACACCAAACCATAAAACCATAAGCAGATCCTATATGTCAACCAATGTGATTCCAAATCCTCTCAAACAAATATAGCATCACAATATCCAATCAACCATACCATATCATCAGAATCAGATCCACTATGCCATCCAATGTGATTCCACATCCTCTCATATTCCACCACAATATCCAATACACCACACCATGCCAACATCAGCTACAGAACCAATATGCCATACATTGTTATTCCATATCCTCTCATATTACACCACAATATCCAATACACCAAACCATGCCAACATCAGCTGAACCAATATGCCATCCAATGTGATTCCATATCCTCTCATATTACACCACAATTTCCAATACACAAACCATGCCACCATCAGCTGAACCAATATGCCATCCAATGTGATTCCATATCCTCTCATATTACACCACAATTTCCAATAAACCATACCATATCATCAGCATCAGTTCCAATATGCAACTATATGCTGTTGCTACATTGAAGTACCTCACAAATTGCTATCCAATGCTCTTTCAAGCAACGTATAATAATTTCGCATTGCGCTTAATCTGAGCCGTATCTCTTTCAGAAGGCTTCCGTTCGCATTTTATAGTGGTTCTGAGAGGGGAAAAATAAATATGAACTTAGTAAACCAATACTTTTAGTTGATAGTTAGCGGTTAATATCACGTTTAAAATGTCAGTATCAATTATGCCAATTAGGGGGTGATTGGTTGCCATGGTTTGCGGAGTGGAAGAGGAATCAAGCCGAGGTAGCAAGGATTGCGAAACTAGAACAGCTGAGCCGAAGAACATGTGATCCGTGCAACAGGTCCCCAGCCACCTATCCACCTATGCACTTGCACTTATGCTACGACCCAAAATGTCCTCATCATCATCATCATCATCATCACTAGATTTTTTTAATTTTCGCCCTTTAGTAAAGTCTCACTTTTGGCCATCACTCAATCAATTATATCATGACGCGTCTTACTCGAACCTTTAATGCCAATTCCAATAGACCATTAGGATAAATGCAAAACCATTGGGAAATGACGACATCAATTAAGATTTTCTTACTTAACGAGAAAATGTTAACTTGATATTCACAATGCATTCAACGCCCTTTCACAACCTTGAATTAAATAAGTCAACCAGATATTAAATAAATAAAACCCAAACATTTTAATTAATAAGGTCATAAAACTACATTCTTGTAGATTATGACTATACTGCAATTCAAGGCGGAGAATTGGATTGTTGTATTGGAAGCAGAGGAAGGGTGTAGAATTGGATTGTTGAATTGGAAGCAGAGGAAGGGTGTAGAATTGGAAGCAGAGGAAGGGTGTAGAATTGGATTGTTGAATTGGAAGCAGAGGAAGGGTGTAGAATTGGATTGTTGTATTGGAAGCAGGGGAAGGGTGGAGAATTGGATTGTTGTATTGGAAGCATGGGAAGGGTGGAGAATTGGATTGTTGTATTGGAAGCAGGGGAAGGGTGGAGAATTGGATTGTTGTATTGGAAGCAGGGGAAGGGTGGAGAATTGGATTGTTGTATTCGAAGAAGGGTAAAGGTGGAGAATTGGATTGTTGTTTTGGAATAAGGGGAAGGATGGAGAATTGGATTGTTGTATTGGAAGCAGGGGAAGGGTGGAGAATTGGATTGTTGTATTGGAAGCAGGGGAAGGGTGGAGAATTGGATTGTTGTATTGGAAGCAGGGGAAGGGTGGAGAATTGGATTGTTGTATTGGAAGAAGGGGAAGGATGGAGAATTGGATTGTTGTATTGGAAGCAGGGGAAGGGTGGAGAATTGGAATGTTGTATTGGAAGCAGGGGAAGGGGTAATGAAATTGCTGGTTACTAAAATGTCTTTTATTATTTATTTTTGGGTATGTTATAATAGTTTACCTTCTTACACAAATTCAATTTTCAGTTCTACCTGCAATGCCCTATAGTCATAAGAGACATACCCCTGTGAATATGAAAGCCACCTGCTGTGACATATAATCTAAGAGAATTATCCTGTAATTCTTGAACCTATGATTCTTGAAGCTGTTTGGCTTGTGGTCACAAGTTGCAATCGGCAACCGTAACTAAGCTCCATCAGTTTGATTCTATCGCATCAGTTAATTTCTTCAAACTTCATGGTTCAATTAAGTCTTATTAATGGTGTAGCCTCTATTTGTCCTTCAGCCTGCATCTAATACCTGTATTGTCTTTGTGCGACAGCTATTATTTTAGGGTAGTCTGGGCAATAATGGTTTTGTTTGTGTGCTGTTTACAATAAAACCGAGCAACATTTTGGTTATTCACATTGTTTCAAAATTTACTTCAACCATTCAAGAGTTAGTGCATGGTCGAGGAGTATTAATAAAGCTAATAATTCTGAGTTTTCTTACAATCTGAGACTTCAAATAGTGGTATAATCTAACGTTTTTGACGTTCCTTTTACCCACCACGTATTATATTTCCCGCGAAAATTTGAAGTGACATTAAACAAAGTGCTCATATAAAAGTGAGAAATATGGAATTGAAGGTGAGATGACACTACGAATATGCTTAGTTCACGTACGTTTCGTCCTCTGCTTTGATGTAGTTGGACCTTAGTGCAACCCCGATAGTTGATTTCTCTCGACGGAAATGGGCAGTAAGAACTGCAGAAGAACAGGAAACCCCAAACATCTTCTTTAGATCCAACAGGAAATGTTGTCACTCCCACAATATATACTCACCGACCTGGGGTCTTCTAGTCATATCCTCATTACGTTCATGCGAGTGTATGTGTTTGCGTGTAGTAGTAGAGTTCATTTTGATCATTACCGTCTCGAGGCTGGGAATGGCACACAAGACTTTATTTAGTCGAGTAGCTATGATTAGCATCGTGTAGCAATTGAGTAGCCAATTGAATAATGCAGTAGGTTATGTGTGGGCTTGTGATGGCAGAGAAATACAGCAGAGAATACGGCGAACAGCACTTGAGCTGCCGCCTAGAGTTGAAGTAGGCAGTCCGCAAGTAGAAGGTTTGTTATTATTAGGATATGTGTGATGGAGGGCGTGGTTATATTGAGCAAGTACAAGACGGATTGTGGGAGGCAGACGATGCCCTAGTTTCGCAATCTGCCCAATGTTTATTCAAGAGAGCAGCTGAAATAGTGGTAATGTTCTGCAAGAGAGGGCTACTCCTCCCGGCAACCTCTCCAGAATTCTAATGTCCACTACCTGTTGCTCATACCCAGCCCCTGGCTCCTGCCTATCCCATTATGCAAACCACGCCATTACTATACAAACCTAGCTCCGTTTCACAAATCAACTTTACCAACCTATTAGTACTTGGCATTCTTCCTATTACCATCCAAGGAGTCTTTGTATCATGAGACCTTGCTCCCTCGTGGGCCCTTATTTTTCTGATCGTTTATTCATGTTTGACATAACTACTGCCTCTTTCTATTACCAACAAAATAAAGGCCATTCATCTTTTCAAAAATTATAACTCAAATTGCGCCTCGATTTCTTAAAAACTAAATAGTTCCGATAAAAAAATGAGTCATAGTGATTCCAGCATTGGGAATTTTTACTAGAGAATCTATTTCAAGAATTACTTGGTTGTTCCAGTCATGACTATAGGATGAAGGGGGAAAGAAGAAAGCTTTTAATACAATGGTAAAAAATATATATTTTGATTTATATTACATAAATAAATATTTACAAAATGGGTCGAAGGTAGTTTAATGGTGGTAGAGTGCGTGTCCGGCGTAAGCGACTGGAGCATGAGCGACAGCGAGAGGAGCAGCTACCCTGGCGACTGGAGCAGCAATCCTTGCTGGGGCGACGGCAACAGCTGGAGCAGCGTGGACTCCAGCATCCTTGTGGACGACGGCGTTGAATCCGTTGACTGGGTCAGCGGTGTATTCTACGGTCCTCCTGGAACCATCGGGTTCGATGAGGGAGTAGCTTCCCTGGACAACATCTCCGTCACGGGACTCGTGCTGGCTCTTGGAGTCTCCGGTAAGAGCGTCCTGGATGTCATAGGCGTAGCTGTACTGTGGGTGTGGGTCGTACTCATCGACGGCAGCATGAGCTACTGGAGCAGCATGAGCAACAGCTACTGGAGCAGCATAACGGGCGACGGGGGCAGCAACGGCGAGAGGAGCAGCATACCTGGCAGCGAGAGGAGCAGCATACCTGGCAGCGAGTGGTGCAGCATAGCTGGCAGCGAGTGGTGCAGCATATGCCCTAGCAGCAAGAGGAGCACCTGGTGCATAGACTGCTGGTGCTCCGATGAGTCCAGCCCTAGCGACTGCTACTAGAGCAGCGAGAACGACAACCTGAAAAATACGAATATTTTTTTTTAAAAAATTGTATCGAACCAATTTACAAAGTATTTTATAATATTGGGTTGGGCGAAGTTAAGGAGCCTTTAGCTGTAGTATGTAGCTCACCTTGTTGAGTGCCATGACTGTTGCTGACCGAACTGTAGCTAAGCCACAGCAGCGCGAGGTATATATAGCGGCTATCCTTGTGCAACGTAGCCCACGCCTCTCTGGGCTTGCTCCGACCTTGCCAAGGTCCTGACCCACATCTCGGTGCATTGCACTTTCCTCTCTTTACGTAGCTCATTTTTCTTCATTACTTCCAAAAACTTTCGTAATTTCTGTTTTTCATTTTGTAAATGGAGTTACTTTATTCCACTTTTTCATGTTCTTTACAAATTATCTTTCGTGAGCTTTTTAATGCCACCCAAAATGTTTTATTCCTTATTCACTCATTAATAAATCGATTGAAAATGTTATTTAAATTAGGTGGACTTTCTAAAGGTTTTCTCTCTTCTCTAGCATGGGTAGGACTATTGATTTTATGTAGTTTTGGGGTCCATGTGAGTTAAGGTAAATCTAGGGTCATAGGTTTGACGCCTTGCTAGGAATAGGAATTTATCAAGTTACAAATAGAAATAAATAATATAGTCATTCTCTTCCACACGATGGAAGCTTGAAGCTTTCCCTACCGCTATATACAACCCTAAAATAACTATTTCATTATTCAAGTAGTTACTCAATAGCTTCACCATACTGAGCAGACACCATGCAACGAGTTGAAGCCCATTGCCACGCAGATATATAAAACTTAGAGATGAACTTGTCAACTCTCGCAGACTAATCTAGGGACTTGACCACCGCCGCCCCAATAATAAAAAACATATATGAGGCTAGATGTCATAAACTTGTTGTAAACTACTTCTCACAATTCATTTAGATGGTTGAGGTTCAAGTTGCCAGTTGAGGGTTTGGTCATAATCCACTCGCATACGTGGAGTCGCGTATTGAGCAGTTCTAGCGAGGTTGTAGTAGAATAGAACACAAAGTTAATATACTTTAAAATTTGCTCTGTTAGTGTAATGTGTAAGTTTCTGGGGAGAAACTGCAGACCACTAGCATTAACCTAATCCTAGAATCATTATTTCTCCGGTACTCTTTGAGTATGTGGAAGGCATACTGGGCGGCCTATCCGTAACTGCAAGTAGGACTAGTTCTACTTTAATATTTCCGAAGATACGATGGAAAATACCCGGGGTTCTGTAATAAGTTGCGTTCTTCAATAGTCGAGGCAAGACATTTATTTGAAAGCTAAACTATTAACAATAGGAAAGAATCTCTTGATTTTGGTGTCTTAGTTGCATATGGTTCCTTCCACTCGGATTCCACGTAGCTATTGAAGATC
Organism: Riptortus pedestris; assembly: GCA_019009955.1. Classification (NCBI taxonomy): domain Eukaryota; kingdom Metazoa; phylum Arthropoda; class Insecta; order Hemiptera; family Alydidae; genus Riptortus; species Riptortus pedestris. Next base: position 5,061,939 of record CM032228.1, read on the forward strand.
GTGACTTTTCCTTAGAAGTGGACCTATCATTGTTACCATGTAAAAACAGCCGCCGTTTACACAACAAAAGTGGTAAATTTTTTAATGACAGACCTCAAGTGACACCTGATGTATACTGCAAAATGAATATGTATCCTGACAGGCGAATGGTAGAACACCTTCCAGAGATGGGCAAATCCCTTCTTCCTAAATACTACCACGGCCGTCACCGTTCAGATCTGTGCATGTATCCTTACAGGCGAATGGCAGAACAGCTTCCAGAGATGGGCAAATCCCTTCTTCCTAAATACTACCACGGCCGTAACCGTTCAGATCTCTGCATGTATCCTTACAGGCGAATGGTAGAACAGCTTCCAGAGATGGGCAAATCCCTTCTTCCTGAATACTACCACGACCGTCACCGTTCAGATCTCTGCATGTATCCTTACAGGCGAATGGTAGAACAGCTTCCAGAGATGGGCAAATCCCTTCTTCCTAAATACTACCACGGCCGTCACCGTTCAGATCTGTGCATTTATCCTTACAGGCGAATGGTAGAACAGCTTCCAGAGATGGGCAAATCCCTTCTTCCTAAATACTACCACGGCCGTCACCGTTCAGATCTGTGCATGTATCCTTACAGGCGAATGGTAGAACAGCTTCCAGAGATGGGCAAATCCCTTCTTCCTAAATACTACCACGGCCGTCACCGTTCAGATCTGTGCATGTATCCTGACAGGCGAATGGTAGAACAGCTTCCAGAGATGGGCAAATCCCTTCTTCCTAAATACTACCACGGCCGTCACCGTTCAGATCTGTGCATGTATCCTTACAGGCGAATGGTAGAACAGCTTCCAGAGATGGGCAAATCCCTTCTTCCTAAATACTACCACGGCCGTCACCGTTCAGATCTGTGCATGTATCCTTACAGGCGAATGGTAGAATAGCTTCCAGAGATGGGCAAATCCCTTCTTCCTAAATACTACCACGGCCGTCACCGTTCAGATCTGTGCATGTATCCTGACAGGCGAATGGTAGAATAGCTTCCAGAGATGGGCAAATCCCTTCTTCCTAAATACTACCACGGCCGTCACCGTTCAGATCTGTGCATGTATCCTTACAGGTGAATGCAAGTTGCAGTAAGTACTTCCAATAACTCTTGTTCAGCAGGTCACCCCCAATTGCATCCCAAATTGGTCTCGTGCTTGTGCCAGGAGTATATGCGTTTTATAGCTTTCGCTCACCTTCAATGAAATGACGTGGGGTGAACTTCATTTTTAGAGCCCCAAAGTATTCCTACCATTCCCGGGATCCGTGAACGGCAGATCGACGGCCCTGCTACGATAGGCGGTACTCACTGAGGAGTAGCTAGTCTTAACAGGTGTCTCCCCCTACCTGGACAATACTAGATATGTATTGGCGGAAACAACTCACTATGTGATATGCTAAATACTCCTGGAATCATCTTCTTTCTAACTCCACATTGGTAGGCTTGGCGACTACAATCATAGCAAGGGAGGTTCTGTCTTCTTCCTTTCAGCTAAGCAGTTTGTGGATCTGGGCAACCTGTTCGAATTCCGGAACGCCTTAAATCCATTATTCTCTCTTCTCGGTTCCCCTCGGTGGATGGTACCCTCTGGCTTAACAATCCCTAGTGATGTGAAGTGTCTAGGCTTCTATGGGGCATCTAGGTAGCTACATGGAGTCCTCCGCAAAAGAAGCAACGGTGTTTATTAGATTCCTGGACATTTTTCTTCAAATGTCCATCGACCCTACCCAGGAGATGACGAAAATGAGGTCCGTTCAAAATTATATATATTTGTATGTAACCGCTCTAGCAGTCGCAATTTTTGCTTGATCGTTGCCAAACTCGATATTTAAACGTTTTTTGGGTGTGGGGAGTGGGAGGGTGGTTTTTCCGGGGAGGATTTTTGAAAATTCGAAATATCTCTGTTACTATACGTCGGATCGAACAATTGTACAGAATCACTCTTAATGCAAATTAAATTTACTATAAATATTGTCATGTACATTTATTCTCTATCTTGAATATTAACCGAAATATTTGCATTTTTATTAAGTGCGTGCGGATAACGGACGAGATGAGATCAGCTAATTTCGGTTCTAGTCGTGAGTTTCCGCCAAAAGCTAGTTCGGCCGTTTCCGTAACTGTTCGGCTCTCGTAAAATTTCTCTATTGTAAAACTTCACGTGGGAAATCTGCTTAGTTTACGCAGCACCTGCGTGACGGACGTTTGGTGCCTCGCAATGAATTTAGCCCGTTTTTTGAGGGAAATCAGCTATTGAGGTCGAACTCATGACGGAATTTTCGAAATTTTTCTTCAAATATCCATCGATCCTACCTAGTAGATGACGAAAATTAGGTTCGAAATATCTCCGTTACTATAAGTCGTATCGAAAAAGTGTATAGAATAAATCGTATTTTAAATTAAATGTACTATTAATATTGTTATATACATTTATTCTCTATCTTGAATATTAACCGGGATATTCGCATTTTTTAGTCACATTTCGCAGCCTGGTTTTGAGCAGTAGACCTGATGTCTCAAGCTATGACAATCCCCTTCAACAGTTGTCACTATGCCAGGCTTCATGATATCCGCAACTTGCTGAGCCCACCATACTTGCCATTCCTACTCAGATAGGATGACTTCCACTGGGTCGCTACAACATTCGGCCAGTGGAACTAAGTACATTACCGCTCGTTCTGGGTTGTCAATAATGCCAGTTAGTACTGCATTTTTGTATTAATGTGTATCAGGTTATATTCTTATAAATTTCGTTTGCTGAGGACCCAATAAAGGCCTTGATCTCCGTTCTTATTTTTCAACCTTGTTCTACAAAAGCTGGCAGAACCCGTACCATTCATCAAGGGTAGCTACTACACAACTCTAATTTGTATAAGATTTTGTTAATTTGGGATGATCGATACGTAAGTCCTCACTTCTGGAAATGGGTATCATTCCTGGGGAGCATTTGACATCAATGTGCGTTTCCATTGTAGGCCAAGATGAACAGTAATTAGGCCTTGAACATCTAAATCTAGCTGCGATAGTGATGAGTTGTGCAATATGGAAGGCCAATGGTAGCAGTTAGTTGGCAGACGACACCAGTTTTGCCTTTGCCGTCTGCATATTTAGGCTTGAGGTCCGTTTTCTCCCGTGACTGGGTGAGGGCAGGGCTGCATTTCGAAACATCTCGCCCCAGATCAAGGATTACTGTACTCTCGTCTTGCCGCATTTCATATTATTGTAATTGAGAACAAAGAAACCTTCCAAACCTAGTTCTGAATGGAAAATCTGCTTAGTTTTCAAGCAAAATTGCCTGTTGCTGTTTATCATTAACCAGCAATGACAGAGTGGACTATTCGCAGCCTTGTTGCGATGAATTTATTTATTTAATTAACAAAGGTCACGATTATAGTTTCGATCGAAGACATATTAATCTTGGCTTATTTCCTGGGCGAAACCATTTATCTTATCAATCTTGTTGATGAATTCATAATTTTCAAAATCGTATTGTGACAGTTCCTTCATGTTCACTTAAAACTTTTCAGCTCCCGATTATGCAACATGAAAAAGAGGAATCCTCACAAAGGAACTAAACTAACGGCTATATCTTTGTCTATGACCTTCCACTTCTTTGTTGTTCCTTTGTGTAGTAGAATTTCTGCTGATAAGAGGTCATATGTGATAAATAAAAATGATTCGAAGTCACTTGAAGTGTTAGTTTTTTTCTTGACCTTCTCCCATAGACTAGCTAAGTAAAGTTAAATAGGTCAAGTTTTCACATCTCCAAGATAGGTATTGCCTACATGATAATTAGAACTAAATCAAATTGTTCTCATTTCGGTATTATATTTAACTTAGACTAACGTTTAAGTTTAGTATACTAAAACTACAAGTTATAATATTTTTAACATTTTCAAATATATTATTATATTCATCTTCTGAAATATCTCCTTTCTTACAATATACACCGTAAGTGGCGTTCGGGTTTAAATACTGTATACAATAAATTTTATTTTTTCTCTATCTACTGAGTATTTATGAGAAAATGTTATGCGAGTTTTCTTAAATATTTTCTGAATCTGAAATATCTAATATGTAAAGAATCGTCCGTTGTAAGCAAGGTACTGGATTTCGTGGGACGAATGGATGCTCCGGAACTGCCACAATTTGCCTTGCAGCTTCCAACGTTGTAAATGGCTTTGTCGTTATTAGTATAGGGTGATTAGTGGGAAACGCAGTTTTTGACTTGCGTAATAGTGATTAGTAGGAAACGCATGTTTTGACATGCATAGTATACAAGGAATGTCGTTGGGCGACGGGTGTTGTTGCACTGTAGAGGGGGGATTGTGCAGTTTCAGTTGGTGCTGAGATGTGGAACCATATTGTGTACACTGTTTTTCCTTTCATAAATACATTTTTTGTTCTGAATTGCCTGAGTACTCGTTATTTGAAAAACATGCGTTTCTCGGTAATTGCCCTGTATTTGGTGATACGCTCTCGGTACGAGGTTTGAATCCCGCCCTGGGCAGAAGAAATTTATTTAATGACGGACTAATTAAATAAACTCCTTAGGCCCACCCTGGCTAGAAAAGGATGGTAACCTGTAGATAACCCGTCCCGATTAGCCTAGTAGCATAAAGTGGACGTAAAATAAAATAAAAAATGTGTGCAATGCACACGGACGCCATCCTTTAGGGGCGGCAAAACCAAGGGCCCAAAAAAAAAATTTAGATTTTATTCTGGTTATTTCATTTTGATATTTTAGTCTACAAATAAATATGACTTTTAAAGTTCAGTTTTTTCTTTATTTCAAGCTCCTACCTACCATAAAAAAAAATACCATAATTCAAAATGCCTTAAGGGGCGCCAAAATCCCTTTTTGCACACAGGCGTCAGTAGCCCTTACTGGGACCCTGGTTGCTGCGATCCACCTAATATAATATCGAAGAATGACTACTTAGAACATATGTGGGCAACCCCCGGCCCGCTGTAAGATTTGATCCGGCCCGCGATACATTTTGAAAAACCCAATTAAACAAAAATATTACACTACTGTAATGTTTGGCAGATCCTATAAATGCAAACAGTTCATTTCATTGATGAAAGTTAATTAATCAAAACGTCGTACAAGGCTGACAGACGATAATTTGAAAATTCTTTACGTCTTTGTGTCAGTGGAATTAATCCAAACATATATGGATTAGTTTCCCAAATTAAAGCCCAAGTGTCTCATAGATTTCGGTGACGCTATTTGACTTTCGTTGCTTGTAATAATTCCAAATTTTACGATTTAATTATAATGTTGTACCTATTTATTTTGTGGTTTTAATGTGTTTTATTATAATTACATTGCCGTTATCGTCCCCTAGAATTTCAGAAAGTACTTCTGACATACCAAGGAACTTTCTGATGACCTCATACCTTCTACACTCAGTAAGCGGTTGTCACACTAACCAATGGCTGAGAGTTCTCCGATAAAAGGTTGTCACACTAACCAATGGCTGAGAGTTCTCCGATAAAAGGTTGTCACACTAACCAATGGCTGAGAGTTCTCCGATAAAAGGTTGTCACACTAACCAATGGCTGAGAGCTCTCCGTTAACCGGTTGTCACACTAACCAATAGCTGACAGTTCCCCGTTAACAGGCTGTCACACTAACCAATGGCTGAGAGTTCTCCGATAAAAGGTTGTCACACTAACCAATGGCTGAGAGTTCTCCGATAAAAGGTTGTCACACTAACCAATGGCTGAGAGTTCTCCGTTAACCGGTTGACACACTAACCAATGGCTGAGAGTTCTCCGTTAACCGGTTGTCACACTAACCAATGGCTGAGAGTTCTCCGATAAAAGGTTGTCACACTAACCAATGGCTGAGAGTTCTCCGATAAAAGGTTGTCACACTAACCAATGGCTGAGAGTTCTCCGATAAAAGGTTGTCACACTGACCAATGGCTGAGAGTTCTCCGATAAAAGGTTGTCACACTAACCAATGGCTGAGAGTTCTCCGATCAAAAAGGTTGTCACACTAACCAATGGCTGAGAGCTCTCCGTTAACCGGTTGACACACTAACCAATGGCTGAGTGAGTAACCGATTACCACACTAACCAGTAACCGATTACCACACTAACCAATGGCTGAGTAAGTTCTCCAGTACCTGGTTACCACACTAACCAATGGCTGAGTCAGTTCTAAAATTACCGGTTGCCAGACTAACCAATGGCTGATTGAGTGACAAAAACGACCCCGGACAAAAGATTAAATATAAATAATGAAGTTCAACCTATTTGAAATTTTTCAAGAGTTTAGAAGTAATTGCAATTCATAAATCCTAATCATGTGCTTCCAATAATGGAATATATTTTTCGTCGAAAGTTGTATTGATATGGTAATGTTCGTGAAGCGTGAATACTAGACGTTGCAACGACCTTAGCTCTTTCCAAGCATTCACGATCAGCAAGCCAACGAGGTATTCTTTTCCTCCAGCGAGATTGGGCGAATGTCTGAAAGGCTAATGAGCATGGAGTCATTACTTCGCAAGTTGGAATTATCTCAGTCATTATCCAACCAACAATTATTGCTGATCTTTGGTTGTTTTGTGCTTGCCTTTGCTGTTCAGAGTTACAAAAGAGCAGGCTGCCTTCTCATGCCCTTCCATCTTGCACAAGACAATCAAACCTTATTAATCTCAGATCTTGGCTCCGGGAGAGGTGTAGTGATTTCTTATCGTGTCGTTTTCATTCCAAAATATCAATGGTTATTGGTACAATCATAACTCTTTCTCCGATATTTGATTTCATATCGGGCTGAAGATCTATAGATGTTTATATAGACAGAATTAATATGTGCAGAGACCCTTTATACTAGTGTGGCGAGTTCAACGAAAAATTCAACAAAAAAGGTCAGACTGTCCTAGATCCCACACTGTAATCGCCAAGAACATTCCTGGCACAATGACTCTTGATAGGTTGCTCTTCCAAATGGCAAAATTTGGAAAACTACATTTTCGTCTGCTGGTCCAGTGGTAAAGGACATTTGGAAGAGATATTTGCCGTGGAGGGGATGGACCTAGCCCCGCTGTGTGGCAGCCCTTGGCCTTCATGGCACTTCTTGCTAGCACGTGCCTCTATGGGATACTACCTTGCTAGCCTTTGGCTACTTCCCGCCAGCCCTTGGCCCTCTTTACTTCTTCCTGCCAACCCTTGGCCCTCTTTCCTACTTCCTGCCCGCCCTTGACCTCATGCCTACTTCCTGCCAGCCCTTGGCCCTCATGCCTACTTCCTGCCCGCCCTTGGCCCTCATGGCACTTCTTGCTAGCACGTGCCTCTATGGGATACTACCTTGCTAGCCTTTGGCTACTTCCTGCCAGCCCTTGGTCCTCTTTCCTACTTCCCGCCAGTCCTTCGCCCTCATGCCTTCTTCCTGCCAGCCCTTGGCCCTCATGCCTTCTTCCTGCCAGCCCTTGGCCCTCTTTCCTACTTCCTGCCAGCCCTTGGCCCTCTTTCCTACTTCCTGCCAGCCCTTGGCCCTCTTTCCTACTTCCTGCCAGCCCTTGGCCCTCTTTCCTTCTTCTTTCTTGGCCCTCTTGGGCACTTCCATAGAACACATTCATTGTCAACAGCTACCATAAATGGACATTTATTTGGAGGTTTTAATAATCTCCTTCTTGTAGTTCAAGAGGTGATATTAACCTCAGAAAATTTAATAAGATGAATTTATTTATATATAGGTACAAACTAGCGTCATCCCTTTTTCTTGTTGTCCTTAAAAAACAATGTTACTCAGTTTTCATTTCATTAATGTACTTAACTGATAACACAAGCAAGAGAGATATCAATGAGTGTTTTGTTCACAAGTTATTTACTGTTCAATTTTTGTGAATGACGAGATGTTATTTTATTTTTACCTTTCAGCAGATTTCCCTCAGGAGAAATCAGGTATTGATGTTGTACTTTTGACGCGAGTTTCAAAAAATATCTTCAAATGTACATCGATCCTACCTTGGAGATGACGAAAATGATGTCCGTTGGAAATATATATACATGCCTGTTAACGCTCTAGCAGTCATAATTTTTGTTGGCTCGTTTTATGTCAAAGTGATTATCAAGTTCGTTAAGGGCTAACATAGAACCAGTGAGTGGGGGGAGGGGGTTTGAGGACGGGATTTCGAAATCTTTATGTTGTTTTGCGTCGGATCGAAACTTTCTATAGATTCGATGTTTTTTCAAATGCAAGTTCTATATATGTTATAATGAATGTTATAATGTATCTTGCTAATTAACTGAGATATTTGCATTATTTAGTTTTTGGCCTCCTACTCATGTCATATTGACAATATGCTGTTATATTATGGAGCACATTATTTAAAGCCTAAATACCATATATTGTTCTCATTGAACATTTACGTTTTAGCAGATTTCCCTTAAGGGAAATCAGCTATTGAGGTTGTACTCATGACGGAATTTTCGACATTTTTCTTCAAATGTCCATCGATCCTACCTAGTAGATGACGAAAATGAGGTCCGTTCAAAACTGTATATATATATCTATATCTATATATATATATATATATATATATATATATATATATATATATATATATATATTTGTCTGTTACCGCTCTAGCGGTCGCAATTTTTGTTTGATCCTTACCAAACTTCATATTTAAGCGTTTTATGTAAAAAGAAAGATCATGTTCGTTAACGGCTGAAATCGGACCAGTGGGAGGGGGGGTTTAGAGGGGAGGATTTTCGAAAATTCGAAATATCTCCGTTACTATACGTCGGATCAAAAGATTGTATAGAACCAATCTTATTGGAAATTAAATTTACTATAAATATTGTTCTATACATTAATTCTCTATCTTGAATATTAACCGAGATATTTGCATTTGTATTCTGCGTGTGGTCACCAATATGCTATGTTCGGAGTTTCTGACGAGAGCTCTGGCGGCCGTTTCCATAACTATCGTCCCTCGTGAATAGGTTTAGAGGTTAGGTTAACTGTTTTTTGGGCTAGAAACTACTGGGTTATTACGCCCTAAATAATGTTTTTTAGGTTTAGAGGTTTCTTACTACTACAGTTGTTATTAGGCAGATTTCTCTATTGTAAAACTTCACGTGGGAAATCTGCTTAGTTTACGCAGACCCTGCGTGACGGACTTTTGATATAAATGCGAATGCACGACGCACGTGGGAAATCTGGTTAGTTAACGCAGCCCCTGCGTGAAGGATTTTTTTTGTATACTTGGAGCAAGCGCACTGTATTTCGTGTCAAGTGCGGAGATTCGAATCCGTTAATATAGGCCTCTTATTAAGGGACAAATAGAGAATAGATGACATGAGCAACGAGCCAAAACTTAGCGTGGGGAATATGGAGCCCTTGCGTCACTGAGTTTTCTACTTGAGAGCAATTCGAAGTATTAGTTTGATATTCCAATCGCTCAAACTGTTTGCTACCATTTTCATAAGGACTGTTTCACCAAGATTATATATATTTGCATAAGAACCCATTATTGGTAATAAACAAATCCTTATTTGCATTTAATTTACTTACTCCAAAGTGTTTAAGGTGCCAATCTCTTATCCGAAACAAATACTCAATTTAATCAATAAAACTAAGACCTTTCCTCAATATCTCGTTGAAAGTTTCTAATTAACTATAAACAGCTCCTACCACTGCATATTAAATTGTTTGTTTGTTTCCTAAGGTTTTAGGGCGAAGAACTATTAGGTTATCATTACCCTGTAATATCTATAATTCCCATTTTGGAGAAGTACCTGCACTTTGGGAGTAAACTATGTTTATATTAATTGTTAATATTTTTATATCCTTATCTATATCACTATTTAAAATTTAACAATATAAAAAAGATACAACAAATTTCTTAATAAAAATTTGTTATTAGTAGTTTAAATTTCTTTATTTTTATTTTCATAAAACTAAATAATTTATCTATCTCTTTGGGGTCATCCCCAAGGGCCATTGCTATATTATTGGAAATATTGCATTCGTTTCAAATATTTGTATACGCATGCTATTCCATTAATAACTAGGAGATAGTCAAGTCTCTGATACACTTTCCACATATCGAAGGCTGGTCTTTTGTCATAAGATAACCATGTGTAAATCTTGTGTGCCCTATTCGGAGTCTTCCTAATACGACTTCATCTCTTCTGTTGTCCCTTGTCGAATATTTTCATGGATGGATGAGGTTTTAATAGTTTTTTAGTGTATTTTATTATTAAATTGTACTCCTCTAGGAAAATTTTAATTCTTGTGTACATTGGTGGTTTGCTGAAAACCGAAGACTATACAATCAAAATATCTCGGTTGATATTCAAGATAGGAAAAATATGTATATAACAACTGTTATAGGTAATTAAATATACAATAATTGGTGTGGCTACCAGGACACCAGAATATTGGACGAAGCACTGAAGTTGACATGCTCGCAAAACTAACGACAAAAAACACCAATACTGACATTAAAAAAATAACTTCGGACGACTTACAAAGCTACGTTAAAACTAACACACTCCAAGAATGGCAACA
>CM032228.1:5077500-5257500 GCA_019009955.1 Riptortus pedestris
GGTAACGCCTGTTGGGAGCTAGTCTTGGAGACTATGCATGGAATTATATGGATGAGCCATGTTGGGAGCTAGTCTTGGAGAATGTGCATGGAATTATAGGGTAAGGCCTGTTGGGAGCTAGTCTTGGAGACTATGCATGGAATTATATGGATGAGCCATGTTGGGAGCTACTCTTGGAGAATGTGCATGGAATTATAGGGTAAGGCCTGTTGGGAGCTAGTCTTGGAGACTATGCATGGAATTATATGGATGAGCCATGTTGGGAGCTAGTCTTGGAGAATGTGCATGGAATTATAGGGTAAGGCCTGTTGGGAGCTAGTCTTGGAGACTATGCATGGAATTATATGGATGAGCCATGTTGGGAGCTAGTCTTGGAGAATGTGCATGGAATTATAGGGTAAGGCCTGTTGGGAGACGTTCTTGGAGACTATGTATGGAATTATAGGGCAAGGCCTGTTGGGAGCTAGTCTTGGAGAATGTGCATGGAATTATAGGGTAAGGCATGTTGGGAGTCGGTCTTGGAGACTATGTATGGAATTATATGGATGAGCCATGTTGGGAGCTAGTCTTGGAGACTATGCATGGAATTATATGGATGAGCCATGTTGGGTGCTAGTCTTGGAGAATGTGCATGGAATTATATGGATGAGCCATGTTGGGTGCTAGTCTTGGAGACTATGCATGGAATTATATGGATGAGCCATGTTGGGAGCTAGTCTTGGAGACTATGTATGGAATTATATGGATGAGCCATGTTGGGAGCTAGTCTTGGAGACTATGTATGGAATTATATGGATGAGCCATGTTGGGAGCTAGTCTTGGAGACTATGCATGGAATTATATGGATGAGCCATGTTGGGTGCTAGTCATGGAGACTATGCATGGAATTATATGGATGAGCCATGTTGGGAGCTAGTCTTGGAGACTATGCATGGAATTATATGGATGAGCCATGTTGGGTGCTAGTCTTGGAGACTATGCATGGAATTATATGGATGAGCCATGTTGGGAGCTAGTCTTGGAGACTATGTATGGAATTATATGGATGAGCCATGTTGGGAGCTAGTCTTGGAGACTATGTATGGAATTATATGGATGAGCCATGTTGGGAGCTAGTCTTGGAGAATGTGCATGGAATTATAGGGTAACGCCTGTTGGGAGGCAGTCTATTATACAGTGTTGATTGAATTAGCCCTGAGTAAGAGGAAATGTGTGTTTTTGCGATATTTCGGGTTCTGTAATGATCCTTTTATTGTTATCTTCAAACGAACTTTGGTGTAGATAGTGATCGGTATTGCGTTCACAGACCCTAGGTATATTGTCGGGATAAGACTTCTGGGGGACACATTTTGTCCAATCAGGTGGCATCGCCCATGGGGGGTGATACTAAACTGTTTTCTTAACTTCAAATCAAGTGTTTGTTTTTTATGTATTTAATATTGCGTTTAAAGAATTAGTAAAATATTATCTATGAGGAAAATGACATGTCATTAAATATTTATAAATTTTTTCATATAGATTTTGAAGTTCCATTGAGATTCTGAGTCGAGATCAACTGCTAATGGAAAGATAAGAAGATACTCAACTGATAACATTGTTGTTATAAGTACGGAATGGAACCAAGTTGTCATTAGGCTGAGACCTTCACCAGCAATGGGGCAGTTCTTCAAATGGCTTATAACAACAATATGTATGATACAGATAGTTAATGGCCACGATGTTCTTGACTTGAGTTCGCCAGACTGGAGTGTTTACAATGCAAAACAGAGTAATTCAATATTACAATTTAATTATTTTACCATGAGAACTTGATTTACATCTTTAACAATGCATTTTTGTTTTCTTTTGTAGCTATTTTAACAGTTGGACCTGTCCCTGGTGGTGTCTATTCAACACTAAAAGATGCTGGCAATATTTCAGACATTCTGTTTGGGAAGAACGATCTCAACTACAGATGGATCGGGGGAGAAGATTGGTCATATTTCAGGACCTTCCAAAGTTTGTACTTAATCAAATCATTTTTAAAATAGTTTTAGCTTTGCATTCAATTTGAATAATACGGTTAGATGAGATCCATCAAATTGCTTCCCCGTTGAACGGTACGAACCTTCCAGTCCGCTTTAGTTCAGTTCCCATAACCCACAAATCCAAGTTTTTTTTTCTTTCTTCTATTGCCTGAAATAGCACAATTGCTTTTAGCAGATTTGCCTCAAGGGAAAGGGATTTCCCTCTAGGGAGTACTCCTATTGTAACCAGCAGAGCAACAGTTATGTACAATAGTTTTTAAGTATAATAAATAAACTACATGGAATAAACTACGATTTTTTCACCAACACTGACCCAAACTCAAAAAAACAACAACACCATATACAAATATATTTGTCTGTTAACGCTCTAGCGGCCACAATTTTTGTTTGATCGTTACAAAACTCGATATTTAAACTTTTTTGTAAAAAAAGACAGATCAAGGTCGTTAATGGCTGAAATCGGACAAGGGGGAGGGGGGAGTTTAGAGGGAGAAATTTTGAAACTACGAAATATCTCTGTTACTATTCGTTGGATCGAACCGTTGTATAGAAACAATTTTATTTGACAATTAAATTTGCTATAAATATTGTTCTATACATATTTTCCGTATAATGAGTTTTAACCGAGATATTTGGATTTTATAGTTTTACTCTCTCAGTAAACCCCACTCCTACTCATGTTATATTAATAATAAACTGTTATATCATGAGTCACTCAATTACAAGGCTAAATACCAAATATTGTTGTCATTTAACTGTTATTCTGTTTGATATATGCAAATACGGTCTATTTACCCCCCCCCTTTTAGCAGATTTCCCTTAAGTAAAATCAGCTATTGAGATTGTACTCATGACGGAATGTTTGAAATTTTTTCGAAGTGGGAGGGGGGGGTAGAGGGGAGGATTTTCGAAAATTCGAAATATCTCCGATCGAAAATTTGTACAGAATCAATCTTATTGCAAATTAAATTTACTATAAATATTGTTATATACATTTATTCTCTATCTTGAATATTAACCGAGATATTTGCATTTTTATTAAATCTGGGCGGCTAACGGACGAAGTGACTTTCCCGCCAAAAGCTAGTTCGGCCGTTTCATTAAGTGCTCGGCTCTCGTGAAATTTCTCTATTGTAAAACTTCACGTGGGAAATCTGCTTAGCTTACGCAGCCACTGCGTGACGGACTTTTTCTTCTTGGATTACTAAAACTTAACGGATGGAGATAAAACTGATTCTGATTAATTACAAATTACAGCACTTGCTTTAGTAAATTGTTCTCAATCAAATTATATTCAGATATATTTCGTTAATTGTTCGTCTTTCCGGTCTATCTATCTATTCAGCGCTACGTGGTTGGCTGGCGTGTTTGTTTACAATTCACCCACTTTCCGTTGTAGAGATTATTAACTTGTATTGTAAATTGACTGAAAGATTTCTCATTACCATTTGTATTTATTCACTTAACATTTTAGGTAGTGTTACTTGCATATATATATATATATATATATATATATATATATATATATATATATATATATATACTAGCTCAGATAACCGGCTTCGGCCGGGAATTCATTTGAGGCTGAATAGTGATGGCATTTTTTAGCAGGCTTTACATTGCACAATATTTTGACATTTACCCGTCCCAGTGTTTAGGATTGATACCCGTCGTTGCCGTGGATTTGCTAATAATAGAATATTTGTTCGATAAGGCTTCACTGTCTTCGATATTTTTATATTTCCCGTCTCTTATACATGTAAATATGGTGAATTTTTATTTCAGGCCTCCCTTTTAACCCCCCTCCCGTTCGAACCTAAAAATTTTAATATAACTTATAATCATGGAAGAATTAATGCTAATTGACATACCGAGCTTTAATTAGTTCGGTTAAGTCTTTTTTGGCAAATAATATTGTTGACTCCCGCTATAATTTTTAGCGTATAACGCATTTAAACTTCGGTATACGACAAAAGTGTATATAACAAAAGTTACACTAAATAACAAAATAGACAACTTTTAATATGTGCATATTTGCCGAAAAACCAATAGAAAAAGAAATATCGCTATTTTTAATTTCAGGCTTCCCTTATAACCCCCACTCCTGTTCGCCTCAGAGAAAATTAATATAGCCTAAAGTCTAAGTTGGGTTAGTAGTAATATACATACCAAGTTTCATAAAATTCGGTTCAGCCGTTTATGCGTGAAAAGGTAACAAACAAACAAACAAACATACACGAAAGAAACAAAATGCAGTTATGGTGTCTATGACATGTGAAACGAAAAGTTATCGTGAAATTTCGGGGAAAAAATCAATGTACAGACAGAGGTTACAATTTTATATATATATAGATATACTAGCTCAGATACCCGGCTTCGCCCGGGAATTGATTTGAGGCTGAATGGTGATGGTATTTTTTTGGCAAGGCTTTAATTTGCACAATATTTTGACATTTACCCGTTCCAGTGTTTAGGGTTAATTCCCGTTGTTGGTATTATTAACAAATATAATAAAATTAATTTTTTATGTAAGTCTTCACTGTCCTCCAAATGGTCATATTTCCCGTAGACAAATAGACAATGAAATATCGCGAATTTTTATTTCAGGCCTCCCTTATAACCCCCACTCCCGTTCTAACCTAAGAATTTTAATATAGCTTATAATCATGGAAGAATTAATGCTAATTGACATACCGAGTTTTTGTAAGTTCGCGTATAACTCATTTATACTTCCGTATACCGCAAAAGTGTATATAACAAAAGTTACTGTAAATAACAAAATAAACAACTTTTTTTATAGGAATATTTGCTGAATAAGCAATAGGAAACGAAATATCGCTATTTTTAATTTCAGGCCTCCCATATAACCCCCACTCCTGGCCGTCCCTAGAAATGTTAGTATGGTTTATTATAAGGAAGGCGTTAGTACTAATTCACATACCGAGTTTGGTTTAGTTCGGTTGAGTCTTTAATGCCTAATAAATTGTTGACGTTTACGGCAAAAGTGCATATAACTAAAGTCCGTCTCGCAGGGGCTGCGTAAACTAAGCAGATTTCCCACGTGAAGTTATACAGTAGAGAAATCTCCATAGGAAAGCCAAACGGTGACGGCAAAGGGCCGAACTAGCTTTTCGCGGGAAATTCAAAAATCCGTTATCGGCCCAAATTTCATAAAAATACAAATATCTCGGTTATTAATCAAGATAGGGAATAAATGTATATAACAATATTTATAGTAAATTTAATTTGTAATAAGATTGATTCTGTACACTTTTTCGATCCGGCGTATAGTAACGGAGATATTTCGAATTTTCGAAAATCCTCCCCTCTAAACCCCCCCCCCTCCCACTGGTCCGATTTCAGCCGTTAACGAACTTGATCTTTATTTTACATAAAACGACTAAATATCGAGTTTGGTAACGATCAAACAAAAATTGCGACCGCTAGAGCGGTAACAGACCAATTTTCGGCCAATATGCACATAACAAAAGTTGTTTATTTTGTTATTTAGAGAAACTTTTTTTATATACACTATCGTCGTATACCGAAGTATAAAGGCGTTATACGCTAAAGATTATAGCGGGAGTCAACAATTTTATTTGGCACAAAAGACTCAACCGAACTAAATAAAACACTCAGTATGTGTATTAGCACTAACGCCTTCCTTATAATAAGCCATACTAACATTTCTAGGGACGGGCAAGAGTGGGGGTTATAAGGGAGGCTTGAAATTAAAAATAGTGATTTCCTATTGGGGTTTCGGCAAATATGCACATAACAAAAGTTGTTTATTTTGTTATTTAGAGAAATTTCCTCAACACTTTTTCCAATATGAACTACCAGGTACCTCAAATGAAAAAATTGATTCAAATGTATGTCAATATTTTCTCATTAATAATTCAAATATATGCATAATGCACAGGAAACGGGAAATATGACAATATGCAGGGCAGTGAAGTCTTACATAAAAAAATAATTTTATTATTAACAAATCCACAGAAACGACGGGAGTTAACCCTAAACACCGGGACGGGTAAATGTCAAAATATTTTGCAAAGTAAGCCCTTGCACAAAAATATACCATCACCATTCAGCCTCAAATGAATTCCCCAGCGAAGCCGGGTATCTGAGCTAGTATATATTTATATATATATATATATATATATATATATATATATATATATATATAAAATTGTAACCTCTGTCTGTACATTGATTTTTTTCGCGAAATTTCACGATAACTTTTCGTTTCACATGTCATAGACACCATAACTGCATTTTGTTTCTTTCGTGTCTGTTTGTTTGTTTATTTGTTTGTTTTTTTGTTTGTTTGTTACCTTTTCACGCATAAACGGCTGAACAGAATTTTATGAAACTTGGTATGTATATTACTACTAGCCCAAGTTAGACTTTAGGCTATATTAAAATTCTCTGAGATGAACAGGAGTGGGGGTTATAAGGGAGGCCTGAAATTAAAAATAGCGAGATATTTCCTTTTCTATTGGTTTTTCGGCAAATATGAACATAACAAAAGTGGTTTATTTTGTTATTTAGAGTAACTTTTGTTATATACACTTTTTTCGTATACCTAAGCATAAATGAGTTATACGTTAAAAACTACTGCGGAAGTCAACAATTTTATTTGGCCCAAAAAACTCAACCGAACTAAACCAAACTCGGTATGTGAGTTAGCACTAGCAACTTCCTTATAATAAGCTATACTAACATTTCTAGGGACGGCCAGGAGTGGGGGTTATAAGGGAGGTCTGAAATTAAAAATAGTGATATTTCGTTTCCTATTGGGGTTTCGGCAAATATGTACATAACAAAGGTTGTTTATTTTGTTATTTAGAGAAACTTTTTTTATATAAAATATCGTCGTATACCGAAGTATAAAGGCGTTATACGCTAAAAATTATAGCCGGAGTCAACAATTTTATTTGGCTCAAAAGACTCAACCGAACTAAATAAAACACTCGGTATGTGTATTAGCACTAACACCATCCTTATAATAAGCCATACTATCATTTCTAGGAACGGGCAGGAGTGGGGGTTATAAGGGAGGCCTGAATTTACAAATTTTATTATTAACAAATCCACAGAAACGACGGGTATTAGGCCTAAACACTGGGACGGGTAAATGTCAAAATATTGTGCAAAGTAAAGCCTTGCCAAAAAAAAAAAAAAACCATCACTATTCAGCCTCAAATCAATTCCCGGGCGAAGCCGGGTATCTGAGCTAGTATATATATTTGTCTGTTAACGCTCTAGCGGTCGCAATTTTTTGTTTGATCGTTACAAAAATTGATATTTAACGTCATATGAAAAAAGAAAGATCAAGTTCGTTAATGGCTGAAATCGGGCCAGTGGGGGGGGGGGGTTAGAGGGGGGATTTTCGAAAATTCGAAATATCTCCGTTACCATACGTCGATCGAAAAATTGTATAGAGCCAATCTTATTCCAAATTAAATTTACTATATACTTTCATCTACACATTTATTCTCTATCTTGAATATTAACCGAGATATTTGCATTTTTATTAAACTTAGGTCGGTAACGAATGACAGTTTCCCGCCAAAAGCTAGTTCGGCCATTTGCCGTAAATGTTCGGCTCTCGTATGGAGATTTCTCTATTGTAAGTTTACGCAGCCCCTGCGTGACGGACTTTTTTTTTATTTTAATGTATTTTAACACTAGTATTATTAGACTAAAATAAAAGCAAGTCAACAATTTTATCTGAATTTCTTTTTTTTGAATAGTCAAATTGAATGTGATATTTTTAACAATTATTGTTGTTTCGTACAAAAGACGTCATGAATATAAAAATAATTTGGGTTTGTTGCAGTGAACAGTTCCCAACTTGCTTCCCCCATCATTGAGCTGGTTCTGGAAGGAGTGGACACCGTCGCTGATGTATATCTGAACAGCAAGTATCTGCTCAGCTGTAATAACATGTTCCTCACCTACACAGCTGATATCAAGCCATATCTCCTGGTAAGCTAGGGCCCTACCTCTTGGTAGGCTAGAACCCTAATGAGAGGGCCCTACCTCTTGGTAACCTAGAACCCTAATGCTAGGACCCTACATCTTGGTAAGGTAGGAAGGACCCTTATGCTAGGACCATACCTCTTGGTAACCTAGAACCCTAATGCTAGGACCCTATCTCTTGGTAAGATAGGAAGGACCCTTACGCTAGGACCCTACCACTTGGTAAGCTAGGACACTAATGCTAAGGCCTACCTCTTGGTAAGGTAGGACCCTAATGCTAGGACCATACCTCTTGGTAAGCTAGAACCCTAATGCTAGGACCCTACCTCTTGGTAAGCTAGGACCCTAATGCTAGGACCCTACCTCTTGGTAAGGTAGGACCCTAATGCTAGGACCCTACCTCTTGGTAAGCTAGGACCCTAATGCTAGGACCCTACCTCTTGGTAAGCTAGGACCCTAATGCTATGACGCTACCTCTTGGTAAGCTAGAACCCTAATGCTAGGACCCTATCCAACCTCTTGGTAAGCTAGGACCCTAATGCTAGGACCCTATCCAACCTCTTGGTAAGCTAGCACTCCTATTTCAATATTCTAAAATATATTAGTAGGATAAACCAGCCATATTCTAGAATATATTACTAGGATAAACCAGTCGTCGTATTTTACAATATATTACTATGCAAAATCAGTCATATTCTTTAATATATTACTAGTCAAAATCAGCCATATTCTACTAATACATTATAATCAAAATAATTCACAGTCTACTGATTTATTACTACTTTATTACATCATTTGAATGAGATGTTTCGTAGTCCTTCTCCAAAATGCGTTTTTTCCTCATCAATGATCCTGAATTTTTCTAATACATGAATGATTGATTGAGTTTAACTTAAAAAATCTGTTTGGTTAATGTTGCTAGGAAGGGCAGAACAACATAACATTCCTGTTCAAGTCGCCTATCGCAGAAGCAGCTAGACTGGCATCAGAGAGTAGCTACGTGGTGCCCCCGCTCTGTCACCCAGCTGACTACAAAGGCGAATGCAGTATCAACATGTTGCGGAAGATGCAGGCTTCCTTCTCCTGGGACTGGGGACCAGCATTCCCTTCCATAGGCATCTGGTTAGTAGCATCTCAGGCCTTCATCAGCTATAGAACCATGTCCTGGACCGAACTATTTACACGATAGTCCTGTATTAGAGTTAGTTTTGGATGGAAGATGCAGGCATCCTTCTCCTGGGACTGGGGGCCAGCATTCCCTTCCATAGGCATTTGGTTAGTAGCATCTCAGGCCTTCATCAGCTATAGAACCATGTCCTGGACCGAACTATTTGCACGATAGTCCTGTATTAGAGTTAGTTTTGGATGGAAGATGCAGGCATCCTTCTCCTGGGACTGGGGGCCAGCATTCCCTTCCATAGGCATCTGGTTAGTAGCATATCAGGCCTTCATCAGCTATAGAACCATGTCCTGGACCGAACTATTTACACGATAGTCCTGTATTAGAGTTAGTTTTGGATGGAAGATGCAGGCATCCTTCTCCTGGGACTGGGGGCCAGCATTCCCTTCCATAGGCATCTGGTTAGTAGCATCTCAGGCCTTCATCAGCTATAGAACCATGTCCTGGACCGAACTATTTACACGATAGTCCTGTATTAGAGTTAGTTTTGGATGGAAGATGCAGGCATCCTTCTCCTGGGACTGGGGGCCAGCATTCCCTTCCATAGGCATTTGGTTAGTAGCATCTCAGGCCTTCATCAGCTATAGAACCATGTCCTGGACCGAACTATTTGCACGATAGTCCTGTATTAGAGTTAGTTTTGGATGGAAGATGCAGGCATCCTTCTCCTGGGACTGGGGGCCAGCATTCCCTTCCATAGGCATCTGGTTAGTAGCATCTCAGGCCTTCATCAGCTATAGAACCATGTCCTGGACCGAACTATTTGCACGATAGTCCTGTATTAGAGTTAGTTTTGGATGGAAGATGCAGGCATCCTTCTCCTGGGACTGGGGGCCAGCATTCCCTTCCATAGGCATTTGGTTAGTAGCATCTCAGGCCTTCATCAGCTATAGAACCATGTCCTGGACCGAACTATTTGCACGATAGTCCTGTATTAGAGTTAGTTTTGGATGGAAGATGCAGGCATCCTTCTCCTGGGACTGGGGGCCAGCATTCCCTTCCATAGGCATCTGGTTAGTAGCATCTCAGGCCTTCATCAGCTATAGAACCATGTCCTGGACCGAACTATTTGCACGATAGTCCTGTATTAGAGTTAGTTTTGGATGGAAGATGCAGGCATCCTTCTCCTGGGACTGGGGGCCAGCATTCCCTTCCATAGGCATTTGGTTAGTAGCATATCAGGCCTTCATGTCTGGACCATGTCCTGGACCGAACTATTTGCACGATAGTCCTGTATTAGAGTTAGTTTTGGATGGAAGATGCAG
Source organism: Riptortus pedestris (assembly GCA_019009955.1). Classification (NCBI taxonomy): domain Eukaryota; kingdom Metazoa; phylum Arthropoda; class Insecta; order Hemiptera; family Alydidae; genus Riptortus; species Riptortus pedestris. The sequence goes on from CM032228.1 coordinate 5,087,961, forward strand.
GCATCCTTCTCCTGGGACTGGGGGCCAGCATTCCCTTCCATAGGCATTTGGTTAGTAGCATCTCAGGCCTTCATCAGCTATAGAACCATGTCCTGGACCGAACTATTTGCACGATAGTCCTGTATTAGAGTTAGTTTTGGATGGAAGATGCAGGCATCCTTCTCCTGGGACTGGGGGCCAGCATTCCCTTCCATAGGCATCTGGTTAGTAGCATATCAGGCCTTCATCAGCTATAGAACCATGTCCTGGACCGAACTATTTGCACGATAGTCCTGTATTAGAGTTAGTTTTGGATGGAAGATGCAGGCATCCTTCTCCTGGGACTGGGGGCCAGCATTCCCTTCCATAGGCATCTGGTTAGTAGCATATCAGGCCTTCATCAGCTATAGAACCATGTCCTGGACCGAACTATTTGCACGATAGTCCTGTATTAGAGTTAGTTTTGGATGGAAGATGCAGGCATCCTTCTCCTGGGACTGGGGGCCAGCATTCCCTTCCATAGGCATCTGGTTAGTAGCATATCAGGCCTTCATCAGCTATAGAACCATGTCCTGGACCGAACTATTTGCACGATAGTCCTGTATTAGAGTTAGTTTTGGATGGAAGATGCAGGCATCCTTCTCCTGGGACTGGGGGCCAGCATTCCCTTCCATAGGCATTTGGTTAGTAGCATATCAGGCCTTCATCAGCTATAGAACCATGTCCTGGACCGAACTATTTCCACGATACTCCTGTATTAGAGTTAGTTTTGGATGGAAGATGCAGGCATCCTTCTCCTGGGACTGGGGGCCAGCATTCCCTTCCATAGGCATTTGGTTAGTAGCATATCAGGCCTTCATCAGCTATAGAACCATGTCCTGGACCGAACTATTTGCACGATAGTCCTGTATTAGAGTTAGTTTTGGATGGAAGATGCAGGCATCCTTCTCCTGGGACTGGGGGCCAGCATTCCGGACTGGGGGCCAGCATTCCCTTCCATAGGCATCTGGTTAGTAGCATCTCAGGCCTTCATCAGCTATAGAACCATGTCCTGGACCGAACTATTTGCACGATAGTCCTGTATTAGAGTTAGTTTTGGATGGAAGATGCAGGCATCCTTCTCCTGGGACTGGGGGCCAGCATTCCCTTCCATAGGCATCTGGTTAGTAGCATCTCAGGCCTTCATCAGCTATAGAACCATGTCCTGGACCGAACTATTTGCACGATAGTCCTGTATTAGAGTTAGTTTTGGATGGAAGATGCAGGCATCCTTCTCCTGGGACTGGGGGCCAGCATTCCCTTCCATAGGCCTCTGGTTAGTAGCATATCAGGCCTTCATCAGCTATAGAACCATGTCCTGGACCGAACTATTTGCACGATAGTCCTGTATTAGAGTTAGTTTTGGATGGAAGATGCAGGCATCCTTCTCCTGGGACTGGGGGCCAGCATTCCCTTCCATAGGCATCTGGTTAGTAGCATATCAGGCCTTCATCAGCTATAGAACCATGTCCTGGACCGAACTATTTGCACGATAGTCCTGTATTAGAGTTAGTTTTGGATGGAAGATGCAGGCATCCTTCTCCTGGGACTGGGGGCCAGCATTCCCTTCCATAGGCATTTGGTTAGTAGCATCTCAGGCCTTCATCAGCTATAGAACCATGTCCTGGACCGAACTATTTGCACGATAGTCCTGTATTAGAGTTAGTTTTGGATGGAAGATGCAGGCATCCTTCTCCTGGGACTGGGGGCCAGCATTCCCTTCCATAGGCATTTGGTTAGTAGCATCTCAGGCCTTCATCAGCTATAGAACCATGTCCTGGACCGAACTATTTGCACGATAGTCCTGTATTAGAGTTAGTTTTGGGCGGAATAAGGAGAAAAGGGAATCCAGTGTCGTTGAAAAGTCGAATTGTTACGGGTTGTACGGAGCCCTTACGTTTCTGAATTGTTGCCTACATTTCTAATTAATTACATACTAATGCGCTCATTATGCAATTAAAGATTTAAGATGGAGTATGGTTTCAGCAGGTTTACCTTAAGGGAATTCAGCTATTGAGGACGTAGTCATGAAACCATTTTCGATAAATTTCCTCAAATGTCCATCGATCCTACCCAAAAATCAGGTTCGTTCAAAATTATTATATTTAATTGTCTGTTACTGCTCTGGCGGTCGCTATTTTTGTTTAATCGTTATCAATCTCAATATATAAGCGTTTTATGAAGAAAAAAAAAAAGAAGATCAAGTTCGTTAACTGCTAAAGTCGGAGGGGGGTTTAGGGGGTGATTTTCAAAAATTCGAAATATTTTAGTTATTATACGTCAAATCGAAACAGTCCACAGAACAAATGTTATTACATATTTAATTTCCTATAAATTGTGTCATATTAACAAGCTGCTTTTATATTATGAACCACTTTATTCTAAGCTTAAATACCAAATATTGTTTCAAGATACCATTATTATTCCAGAAGCCTGCAAATTCGTTGCTTGCTGACGTCACCAATTGAGATTTTACGTTCTTGTTTCGAAGATGTTTACTTGATCTACAACATACTCGGTATTTAACAGTTTCATTCAAGACTATAGATCATATTTGATGCTGGCTGAAGTCCGACCCGTAATAGTGGGGGTTTAGATGGGGGGGGGGCTCGAAAATTCAAAATACTGTCGACATTATGGATCGCAATGTAAAATGTTGTGGGACCATTTACTCGAACTTTATACGAAAACAGGGAATATATTGTCATATGAGATCAAAAGTTTGTTATACTAGCTTAGTTTACGCAGCTCCTGCGTAACGGAATGATTTCTATTTTAACAGATTTCACTCATGGCGCGATTTTTTAAAAATTTCTTCAAATGTCCATCGATCCTACCCAGGAGATGACGAAAATGAGGTCCGTTCAAAATTATATATACCAAACTCGGATTTTAATCGTTTTATGTAAAAAGGAAGATCAAGTTCGTTATTGCCAGAAATCGGACCAGTGGGAGGGGGGAGTTTAGAGGTGGGATTTTCAAAAATTCGAATTATCTCAGTTATTATGCGTCGGATCGACAAATTATATACCGTAGAATCAATCTTATTGCAAATTAAATTTACAATAAATATTCTATACATTTATTCACTATCTTGAATATAACTGAGATATTTGCATTTGTATTAAGTGTGTGTGGTTGGCAGAAGTCGGCTATGTTAGCGACATTCCGCCGGGAGCTAGTGCGACCGTTTCCGTAACTGTTCATCGTGAATTGGTTTAGAGAATTGTTACTACTATTAGTAGGCAGATTTCTCTATTGTAAAACTTCACGTGGGGAACTCTGCTAAGTTTACGCAGCCCCAGCGTGACGGACATTTTATTGTATTTCAGGAAGCCAGTGAAGGTGATCATGAGCAGCGGCCCAGTGATCGGCTCCATCAAAGCGTCGACCCTAGACCAGGACTCCAACTGGATGCTGAAGGTAGTTGTCGGCTTCGAGCCTTTGAACATCCCAGCAGAGGATATACTGATAGTTCAGCTGTATGACGAATCAAAGAGGAACATACTCACTTCTCGAAGCAAGCTTACTCTGAATGCGGGCACCGAGGAAATGTCTGTAGATCTACTGATTCCAAAGGTGATCTATGTTTAATTGTTTACACACGTTAATACATGTTTATTTTAGAATAAATTATTTTTATTATATAAAAGTCCGTCACGCAGGGGCTGCGTTATCTCCGAAATCCTAAATATCAACTCTGTTAGATCCTAAATATCAACTATCTTAAATCCTAAATACCAAAGCTGTTAATTCCTAAATACCAACAATGTTAAATACTAAAAACCACCTCTCTTAAATCCTAAATGGTATGTTTTTTTTAAATACTAAATACCACCCAATTCTTTTAAATCCTAAATATCGACTGGGGCTCAGGTTAGCCATGCGAGTTAAAGCGTTGACCTTTATCTCACATGGTAAACCTAGAGTGGCGAGTTCGATTCTTGCCTGGGCAAAGGAAATTATTTAGTGGCGGAATTCATTAAATAACGTCCTAAAATCCCATCCTGGCTATAAAAGGGTGGTAACCTGTAGATAACCCCTCCCGTTAGCCTAAGTTGCAAAAAGTGGACGTTAATAAATAAATAAATAAATATCAACTCTGTTAGATCCTAAATATCAACTACCTTAAATCCTAAATACCAAAGCCGTTAATTCCTAAATACCAACAATGTTAAATACTAAATACCAAGTCTCTTAAATCCTAAATACCAACACTGTCAAACCCTAAATTTCAGCTCTCTTAATTCCTAAATTCCAACTATGTTAAATCCTAAATTCCAGCTATCTTAAATCCTAAATACCAAAGTTATTAAATCCTAAATACCAAAGCTGTTAAATCCTAAATACCAAAGCTGTTAAATCCTAAATACCAACAATGTTGAATACTAAATACCAACTCTGTTAAATCCTTATACCAGGTCTGTTGAATCCTAAATACCAACACGGTCAAACCCTAAATTTCAACTCTCTTATATCCTAAATTCCAACTATGTTAAATCCTAAATTCCAACTATGTTAAATCCTAAATTCCAGCTATCTTAAATCCTAAATACCAAAGTTATTAAATCCTTAATACCAACAATGTTAAATCCTAAATACCAAAGCTGTTAAATCCTAAATACCAACAATGTTGAATACTAAATACCAACTCTGTTAAATCCTTATACCAGCTCTGTTGAATCCAAAATACCAACATTGATATTGAGCAATAAAAATTGTTTTTAATTGAGTTTTTAAATTTTTCAGTCTGATGTGAAGTTGTGGTGGCCGAATGGCTATGGAGAGCAAAATCTTTATAATCTTCGTGTTTATACAACCCATTCGGAGAAAACAGTCCAAATTGGATTCAGAACTATCGAGCTTGTTCAAGAAGATGTCTCAAGTGATGAAAATAAAGGTACGTTCCTTATATTGGATGGACTCCATTGCATTACATCTGCATAAGATTATGATGAGCTCCTCCGATGGTAGGCTAACAGATAAAATGATTATATTCTTACTATTACTATGGTATGTACCTAATGAATTATGAGGATCTCCTTGCTTACGTAGATACTACTGAACTAAATATCTGCCCAGGAAGCTATGACCTGGTATCCCACCATATACACAAGTGTCTGTCTCATCTCTTCCAGATTGGTGATATGGGGTTCTTCAAACACTTGCTGGAACTTTCCTATGAATCAGTTTCTGTCCTGGTTTGATATGGGGTGTAGATATCTTCCAACTTATTTAGCTTTTTCATTAAGAAGGTGACGAGTTGAAGACCTAGTCTTCTAGCAATGAGTTGTTGGAGTTGACTCACGAGTCAATATTATTGAAGATGGTCATTGTGTTTCTAGAGCAGAAGATTCCGAGTTATTTAGTATTCATACTTCGATTGCACTTGGTGAGTTATGTACTCCTTCCTCTAGATGTTTCCACGTAGGTATCCAATCTCTAAGGAATGAGGGTGCCAAGAGAGAAAATTAAAACATAATTAGTATAAAATGTTAGGATTTTATTTTACGTTAAAATATAAAAACGAAACATGAGAAGAGACCTATTGGTTTTTGTTTCAGGCAAGACTTTCTACTTCATGGTGAATGGAGTGAAGATGTTCGCAAAAGGCAGTAATTGGATTCCTTCAGACGTCCTGCCGGAGAAACTCTCGGATCCAGAGAGAGTATCGAACCTCCTCCAAGCTGCGGCAGATTCTCACTTCAACATGATGAGGGTTTGGGGAGGCGGCGTCTATGAATCAGACTTGTTCTACCAGGTATTAGCTCCTCCTGTTCTACCAGAACTGAATTGAAAAAAATTCAATATATATCTACTTCTAGGAGTCGTATCAAAAAACATATTGTATAACCAAGCTTGCTATAAATCTAATTTTATACCCTTTGTCTGTCTATACTTTGAATATTACACGAGACTTTTGCTTTTTCTTTCTTTTAAATATTCTTCCTTCAGTAATTCCAACTTTTAGCCATCGGACTTTAGCAGTATATATGAGTAATATATGATGTGTTGCAGACTTGCGATAGACTTGGCTTATTGGTTTGGCAAGACTTCATGTTCGCGTGCAGCATGTACCCAGCAACGGAGCAGTTCCTGGACAACATCAAGGCAGAGGTTACACAGCAAGTGAACAGGCTCCAGCATCACCCCAGTATTGCTATTTGGGCGGGCAACAACGAGAATGAAGGCGCACTTGTAGACAATTGGTATGTCCACAGAATGTCCAGCTACCTTGAATGCTTATACATAGCTAACTTGTATATTGTGCTCTTATTTATAACTTTGTACTGTTTCATTATTCCAATGCTCGACAATGAACCTGGCATTATTCCCAATCAGTTAGCAGATTTCCCTTAAGGGAAATCAGCTATTGAGGTTGTACTCATGACGCTATTTTCGAAATTTTTCCTCAAATGTCCATCGACCTAGTAAATGACGAAAATGAGGTCCGTTCAAAATTGTGTGTGTGTGTGTGTGTGTGTGTGTGTGTGTGTGTTTGTCTGTTACCGCTCTAGCGGTCGCAATTATTGTATGATCGCTCCCAAAGTCGATATTTAGTCGTTTTATGTAAAAAGAAAGATCAAGTCCGTTAAAGGCTTAAAGGGGGGGGGGGGTTAGAGAGGGAGACTTTTGAAAATTCGAAATATCGCCGTTACTATAAGTCGGACCAAAAATGTGTATAAAATAAATCTTATTGAAAATGAAATGTACTATAAATTTTGTAATATACGAGTATTCTATATCTTGAATATTAACCGAGATATTTACATTTTTCAGTTTTCAGCCTCCAGTAAACCCCCATTTCTACTCCTGTTACATAAACAATACTGATACTGATTATATGATAATCCACATTATTCGAAGCTGAAATACCAAATATTGTTTTCCAGAGACCTTTATTATACGAGGTAGATGCAAATATGTTCTTGTGCCTCCCACCTCACCCCTTCTTACGTTCTTGGACTAATAAATTTGATTGATTGAAATAAAAATTATTCGGATTCATTATAAATTACAGACATATAGTACATAGTTTTCAATAAGATGAATATGTTATATCCTGATATGTTTCAGTTATTGTTTTTCTTTCCGGTGAGCCGTTGGCAGATCTGTCTGTTTACATTTGAGACGTTTCCCGCCGGGAGGGGAAAGATTTCACATTACCGTTTTATTTATTCACTTAACATTCGCGGTAGTGTTACCTGTTTATATATTTATCTATGAATACCTTTGGGAGGGAAATCTGCACAGTTTACGCTGCCCCTGCGTGACGGACTTTTGTTATTTTTTTCTCATAGTAACCCTATGAGAAGTTATTTATCTGAATACATGTTCCATTGCCACCTGGCATATTACATGTATGATTATGTTTAAACACATTTTTATTTTACAATATACAATACACGTTAATCAACCATATAATCAAATATAATAAAAATATAATAATAGTGGTAAAATAATAAAAATAAGATAAATTAAAAATAGAGTGAAATAGTAAAAAGATAAAATAAAATATGTAAGATAATTAAAAATAATAAATGAAATGAAAAAAAAAAAAAAATAACCAATTTTTAATTTGCGAGTCTATGTAAGGTAAATATGTTGAATTATAATTCCCATTCCTCACAATCAACTTTACATTCTAATGTATTTTTGCTACATCCATATCTATACTTTTGATGAGCTCTATGAGTACTTTATTATATTTATTAAATAATATTTGAGGGGGTTCTGGCCAATTACCTCCTTTATGAATTATGTTCATTATGAAATTTGATCTATTTTGATTAAATGTTGTACAGTCATAAAGTATATGTAAAAACGTCTGTGTTGTCTGTGAGTCGCAAGTACATTTGTCATTGTCTTGAATTTTAAATCTTATTAAATAGCGCCCTGTCTATTCTTGTTCCGTAAGAAGTTGTGTGCATTTGTCATGATGACTGTTAAATGTGTTGTAGGCCGTCTTGATGAACCAAATAATTTCAAAAATACTGCTTATAAGTTCAATAATTTGTGAAGGCAGTCATTTTTCAACAAAAGTCTTTTATTTATTTTAGGTATGGTACTTCAGCAAACTTTTCGCTGTACAGTGGAGACTATGTGAAGCTGTATGTGGACACAATAATGCCACTTGTAGCAAGACTGGATCCCGGCAGACATTACCTCACTTCGAGCCCTTCCAACGGAATCCACTCCAAATCCGAGGGATATATCTCCAAAAACCCTGGCAATCATTTGTACGGAGACGGTAAGCCATTTAGCTGGCTAATTATCCCAAAAGCAAAGCTATCTTTATCTTTTAGCAAGATGTGAATTACATTATTTGATGTTGTAAAATACTTCTAAAACATTGGGGAGAACCTAAATGTTTCATATATTTTTGCAAGACCAATACTTTCGAAAAATGATCTATGCCTAATATATTCAACATTTATTACAAAAATAATAAACGTTCATTATTAGGGTTCTTCTAAAGAGCAGAAACTTTAGCGTTTTTATCTCTGCAAAATTTATTTGACGATTACTATTCACTTGGTAAATTATTCTTCACTACTACTCACAATATCCACTGATAACTTCACTTATTATTGCACAATACAATAATTCACGATGACTCGAATCACTGATCTTCACAAGAACTCGGCACTGCACTGATCTTTACAAAACACGGCACTGCACCGATCTTCACAAAACATGGCAATGTACCGATCTTCACAAAGCATGGCACTGCACTGATCTTTACAAAACACGGCACTGCACTAATCTTCACAAAACACGGCACTGCACTGATCTTCACAAAGCATGGCACTGCACTGATCTTTACAAAACACGGCACTGCACTGATCTTTACAAAACACGGCACTGCACTAATCTTCACAAAATCACTGCACTGAACGCACTCTTATTCACTAGTAAGAAAACTAAGAACTAACTAACTGTGAAGTACGCAGTTTTCGAATAATATTATTAGGGCTATTTCAAAACCAGTTCATATTAGATCAGCCAGAGAAAATGGGCTAATTCCGTAATTCTTGTTTGAGAATTTATTCGGTGTAAATATTTTTCATTATTTGGCTACACTTCTTTTCTCAATTTTAGCAGATTTCCCTTAATAGAAATCAATTGAGGTCGTACTCATGTCATGTGTGCGATGTTTTAGTTAACGCAGCCCTTGCGTGACGGGCTTTTCTTTATTTGGCTACATTTCATTTCCCAATATGAAAATACTTTGCTATGTCACACCAATAGTAGCATAATATATATATTGATCTTTTTACTCATTTCTGCTTTTGCAAACACCTGTTTCAGTTCACTATTACAACTACGTGGACGATGGTTGGTCTGCAAGTACCTACCCGACTCCTAGGTTTGCATCTGAGTACGGGGTGCAGAGCTTCCCTTCAGCTAGCTGCCTCCGATCAGCTGTTCCAGCCCAGGACATGGTCTGGGGCAGTGAGCTAATCCAGCACAGGCAACACGCACCGGATGGCAATAACATACTCAACAACCAGATGAAGGCCAATCTCCCAACAGCCAACAATATATATGATATTATTTACCTCACCCAGGTAAAATTATAATTTTAACCTTAAAACAACATATTTATCTTAAAATATCAATAAAGACTTTCCATGAAATTGTAAGGAAGACAAAAATAAAATAATCACCTTACTTACAAAGAAATACCTTAACACAGAGACAGCGTAAACTAAGCAGATTTTCCTCATGAGGTTTAACAATAGATAAATCTACATACTGCTAACACAACACCACCGTGAATATTAAGTGAATAAATACAAACGGAAATAAGAAATCTTTCCTAGAAGCGTCGGAATTGGAAACAAACAGGTCTGCCAACCTCTCACAGGAAAGAAAAACAATTACTGAAATATATCAGAATATAACATATCAATTTGATTGAAAACTATTTACTATACCTAGTACTGTAATTTATATAGAATCAGAATAATGTTTATCTTAACCAATCAAATTTGAGTAGTCCAAGAATTTAAGCCCCCGGGGGGGGGGGACAATAACATATTTGCATCTATCTCGTATGATAAAGGTCTTTAGAAAATAATATTTGGGGGGAGAGAGAGAGAGAGAGAGAGAGAGAGAGAGAGAGAGAGAGAGAGAGAGAGGTGAGAGAGAGAGAGACATCACCTTAAGGGAAATCTGCTAAAAGCATTAAAGAGAGCATTGAATGAGAAATATTCTGTATCGTAGATATAAGCACTATCATTAGATTATAGATAAGTAATTACTATTGATACATTCTTAGATCAATCAAGCAATGGCGATGAAAACAGAAACGGAGAAGTACCGCCGCCTCAAGAGCAGCCTGTTGGAGTCTGGAGAAGGGCTGACGATGGGCGCACTCTACTGGCAGCTGAATGATATATGGCAAGCACCCTCATGGGCATCCATAGGTAAATACTCTTTTGGAATTAACATTTTAGCAGATTTCCCTTAAGGGGATCCTACCCAGGAGATGACGAAAATGAGGTCCGTTCAAAATTATATATATATATATATATATATATATATATTTATATTTGTCTGTTAACGTTCTAGTGGTCGCAATGTTTGTTTGATCGTTACGAAACTCGATATTTAACCGTTTTATGTAAAAGGACAGATCAAGTTCGTTAATGGCTGAAATTGGACCAGAGGGAGGGGGGGTTTAGAGGGGGGGGGATTTTCGAAAAATCAAAATATCTCCGTTATTATGCATCGGATCGAAAAATTGTATAGAACCAATCTTATTGCAAATTAAATTTAATATAAATATTGTTATATACATTTATTCTCTATCTTGAATATTAACCGAGATATTTGCATTTTTATGAAGTCTGTGGTCGGGTATAGTTCGGATTACGTCGGCCATCTTCGTAATTTCTCGGCTCAGGCGGAAGCTTCTTCTAACCTGGCGTTTCTAACCTTACCTTACCTTCCTTACTTTGTGAGATTTATGCAAATACGTTCTGTTCATCCGCCCCCCCCCTTCATTAGTTCTTGGACTACTAAAATTTGAGTTATTAAAATATAAATTATTCTTACAATTCAGAAGCCGTTTCAGTTGGGAATTTATTTTAATTAACTCAAAGATTTCTCATTATCTAATCACGGTGGTATTGTGTTACCAGTATGCAGATTTCTCTATTGTAAAACTTCACATGGGAAATCTGCTTAGTTTACGCAGCCCCTGCGTGACGGACTTTTTAAATACGTAAAGTCCGCCACGCAGGGGCTACGTTAACTAAGCAGATTTCCCACTTGCGTCACGTATTTGCATTTATCTCAAAAAGTAAAAGTTCAATGAGAACAATATTTAGTATTCAGGCTTCAAATTAAGTGGTTTATTATATGCCCGCTTATTGGTAATATGACATAAGTAGAAGAGGGGTGGGCTTTATTGATGGCCCATAACTAAAATATCTTGGTTAACATTCAATATAGTGAATGAAATGTGCACGGCAACATTCATAGATGATTACATTTGCAATAAGTTTAATTCTATACAATGTTTCGATCTGAAGCATAATAACAGAGATATTTCGAATTTTCAAATTCCCCCCCCTCCTAACCCTACCTACCCCATGTCTGACTTGAACCGTTAACAAACCTCATCTTTCTTTTTACATAAAAGTCCGTCACGCAGGGGCTGCGTAAACTAAGCAGATTTCCCATGTGAAATATTACAATAGAGAAATCTGCATACTGGTAACACTACACCACCGTGATTAAATACAAACGGTAATGAGAAATCTTTCAGTTAATTAAAATAAATTTCCAACTGAAACGGCTTCTGAATTGTAAGAATAATTTATATTTTAATAACTCAAATTTTAGTAATTCAAGAACTAAAGAAGGGGGGGGGGCGGATGAACAGAACGTATTTGCATAAATCTCACAAAGTAACGAAGGTAAGGTTAGAAACGACAGCTAAGGTTAGAAGAAACTTCCACCTGAGCCGAGTGGCGGAAATGGCCGACCTAATCCGAACTATACCCGACCACAGACTTCATAAAATGCAAATATCTCGGTTAATATTCAAGATAGAGAATAAATGTATATAACAATATTTATGGTAAATTTAATTTGCAATAAGATTGATTCTATACAATATTTCGATCCGACGTATAGTAACGGAGATATTTTGAATTTTCGAAAATCCTCCCCTCTAAACCCCCCCTCCCACTGGTCCGATTTCAGCCGTTAACGAACTTGATCTTTCTTTTTACATAAAACGACTAAATATCGAGTTTGGTACCGATCAAACAAAAATTGCGATATATATATATATATATATTTGTCTGTTACCAATTTTTTTATACGTATATATATATATATACAGTTTTGAACGGACTTCATTTTCGTCATCTACTAGGTAGGATCGATGGACATTTGAAATTTCGAAAATCGCGTCATGAGTACAACCTCAATAGCTGATTTTCCTTAAGGGAAATCTGCTAAAATTATTTCTTTGCCCTACTGTAGATGTTCTGTAAATATTAGTAATAAATGTCAATGTTGCTTATTGCAGATTACTGCGGCCATTGGAAGATGCTGCATTACTATGCCCGTGAGTTCTTCGCCCCCCTCATCACCTCTGCCCAACTATCAGCTGATGGCAGTAGCATATCTGTCTACATAGTCATCGACGGGCCAGCACCTCTCAGGCAAGCTGACGTGGCTGTGAACCTTTATAAATGGTCATCAGACGACTGGAAACACGTCAAAGTTTATACCAAGAAACAGGCCAAATTGGTAAGATAGTATTTCAATAAGTTATATGATAGATAGATTGATTTTATTGACGTATATTGTTGGTAAAACTATGCACATGAAAACGTACACAGTTAATCAGTATTTGAGAAGTACGATGTAGATGAGAGGAACCGATAAATGGAAGGAGCAGGACTGTTGGTGCCAAAGAATGTTCTCGGCGATACCCGTCTGGGATCTAGGCTAGTCTGGGCTCGTCTATAAAAGTGGCCCAGCTCACTCGAGCATTAGTTTGTTCTCAATTCTCTTCAAGTGAATAATAGCGCGTTTAGTGCAGCTTAAGTGAACAGTGCATTTTAGTTTCAGTGCAATGCCGTGTTTCATGTAAAGACCAGTGTAGTGCCGTGTTTCATGTAAAGACCAGTGTAGTGCCGTGTTTCATGTAAAGACCAGTGTAGTGCCGTGTTTCATGTAAAGACCAGTGTAGTGCCGTGTTTCATGTAAAGACCAGTGAGTGCAGTGTTTCATGTAAAGACCAGTGTAGTGCCGTGTTTCATGTAAAGACCAGTGCAGTGCAGTGTTTCATGTAAAGACCAGTGCAGTGCCGTGTTTCATGTAACACTTTCGCTGCGGATGCCCGAATCGAAAATCACTTCCAAAAAATGATTATTTTTTTGTTTGTTTTCTGTTTTAAAGTTGTTCAAACTAAGTAAAAACCTATTTGTGGTAATTTTTATGCATTTTTAACAACGATAATCGTATTTTTTTTAACCTCGCAACGTATGCGAGGTCCGCACACGGCAGTGAATTAGGTAGGCAAACCCTCAAGACAGAACATTTTGTGTGTATTTCCCTACCTAGTGCACTGTCGTGTGCGGACATTGCATACGTTGCATAGGGAGGAAGAAATACGATTATTAGGTTACAAATGCATATAAAGTAAACATAATAATGGAATAGATCTATATGAAAATCATATTGATCCAAAATGAACTTATATAGCTGAAAATACACCACCTGAACAGAAACTTTCGTTTAGTAATGGGAAATTTCTTTATTTCGTAATTGGTTATGAAATCATAAATCGGACCAGTCAATACCGCCCATATATTTATTATAATTAATAATTGCCTCGGGCTTTTCGACGGTCTTCCCCCTGCTCGTGACCGCCGTTATCTGGGCATCAAACTCCGATGAAATAATAATGACATCTCGTTTGTGGCGCCATTTGAAAACGGACACACCCTTAACAGTAAATTTCTCTTTTATCTCTCCTTTTTTGAGCTTAGCCCCCACTATATCAGCTGGGTTGCCCTTCCGAGTCTTTCTCAGAGTACCAGTAAGATAGGTACCCTGATCCAGAAGCTCGTGAGCCATGGGGACAGACGTATAAAAGTTGTCAGCGTAAATGGCATGGCCGTGGCCGAGATAGTCATCAACCAAATGTCTGACAACTTTATACAAGTATCCTTTCCCTCCAACTTGTGGATCCCTTGGCCCAGAGTAGACTAACGTCTTCAGCACAAGACCGTCAGGTTGAGTCAACATAAAAATCTTTATTCCATATTTGTGGCGCTTATTAGCGATATACTGGCGAAAGAATAGCCTACCCCTCCAAAGCATCATGGACTCGTCCAAACTTAACTCTTTGAAAGGGGTAGTATATCTCTTTCATCCTCTCAACAAAAAAGTTTAACAGAGGCCGAATTTTATACAGCGGATCATGCTCAACGTTCGGGTCTTGTGGTTCTGTGACGAAGTGCAGGCTTCTCAGTATACGGAGAAACGTGTCTCGTGACATCATTGAAGGGAAAGCAGGGGTACTATAGGGGAATATGGACCTCCAATAATGAATGAGCCTCTGATGGAGAGACAAGTTGGCTCATAAAAAATAATAACCCCAAAAATTTTTGAAACTGCAAACGACTTGGCCAGACGGTGGTCAGAACACTACTGAATGCTTGTGAGTGCGGAGGTTCTCCCCACTACAACCTTCAGGTCTCTAGAACGAATGGAGGGCGGGGCGACGCTCCTCGCAACGCATGCGAGGCCCGCACCAGGGAGTGACTCAGGACCTCGCATATGCTGCGAGGCTCCGCAGTGAAGGTGGTAATGACCAGTGTAGTGCCGTGTTTCATGTAAAGGTCAGTGTAGTGCCGTGTTTCATGTAAAGACCAGTGTAGTGCCGTGTTTCATGTAAAGACCAGTGTAGTGCCGTGTTTCATGTAAAGGCCAGTGTAGTGCCGTGTTTCATGTAAAGACCAGTGTAGTGCCGTGTTTCATGTAAAGGCCAGTGTAGTGCCGTGTTTCATGTAAAGGCCAGTGTAGTGCCGTGTTTCATGTAAAGACCAGTCTAGTGCCGTGTTTCATGTAAAGGCCAGTGTAGTGCCGTGTTTCATGTAAAGACCAGTGTAGTGCCGTGTTTCATGTAAAGGCCAGTGTAGTGCCGTGTTTCATGTAAAGGCCAGTGTAGTGCCGTGTTTCATGTAAAGGCCAGTGTAGTGCCGTGTTTCATGTAAAGACCAGTCTAGTGCCGTGTTTCATGTAAAGGCCAGTGTAGTGCCGTGTTTCATGTAAAGACCAGTGTAGTGCCGTGTTTCATGTAAAGGCCAGTGTAGTGCCGTGTTTCATGTAAAGGCCAGTGTAGTGCCATGTTTCATGTAAAGACCAGTGTAGTGCCGTGTTTCATGTAAAGACCAGTGTAGTGCCGTGTTTCATGTAAAGGCCAGTGTAGTGCAGTGTTTCATGTAAAGGCCAGTGTAGTGCCGTGTTTCATGTAAAAGCCAGTGTAGTGCCGTGTTTCATGTAAAGGTCAGTGTAGTGCCGTGTTTCATGTAAAGACCAGTGTAGTGCCGTGTTTCATGTAAAGACCAGTGTAGTGCCGTGTTTCATGTAAAGGCCAGTGTAGTGCCGTGTTTCATGTAAAGGCCAGTGTAGTGCCGTGTTTCATGTAAAGACCAGTGTAGTGCAGTGTTTCATGTAAAGACCAGTGTAGTGCCGTGTTTCATGTAAAGGCCAGTGTAGTGCCGTGTTTCATGTAAAGGCCAGTGTAGTGCCGTGTTTCATGTAAAGACCAGTGTAGTGCCGTGTTTCATGTAAAGGCAAGTGTAGTGCCGTGTTTCATGTAAAGCCCTTAAGCGGCATTGAGGAGATGGGGTTGTCATTTGACCAATTTTAAAGCAATTATATATATTAAAAACAAGTTAACTTGTTGTATTTTATTTAACTTCTATTAATTTAGGTGGTAAATGAATTATTTTGATATTTTCTGAAATGTAATTTTGGTAAGAAAGTAATCTGTAGGTTTTTAAAAAGTTTTTGTAAGTTTTAAGTATCACAAATCATTGTGTAATTTATTAAAAAAAATATCTTTACATTTTTAAAAATATATCTTTAAGTATTAAAAATAATTATCTGTAAGTTTATAAATTATCTTTAAGTTTCTAAACAAATATCCATAAGTTTTAAGTATAAATAATTATCTGTAAGTTTTAAAAAAAAATTAACTAATAATGTCAAAATTATTATTTATGTAAACTAAGCAAGTGTTTGCAACTTTCTTTCTATTATCACTAATCAATAATAAATTACGTTTTTTGTGCATTAAATAAATTATTATTTTATTTTTTTATTCATGTTTGATTTTTAATAATGTTTAATCAATGCTGCTTCTCATTTTCTGCACTATATTTTTATATAAATTAGGAAAAGTAGAAGATATACTAGAGAAAGGTTAGACTGCAGGTACTCAGTATCGACACTTAAAGGGCTGGATCAAGTGTACGGCATGCTGGCAAATATGTTCAGCTTGGGTAGTACATGGTCCTCTCATCCCCACCAAGCCTACCATCCATCCCCACCCCAATGCGCGGACTGTCTCACGTCTCATGAATCCAACTATACTTTGCTATTTAGCCAGCTGCTCATATCATTAGCTTCATAGATATGAAGTTGTGTCCCTCCCATTTGAGCTGCTTCTTTATCATCAGCCTCAGTTCCTGCAATTCCGGAGTATGCAGGTATCCATAGGAGTTGGATTCGTTTATTTTGTTTGTTTTTTTAGCAGATTTCCCTTAAGGGTAATCAGCTATTGAGGTCGTACTCATGACGCGATTTCCGAAATTTTTCTTCAAATGTCCTTCGATCCTTCCTAGGAGATGATGAAAATGAGGTCCGTTCAAAATGTATTTATTTATTTGTCTGTTAACGCTCTATCGGTCGCAATTATCGTTTAATCGTTACCAAACTTCATATTTAGTCGTTTTATGTAAAGAGACAGATCAAGTTCGTTAATGGCTGAAATCGGACCAGTGGGAGGGGGGTTTAAAGGGGAGGATTTTCGAAAATTCGAACTATCTCCGTTACTATACGTCGGATCGAAAAATTGTATAGAATCAATCTATTGCAAATTAAATTTACAATAAATATTGTTATGTGCATTTATTCTCTATCTGGAATATTAACCAAGATATTTGCATTTTTATTTATTGTGGGCAAGTAACGGACGAGAGTGAGTTTTCCGCCAAAAACGTTTACGTAACTGTTCGGCTCTCGTGAAATTTCTCTATTGTAAAACTTCACGTGGGAAATCTGCTTAGTTGACGCAGCCCCTGCATGACCGGATTTTTTTAGATTCTTCAGGATTCGCAAATAATAATAAATTTCGGAACAATATGATACTGGGCAACATGAGACTTGCTATAATTACCCCATATGTATATTTGATTGTACTTGTGCGTGAGTGTGTGTGTATTTGAGTACGATGACAGTGTTTGGATTTGTGTTCCAGGAAGATAACGAGTCGCAGGTTGGTCTGGAAGTGAGCTTGACCGATGTGGAGGAGTCGTGCGGCGAGTTGGCTTCCTGTTTCATCAGGACTTCCATCAGCTCCGGGGGCAGTCCTATAGCCGAGGACAACTACCTCTTCCTGGCACCCCTCAACCAGCGCCCATACCCTCCAACAGCTGTACAGGTATCTACGGCTACCTCAAATTCAGACATATATTACAGATTTCCCTCAGGGCAAAACAGCTCTGGATGTACACATGGCGCGATTTTCAAAACATATCCTCAAATGACAGTCGATCCTACCTAGGAGATGACGAAAATTAGGTCCGTTCAAAACTATATATATATATATATATATATATATATATATATATATATATGTATATATTTGTCTGTCACCGCTTCAGCGGTCGCAATTTTTAGCAGATTCCCTGTAAGGGAAATCAGCTATTGAGATCGTACTCATGACGCAATTTTCTAAACATTTCTTCAAATGTCCATCGATCCTATCCAAGAGATGACGAAAATGATTTCCGCTCAAAATTATATATATATTATATATATATATATATATATATATATATATATATATATATATATATATATATTTGTCTGTTAACTCTCTAGCGCTCACAATTTTTTTTTTATCGATACAAAACGAGATATTTAATCGTTGTATGTAAAAAGAAAGATCAAGTTCCGTAATGGTTTAAATCGGACCAGTGGAAGAGGGGAGGATTTTCGAAAATTCGAAATATCTCCTTTTCTAAACGTCGGATCGAAAATGTGTATAGGAGCCCTTTTATTGCAAATTAAATGCACTATAAATATTGTTATGTACACGTATTCTCTATCTTGAATATTAACCGAGATATTTGCATTTTCCAGTTTTCAGCCTTCATCAAACCCCTTCTTCTACTCATGTTACATAAACAATACTCTGTTATATAATAACTCAAATTATTCGTAGCTTAAATACCAAATATTGTTTTCAAAAGACATTTATAATACGAGATACATGCAAATATGTCTGGTGACTCCCCCCCCCCGGTCTTAAGTTCTTGGACTATTAAAATTTTATTGCTTGGAATAACAATTATTTTGATTCATTACAAATTACAGTACTAGATATAGTAAATAGTTTTCAATAAAATTTGTATGTTATAGTTCTGATATATTTCAGTAATTGTTTTTCTTTCCGGTAAGAGCTTGGCAGAACTGAGGGTGCAACGGTGCAACCCACAAGTTTCCTGTTTTTAGAAAGAAGGAGTAAAAGTTAAAGAAACCGTATAAATTAACTATATCTGCTGCTACAAAAAATTGTCTTTGTACTTGGAGTGATATTAGTAAATGTAAATATTTGCTGTGTACATGAACTTAAA
Organism: Riptortus pedestris; assembly: GCA_019009955.1. Lineage (NCBI taxonomy): Eukaryota > Metazoa > Arthropoda > Insecta > Hemiptera > Alydidae > Riptortus > Riptortus pedestris. The sequence continues at coordinate 5,106,881 of CM032228.1, forward strand.
AATTGCATTTTCAGTGCCGAAATTGTGGTTTACACCATTTTTCCTCCAAGAAAAATTTGAAACTTTATTGGTGTATTCCACATTTTTGTATTTTTATACGTCATTGCTCTCTATGAACAAAATATGTATTTACTACAAGAATGATGGAACCTACATTGCCATAGTTTCAAGAAAAATGGTGGAAATAACACTATTTAAGTTAAATAAACAGTATGAATTAAAGAAAATAAACACCATTTGTTTAACATTTTGCTACAAACATGGAATGCAAAGTACCTCTTCTTTCTTTACTGACATTAGTAAATAATGTAACTTTTTAAGGTAATATTACAAAAATGTCTAGACAAATGAATCGATAGTGGGTTACACCGATTTTGCACTCAATTTCAAAATATTTGTCTACAAGTTACACCACTTTTTACAAGTTACACGTTTTATTCCTGAAAGTCATCTGATAGAAGTACAAAAAGTCCGTCACGCAGGGGCTGCGTAAACTAAGCAGATTTCCCACGTGAAGTTATACAATAGAGAAATCTCCATACGAGAGCCGAACTGTTACGGCTAAGGGCCGAACTAGCTTTAGGCGGGAAACTGTCATTCGTTATCGGCCCAAATTTAATAAAAACGCAAATATCTCGGTTAATATTCAAGATAGAGAATAAATGTATAGAACAATATTTATAGTAAATTTAATTTAGAATAAGATTGGTTCTATACAATTTTTTTATCCGACGTATGGTAACGGAGATTTTTCGAAAATCCCCCTCTAAACCCCCCTCCCCCTGGTCCGATTTCAGCCATTAACGAACTTAATCTGTCTTTTTGCATAAAACGTTTAAATATTGAGTTTGGTAACGATCAAACAAAAATTGCGACCGCTAGAGCGTTAACAGACAAATATATACAATTTTAAACGGACCTCATTTTCGTCATCTCCTGGGTAGGATCGATGGACATTTGAAGAAAATTTTCGAAAATCGCGTCATGAGTATGACTTCAATAGCTGATTTCCCTTAGGGGAAATCTGTTAAAATCATAGGCTATAAAAACAATATAATGAAGTAACAAAAGTCCGTCACGCAGGGGCTGCGTAAACTAAGCAGATTTCCCTCGTGAAGTTTAGTAATAGATAAATCTACATACTGGTAATACAACACCACCGAGAATAAATAACAGTAATAAGAAATGTTTCATCCAATTTCAATAACCTGCCGACAGGAAGCGTTAGGTTAGAATTGTAAACAAACGGGTCTGCCCTCCTCACACCGGAAAGAAAAACTATTACTGAAATATATCAGAATATAACATATTAATTTTATTGAGTACTATTTACTATATCTAGTACTGCAATTAATAATGAGTCAGAATAATTGTTATCCCTATCATTCAAATTTTAGTAGTCGAAAACCTTAAGACGGGGGGGGGTCACCAGGACATATTTGCATGTATCTCGTATAATAAAGGTCTCTTGAATACAATTTTTGGTATTTAAACTTGGAATAATGTGATTTATTATGTAGCAGAGTATTGCTTATGTAACATGAGTAGAAGTGGCGGTTTGCTGATGGCTGAAAACTGAAAAATGCCAAGATCTTGGTTAATATTCAAGATAGTGAATTAATGTATATAACAATATTTATAGTAAATTTAATTTACAATAAGATTTGTTCTATACAAGTTTTCGATCCGACCTATAGTAACGGAGATATTTCGAATTTTCCTCCCCTCTAAACCCCCCCTCCCCCTGGACCGATTTCAACCGTTAACGAACTTGATCTTCCTTTTTACATAAAACGACTAAATATCGAGTTTGGTAACGATTAAACAATAATTGCGACCGCTAGAGCGGTAACAGACAAATATATATATATATATATATATATATATATATATATATATATATATATATATATATATATAGATAGATAGATAGTTATATATAGACAGTTTTGAACGGACCTCATTTTCGTCATCTCCTGGGTAGGATCGATGGACATTTGAAGAAAAATTTCAAAAATCGCGTCATGAGTACAACCTCAATAGCTGATTTCCCACAAGGGAAATCTGCTAAAAATATCAAAAATAAAAACATCACGAGGGAAATCTGCTTAGTTTACGCAGTTCCTGCGGAACGGACTTTTTTTTTTATGAACACTACCTGTTTTATAATTATTAATTGTTATTATTATTTACAGATTTCTGCGATATCTCTTGTAAATGAGCGCACTGCTGAAATAAGCCTGACAGCGGAGAGATTTGCCCTGTTCGTCTGGCTGGAAGTTGACGGGGTGGAAGGAACCTTCTCTAGAAACGGGTTCCACATCCTACAACCAACTACTAAAGTCATTTTCACATCTAAAGCGCCTTTGAACTTAGATGCACTTCACAAAATGACAGTCACTTGGCTTAAGCAAAGCTATTCTTAATCAACCTTAAAGGAACAGATTGCACACAACCAACTAATTCTTGTCGAATAGTAAACATTCTCTATATCTACAATATGTGTATTAATAAGCTTCTGTTGTTTTGCCCGAAATAAATGGAATCTATAAACCCATTGAGTGCCTGCTTCCTTGCTCCTGCGTCCACTAGTAGGAATAAAAGTCCGTCACGCAGGGGCTTAGTAAACTAAGCAGATTTCCCGCGTGAAGTTTTACAACAGAGAAATCTCCATACTAGTAACGAGTCTCTAAGCCAATTCCACGAGAGCCGAAGTAACTTTCGGAGGAATCTCATGATCAGAACCGACAATAGCCGATCCGTTATACGGACACACTTAATAAAAAGCCCGTCACGCAGGGGCTGCGTAAACTAAGCAGATTTCCCACGTGAAGTTATACAGTAGATAAATCTGCCCAATATCAACTGTAGTAGTAAGGTATCTCTAAACCTATTCAAGAGGGACGAGTAGTTATGGAAACGGCCGCCAGATCTCTCGGCGGAACGTCCCGAACATAGCCGACCCCTGCCGATCATACACAGAATACAAATGCAAATATCTCGGTTAATATTCAAGATAGAGAATAAATGTAAAGAACAATATTTATAGTAAATTTAATTTACAATAAGATTGGTTCAATACAATGTTTTGATCCGACGCATAATAACGGAGATATTTCGGATTTTCAAAATTCCTCCCTCTAAACCCCCCCCTACTACTGGTCCGATTTCAGCCATTAACGAACTTGATCTTTCTTTTTACATAAAACGATTAAATATCGAGTTTGGTAACGATCAAACAAAAATTGCGACCGCTAGAGCGTTAACAGGCATATATATATATATATATATATATATATATATATATATATATATATATATATAATTTTGAACGGACCTCATTTTCGTCATCTCCTGGGTAAGATCGATGGACATTTGAGGAAATTTTTCAAAACTCGCATCATGAGTACGGCCTCAATAGCCGATTTCCCTGAAGGGAAATCTGCTAAAAATGCAAATATCTCGGCTAATATTCAAAATAGAGAATAAATGTATATAACAATATTTATAGTAAACTAAATTTTCAAAAATATTGGTCCTATACAAGGTGTAGATCCGACGTATAGTAATAGAGATATTTCGAATTGTCGAAAATCCCCCCCCCCCTCCCACTGGTCCGATTTTCCCATTAAGGAACTTGATCTTACTTTTTGCATACGAGTAAATATCGAGTTTAGTAACGATCAAACAAAAATTACGACCCCTAAAGCGTTAACAGACAAATAAATAAATCAATTTTGAACGGACCTCAATTTCATCATCTCCTAGGGAGGATCGATGGACATTTGTTGAAAAAATTCGAAAATCGCTTCATGAGTAGGACCTCAATAGCTGATTTCAGTAAAGGGGAATCAGCCACTGAGGAACATTTTAATTGATGAGGTATTAGCATGTATCGCACAAAGTAATAGTTCAATGAAAAACATATTTGATATTTACCTTTGAATGAAGCGGTTCATGATATAACAGCTTATTATTAATATGACATGAGTAGGAGTGGGGGTTTACTGATGGCCGAATACTATAATGTGGAAATATCTCAGCTAATGCTCAATATAGAGAAAATATGTATATAACAACATTTATAGAACATTACATCTGCAATAAGATTGACTCTATACAAATTTTCGGTCCGACGCACCACACCCCTCCCACTGGCCTATTTTAGCAGTTAATGAACCTGATCTTTCTTTTTATATAAAACATTGAAATATAGAGTTCCGTAACTAACAAACAGAAATTGTAACCACTAGAACGTTAACAGACAAATGTATATATATATATATATATATATATATATATATATATATATATATATATATATATATATATATATACTAGCAGACCTGACAGACGTTGTCCTGCATGATATTTCAAGCAATTAGGATATTAAATTTAATAATATTATGTTTAAAAAAAAGCTATTTTTAATAACACAAAAAACAACTTCTGTTATGTGCCTAAAAACAAATAGAAAATGCCTGTTCGAATCTAAAAAAAATAAATATAGCTTATAATCATGGAAGAATTAATGCTAATTTACATATAAAGTTATATTAAGTTCGGTTCAATCGTTAGTGTCTAATAAAATTGTTCGCTTCCACTTTAGTTTTACGTGTATATCTTGTTTATACTTTGATATACGACAAAAGTGAATACAACAAAAGTTACTGTAAATATAAAAATAAACAACTTTTACCCTGTGCATATTTTCCTAAAAACCAAAAGGAAACGAAATATTGCTATTTTTAATTTTAGGCCTCCCTTACAATCGCCACTCCTGCTCCATCTTCCAGGCTGATTTGTGAATCTAAACCACACAGGGAGTCACCCAAACGCATGCAAAAAAATTTATTCAAATCCGTTAGGAGTTCAGTGACATACGCACGTAAGTTAGAATTATATATATATAAAGATATATATGTATATATATCGCATCATGAGTACAACCTCAATAACGGATTTCCATTCATGGAAATCTGGTAAAAGATATATATATATATATATATATATATATATACTAGGTTGTTACTAAAGTCCTTGTGCATATCAAGTTGGTTACATTGAGGTCTCTAATTTAATCCTTATTTCATCTCTGACGAATACAATTCTTATGTCAATGTTTACATTAACTAATCCTCTAATTATTTATGTACGCCAACTGACCCTGCCTTCCATTCAGTTTATTAAATTTCACTAGAAATGTAGGAAGAAAAATTTGTCATCCGCGGACTTCTTATGCATTATTGGAAAAAAGGTTTCAGTGCAAAGGCCTCAGCCGAGGAAATTTGTGCAGTGGAAGGGGAAAGTGTGGTGCATCGAAACACGGCCGCATTTTGGTTCAGGCGGTTTAATTCTGGGAATACAAGCCTTGAAGATGAACCTAGATCAGGCCTTCCTTCAGTCGTCGATGATCCAGTGCTACTCGAGTCTGTTGGTCGGAATCCACATGTCACAACTCGAGGATTAGCCGAAGAAATGGGAGTTTCAAATGCTACAATAAGCCGGCATTTCAAAAAGCTTGGTGTCCAAAACGTCCGTTCAAGGTCAGCACCTCATGACTTATCTGCAAGCCCAAGCGTTATTTCAGCAAGACAACGCCCCTGCTCATCGCTCACGATTAGTTAAAGAAAAAATTTCAGAAATGAACGGGATTAGCGTCTTGCCCCACCCTCCTTACAGCCCAGACGTCGCACTGTCTGACTATGGACTTTTCAGGTCAATGGCGCATTTTTTGAAAGGTCGGCGCTTCGAAAACTTCGATGATGTCAAATCTGGATGCGATGAGTTCTTTGCCTCGAAAACTGCAGAGTGGTATCGACATCAAATACAACTTTTGGCTGAAAGATAGGTTAAAGTAGTTGAAAATGATGGCCTGTATTTTGAAGAATAAATTTGATTTGTAAATTTTGTACTCACATTTGAATAAAATTAATTTTGTGAACAAGGACTTTTGTAACAACCTAGTATATATATATATATAAAGGATAAATAATTATAATGTAAAATATGATATAAACAAACAACAAATACATGATAGTTTATTTTAAATAATAATTACAACTTTATACCCAATAACAAATAACTATACAAAATAAATAACTAATACAATCTTTACATCAACAATTTGAACAATAATCGTTTATACAAGTAAGTAAAAGGAATGTGACTCAACTTCGAATAAACTTTGGTATATAAATAAATAAATTAAAAAGCTTAAGCTAAGGTAACAGTCTCAATATTTGAGGAATAATGACTACATTTTTTTTTTTTATTTTAATACGTATTTAGAATGTTGAAAGGCCATCCTACTATTTACAGGATATCTTCATTTATTTCTACCAAACAGCCCAAAACTAAATATAACAGCTCCAACGACACGCAAGAGTATTTCCACAAACATAAATAAACACGGCTGAGTGGAATAAATTATTTTTTAATTTGAACAAACTATTCGTAAGAAAGGTTATGGCTAATACCAAAAAAGACTCGACCAGACTTTTTAAGGGAAATAATTGTAGATAATGCAGTGGCTTTTTGTATCCTTTGCTGCTAAAAAAAAACTATAAACAGTGAAATTAAAAAATAATACAATACCGAATTAAAAGACAGGGGAAAGCATTTCCTTTCTATAACGATAATAAAATTATAGAGACCCCCCCCCCTCCCATCTTAGTTTCAATTTCAGCCAATAACCAACTCGACCTTTAATCACTCATGAAAATGTTAAATATTGAGCATTAACAGATAAATATAAACAAAAAAATCCGTCACGTGTATTTGCATTTATCTTAAAAAGTAAAGGTATATGAGAACAATATTTAGTATTTAATATTACACAAGTACAAGGGTGAGGAGGGGGGGGGGTTACTAAAGGACAAACTCTATAAAATGAAAATATCTCAGATAATAATGAAGATAGTGAAAATACGTACATAACAAAATTTATAGAACATTACATTTGCAATAAGATTGATTTCATACGATTTTTTGATCTGACGCACAATAATGGAGATATTATGAATTTCCAAAATTCCTCCCATCTAAACCCACCTTCCAACTGGTCGGATTTCATCCATTATCGAACTTGATCTTTCTTTTTACATAAAACGATTAAATATCGAGTATGGTGACAATTAAACCAAAACCAACTGCTAGAGATCTAACAGACAAATATATATATATATATATATATATATATATATATATATATATATATATATATATATATATATATATTTGAACAAGTGTCATTTTCATCATCTACTAGGTAGGATCAATGGTCATTAATCGCATCATGAGTACAACCTCAATAGCTTTTTTTCCCTCAAGGGAAATCCGCAAATATATGTATATATGATGGTGGTGTAAATTTGAAGAGGAGAATAGGAGTGGTAGGTTTAGCCTGAGAAAAGTTGGATCGGAGAAAGAATGATGAACCGTATGCATCAGCTAGTCTACTCGCTTCCCTTGCCCTCGCTAGAGAGGACATTTAACCAAATACTTTGTTTTACACATTTCTTTCTAACTTAAATTTATTTTAAATACACCTATGCCCCCCCCCAACTTCTCTCCTTCAATAATTTGTCCAATTATGTCGATAAGGTATAAATCATTAAAGAGTAGACAAATTCCTATAATCAACCTTGTACTGCCAAATGCAATTAGGACGCATTCTAAATAGCCACAATAATCCCTCAAGATTTGATGTTAGGCAAAGAGTAAAGGAATAAAATTAAGTAAACATTTAAAAGCCAACAAAAAATAATAATTGATGCTAAATAATATTATCTTCATTAGAACAGTTTTAATAGTAGAGACAAATTGTAATGTTTTCTGTCCACTTTGTACAAAAAAAGAGAAGATTGGAAGAAACTGTTCTAACAATAATATAGAGTTTGTGAAAATACCCTTTTGTGGAGAAATAGAGGAGGAGCAGATGAACGGGACCTAGCATAAAGATTCGTATATACAAAGGAATAGATAAATGAGGAGAATGATCTAAATGCAGACAATCAAGTAAGTGGATAATAGAAGAAAGCTGTCTCGCTGGAACGTGCGCTCTTGAGCAAAATATTTAAACATAAAATCATAAATTAGACATTATTGTCTATATAATTTACAGCTTAATATCTATCGACATGTTAATACAGAAAATCAATTACATTTATTCAGAATAAATTCATTACTCTACATTATTTTTATAATATAAAAATAATGTAAGCTGAAACAATACAATATGCGAAAGCTTTCAGATTATTATCGTTACTTTTAAATATATAAAAGCTAATATTACACATATACGTATCATTTACAATAAAAATATGACAGTCTGCCATCTTTGCTAATACTAGTATATCTAAAAAATAAATAAATATAAAAAAAATACATTTCTCTTTCAAATATATAATTTGAAAATCACAGTGAATTTTAATGTAAAAATATAATATGCTATGATAATGGAAGCACTTCCCTAATGAAAATAACAATTTTCTAATTTACATAAGGCCTATGGAATGGAGTAACAAACTCAAATTACTTACGACAAGGACTTCATATTAATAATATATATATATATATATATATATATATATATATTCATAAATACAAATAATTTATGTCAGATACAGGAAAAATTATATTATGTATCACATAGAAAAACTTCACTAGGGGCAAAAGTGGGCATGTTAGAATCGGCAAGAGTTCTCAATGAGGAATACAATAAAAATAATTAGGAACTTGTAAATAAACAAACATAACAACAATGAAATAAAAAAGGCATAAATTATATCTACGGTGACAGCAAAAAGTAGTTCACCAAAATATTACTTTAGGATATACTTCCTCTCCTCCAGAGATATTCTATTAAACCCTGAATCACACCTGCACACATCATGATTACAAAAGTACTGGCATGGTTTATTGCCAATGACTGCTGTATTACTGCTATGGCCGGCTGCCCATGAGTACAGGAGTACTGACATGGCTCATTGCCCATGATTACAGGAGTACTAACAAGGCCAACTTGACATGGACAATTACCCATGGTGCCTGGCATATTGACATGGACAATTACCCATGGTGCCTGGCATATTGACATGGACAATTACCCATGGTGCCTGGCATATTGACATGGACAATTACCCATGGTGCCTGGCATATTGACATGGACAATTACCCATGGTGCCTGGAATACTGACATGGACAATTACCCATGGTGCCTGGAATACTGACATGGACAATTGCCCATGGTGCCTGGAATACTGACATGGACAATTACCCATGGTGCCTGGAATATTGACATGGCCGACTGCTCATGACTGCTGGAGTACTGACATGGCCGATTTCCCATGATTGTTGGAGAACTGACATGACCAATTGCCCATGACTGCTGGAGTACTAACATGGCCGACTGCCCATGACTGCTCGAGTACTGGCATGGCGAATTGTTCAAGGTTACAGGAGTACTGACATGGCCGACTGCCCATGACTGCTGGAGTACTGACATGGCCGACTGCCCATGACTGCTGGAGTACTAACACGGCCGACTGCCCATGACTGCTGGAGTACTGACATGGCGAATTGTTCAAGGTTACAGGAGTACTGACATGGCCGACTGCCCATGACGGCTGGAGTACTGCATGGCCGACTTCCCATGATTGTTGGAGAACTGACATGGCCAATTGCCCATGACTGCTGGAGTACTAAAATAGCCGAATGCCCATGACTGCTGGGGTACTAACATGGCCGACTGCTCATGATTGCTGGAGTACTAACATGGCTGATTGACCAAGATTGTTGTCCTTCACGAATTCTCCATGCCCTCGTGATGCTCCTATCTACAGTAAGGCTTGTCCAACTCCCTTCCTTCATTTGATTTCATCAATTATTGCTAAACATGTAGCAATTTAACTCTCCCAAATGGTTTAATTCTATACACTGAGTTGTTAAAGATATTTTTCTTAGTTAAATTTCTAGAAAGAGTCAAAATATAACAGGAATGAATCTGGGAACACATATACTATGCTTTCTCCTTCAACAGAACTGTCAACGTATTTCGTTCTAGGATCTGTTCTCCTCGTACCCAGACAGAGGGAGCTATTTGAAGGAAAGTATTAATGTATGTTATTTTCAAATACTATATGAAAATCATATTTCTAGTTAATTTACTTTTTGCTTCCACTGTATATCATACATTTTAATTTACATCTTTTCAAGACGTAAATAAAAAAAAAAAAATGTAAAATGAGAAGCAACTTCATTAATACAATAGATGCAATTTAAAATAGCACCAAATTAAATTCAAGGCATTGTTTATTCATGAGGCAATACTCGATACTTCCTAAACAATACTCAAGAAAAGGGATTACTTCTACGTTTTAAACTAGCGTAAGATTCATTTTGATTTGGGAGTTGTTCATTCCTGACTACCTCGTACGGTACAAACGTTTGGAGGACTTCTTTCTCATCTACATAATCTTCAAAGCTCATATTATACATTCCCGCTCCTGGCTTCAACTTGGTTTTCTTCGTATTGGAATGTCTGTTTAATCTAGCTCTCAATTTGGCTTCGTCGATCAAATGGAATTTAGATTTCTCGACAGTCTTGCTACTTCTCCTTGTCAACGAATCGGAAAGTATAAAGTTATCGGGAGGCGGTGGTGAATGTGCCGGCTTGGAGAACGCCTCCTCCTTCCTATGCTTATGCTCTTGGAAAGAAATAAAGTCTTTAGTATCAAACTCAGAATCGGTAAACTCTTGTTTCTCAGTTATAAATGGGTTTGTATTAAATGGTGCAGCACCGAATAAATCTTCCCCAGAGCCGATAGTGAGCGGCTCCTTTTTATTAAGGCTAACTAAAGATATTCTATTAGACTTCTTGGGTTTGTCAGTTTTCTGGAATGGCGCCATGGCAAATACATCCTCCATTTCATGAGTGGGTGAATCAGAGATATCTAGCTCGTCATCAGCTAGAAGAGGCTTGTCCCCGTAGCTGTGTCCGACAAAGCAGTCCTGTTCGCTAACTAGCTTAGCTTTGTTCTTGTGAATAATTTCCTCTCGAGCCATGCTTTCCGTCTCTGCATGATAAGCCGAAGACCCGCACGTCAGAATGCTCTCATTAATCGTTTCTGTTTCCTCAATATTACCAGACATTTCTTCTATTTCCCTAGTTTGAAGGTCACTGGCAGATCCGATTGAGTCGTCCGAGTTACTTGTATTTTTCTTTTGCTTAAATTTCCCCGATTTTTTCCTTCTAACTGTTCCTGCAAAATTAATAAACATGTGTTAATACACTTTGAGAATACGGTAAAATTGTTAAATAACATGACACAGGAAGGAAATTTTTTTAATCAATGATTCAGTGAGATCCGGAGTTGATATTCAAGGCAACCACTTCGAAATCAGATAAATTAATCAAAATAATAATATCTTACCAAAGTAAATAATGCACTATTACCAAATAATATAATTCTGGGAATCTGTGTTAAAGTTGCTAAGAATGTCAAAAATTCTAAGTATGTGGTATTAGTGTAGTGGGTCAGTAGAGCTACTCCTAGCAGGGATACTATTCGCCAAACTCTACAATGGCACACGTTTCACTGTTGAAGCATTTGTTCTTCAAGAACAAGGATGATATAACTTTGGCAAATAACAGTTTTATACATAATAACAGAGGACGTTTCTGCATAAAATTCTGACAGGCTATAAAAAATTTAGAGCAGGTATTTCTATATCCATAATACAATTGAAGGGTTGCTAGCAAAAACCCCACTAATCAAAAAAACTGAAAAATGAGTTTCAGGTGCCATTATGTAGTGTAAAGTATTACTTATATGCTGATACAATCGAAATTGACAAAAACACCTCTCGCCGGACTGTTTCGGGAGTTAATAATACGGCGACTCGGCAATAAGCCCACTAATCAGGATCGCTTTGACTAAGGACGTTCTACACCTTGCTGACTAGCTGCTAAATGCTGCAAGCAAGGAGACTGTTGGCCCCTTGTTGCAGCAACTGACTCACCTTGTCTTCACTAACAAACTGACAATGATGACAATAGTGATGGATGTCAAGATTTTTCCAAGGTTATTATACACGTAATTCAAAATTTTCCTTCATAATTTTTCTTAAATTGTTCATTTTTTTTGTTACAATTATTAAATCAAATAAACAAGTGATTCAATATGCCAAATATTATTTCTTCAACCTGATCATGTTATCTATGTGATATTTGACTTTTAGGTTTTTGTTGAATTCCATCAAAAACCCAATTAGTCCAGAAAATTCTTCTTCCCCATTGAAAGAGGATATATTTGATCATCTATAAATTTGTAAATATAACATTCCTGATTCCCAAGGAGTTTAATAAAAAAATATCAAAATTTTACACCCTCATGGAATGAAAATAAACGGTTTGTTTTAATACTTTTCAATAAATGCATTGTTTCTCAAAACGTGGTTCATGTGTGTTCATCCATTCATGCGTATGAGTGTGGGGGAGGGGGAAGGGGGAGCATGCATGAGTGTAAAGGTATAGAATAACATGATCTTGGAATATTTCAATTAAAACAATAGTTAAAATTTGTTTCTTAAAAAAGAGCTAGAGGTGATGAAAGGGTAGAGATGATCGGTGAGGCTGGGGAATGCTGGTGAGTTCAGTCGTTAGCTCCCCTCTCCAAGCTCCAATTGTCAGACAGTAAAAAAAAAGTAGTACAGTGTTAATTGGACATTGGTAGACTAAAGATGAAAAGGAAAAGAATACCTGGTTCTTCATCGGAGGAAATATCTTCTAAATTGAATGTGAGTTTTTCGTATTTTGATCGGTCCTGAATGGGCACTTTGACAAACTGGAGAGGGTTGAGGGCAGGAACTTCGGGCGATGCCACTTCCCTCACAGCTCCTTCCTCTCCTCCAACATACTCCCTCCAATCCTTTATTTTTATTTCGAATCCTGTTGAATGTGAATATGTTTAGTAAAAAAAAATAAATAAAAAAATAAACAAATTATTATTATTATTTATTAATGTCCACTTTTTGCAACTACAGCTAATTGGGACGGGTTATCTACAAATTGCCACCCTTTTGTAGCCAGGGTGGGACAAAGGATTTTATTTAATGAGTTTGTCACTATAAAAATTCCTATTGCCAAGGACAGAATTGAACTTGCCACTCCATATTTACCATAAAAAGAAAATAGATAAATAAATAAGAACAAGTGAAGAAAGATTTCATTTAAAAATACAGGTATACTGAGTTAAAATATATAATATAAACTATTCTTTACAATCGTTTAAAAAGTCTGTCACATAGGGGCTGAGCAAACTAAGCAGATTTCCCTCGTGCTGGTATGACACAATAGTTGTCTCATCACCATATATTCTCTATTTCTATATCTAACATAAATTTTTGTAATTCCTCCACCCCCCTTGTTCCAGATCCGATTTCGGCCATCAACGACTATGAACTTTAATAAAGGGAGACCCCCCACTAGTCAGATTTCAGCCATCAACAAACTTGATCTTTAGTTTTATATTTAAGGTTTAAATATCAAGATCAGTAATAATCAAACAAAAATTGTGACCAATAGGCATTAACAGATATATATATATATATATATATATATATATAGATATATATATATATATATATATATATATATATATATATATATATATACTAGCTAAGGTACCCGGCGATGCCCGGGAAGTCATTGCTGACTGACTAATGATGGTATTTTTATAGCAAGACTTCAATGTGTACAATTGCACTTCCCTCCACGATGTATTGTTTTTTCAAAACAGCCAATCCTAAAGTGTAACTTTCAGGGTTAATAGAATTGAAATTTTAGTTTTGAAGAATATATTACAATGGGTTCCTAATCTATCCCTCACGAATTTTTGTTTCACGGTTTTTGAATAATTCAATCCATAATCATGGGTAGCATTTATTACAATTAAATATCATCTATAATTAACATATTTCCTGCCAAAAATCAATCCAAGCACATATAGTTTAAGCATAGTTTTAGACATAAGATATTATTCACATTAGTAAGCCTCAATGGAAATCACTTCCCGTCATGCCAGCATTCCACAGGAAATAAGTTAACTCAATTAACTCCCGTCAATTTCCGCTCTCGCAGGAGCGTTATCATCATTGTTTTCCTTAGAATATTGATTCAGAATATTATTTTAATAATTTATCTCCCTGATGGAACTAAATAATAGATCCCTAAACATAATTTCATTTATGTTCAAAAAGCTAGATGAGGGGAAGAGAGCCCCCCTGCAGCCTAGTAACACTTTAAACATTCATATCAAGTATATATTAAATACCAGAAATGCTCTTATAGTTTATATTTCTATTAGAAATAAATAACAAAGTTATAGGGAAAATAAATAAATAAATGAGGAGGCGACGAAGATTTATAAGCTCACGAATCTGAATCATACTTACAACTATCATATAAGACTAAAACATAACATCTTTTGTCATAATATGCATTTATTAAAAACACTTAAATAAGCACTAATAAAATTAATACTCCCGCTATGGTTTTAGTGTATATGCCGTGTTAACTTCATTTACGGCAAAAGTGGATACAACAAAAGTTACTTTAAATAACAAAAGTAAACAACTTTTGCTATGTGCACGTTTGCCGAAAAAAAAAAATAGAAAATGAAAATTGCGAATTTTTATCTCAGGCGTGTCTTATAACCCCCACTCCCGATTGAACCTAAACTAAATTTCTCTGAATAGCTAAATAAACAACTTTTGTCATGTGCATATTTGCCGAAAACCCCGAAAATAGGAAACGAAATATCACTATTTTTAATTTCAGGCCTCCCTTATAACCCCCACTCCTGCCCGTCCCTAGAAATGTTAGTATGGCTTATTATAAGGAAGACGTTAGTGCTAATACACATACCGAGTTTGGTTTAGTTCGGTTGAGTTTTTTGTGCCAAATGAAGTAGCTGACTCCCGCTTTAGTTAATAGTGTATATCATGTTTATACTTTGTTAAAAGACAAAAATGAATACAACAAAAGTTACTCTAAATAACAAAATAAACAACTTTTGAGATATTCATATTTGCCGAAAAACCAATAGGAAACGAAATATCACAATTTTTAATTTCAGGCTTCCCTTATAACCCCCACTACTGTTCGTCTCAGAGGATATTAATATAGCCTAAAGTCTAAGTTGGGTTAGTAGTAATATACATACCAAGTTTCATAAAATTCGGTTCAGCCGTTTATGTGTGAAAAGGTAACAAACAAACAAATAAACAAACAAACAATCATACACGAAAGAAACAAAATGCAGTTATGGTGTCCATGACATGTGAAACGAAAAGTTATCGTGAAATTTCGCGGAAAAATCAATGTACAGACAGAGGTTACAATTTTATATATATATACTAGCTCAGATACCCGGCTTCGCTCGGGAATTCATTTGAGGCTGAATGGTGAAGGTATTTTTTTGGCAAGGCTTTACTTTGCACAATATTTTGACATTTGCCCGTTCCAGTGTTTAGGGTTAATACCCGTTGTTAGCATTTGTTAATAATAAAATTATTTTTTTATGTAAGACTTCACTGTCCTGCATATTGTCATATTTCCCGTCTCCTGTGCATAATGCATAGATTTGAATTATTAAGGAGAAAATATTGACATACATTTGAATTAATTTTTACCAGGTACCTGGTAGTTCGTATTGAAAAGAAGTGTTGAGCAAATTTCTCTAAATAACAAAATAAACAACTTTTGTTATGTGCATATTTGCCGAAACCCCAATAGGAAATCATTATTATTAATTTCAGGCCTCCCTTATAACCCCCACTCCTGCCCGTCCCTAGAAATGTAAGTATGGCTTATTATAAGGAAGGTGTTAGTGCTAATACACATACTGAGTGTTTTATTTAGTTCGGTTGAGTCTTTTGTGCCAAATAAAATTGTTGTCTCCCGCTATAATTTTTAGCGTATGACGCCTTTATACTTTGGTACACAGCAAAAGTGCATATAACAAAAGTTACTCTAAATAACAAAATAAACAACTTTTGTTATGTGCATATTTGCTGAAAAAGCAATAGGAAACAAAATATCGCTATTTTTAATTTCAGGCCTCCCTTATAACCCCCACTCCTGCCCGACCCTAGAAATGTTAGTATGGCTTATTATAAGGAAATCGTTAGTATTAATTCACATAGGGAGTTTGGTTTAGTTCGGTTGAGTCTTTTGTGCCAAATAAAATTGTGGACTCTCGCTATAGTTTTTAGCGTATAACTCATTTATACTTCCGTATACGGCAAAAGTGCATAGTACAAAAGTTACTCTAAATTAAAAAATAAACAACTTTTGTTATGTGCATATTTGCTGAAAAAGCAATAGGAAACGAAATATCGCTATTTTTAATTTCAGGCCTACCTTATAACCCCCACTCCTGTTCGTCTTAGAGAATATTAATATAGCCTAAAGTCTAAGTTGGGCTAGTAGTAATATACATACCAAGTTTCATAAAATTCGGTTCAGCCGTTTATGCGTTAAAAGGTAACAAACAAACAGACACGAAAGAAACAAAATGCAGTTATGGTGTCTATGACATGTGAAACGAAAAGTTATCGTGAAATTTCGCGAAAAAAATCAATGTACAGACAGAGGTTACAATTTTATATATATATATATATATATATATATATATATATATATATATATCTAATATATAAAATCTCCATGTCACAATGTTAGTTAGCGTACTCCTCCGAAACGGCTTTACCGATTTTTACCAAATTTTATATGCGTATTCAGTAGGTCTGAGAATCGGCTACTATCTATTTTTCATACCCCTAATTGATAAGAGTTGTTCACCCTTAACATTTTTTTTTTTATTTTTGGACAAAATTTTTTGAATTGATCTATTCTAAACTGTAAGTAGTTTTTCGCACATTTAAACATCTTTAATTATTAACCAAGCATTTTCTTTAATTAATGTTTTATTTTTATTTCAGTCCAGAATAATGGGTCTTTCAAACTTAGATGGAAGACCGGAGCTTACGTTACATTGCCGAAACGCTTGGGGTAGTGAAGTCTACCATTCACTGTAATAAAAATGGAGAATAATTTTTTTTTTTAAATGTGTTAATTTATCTTTTTATTTTTTTTTATTTTGTATTTTTGTGTAAATAATCAATAAAAATTATTCACTTTTGGCAGATTTTGTTTAACAAAAAGATCGAACTCTCGTGTCATATGCGACCAAAAAAAATAAGGCGGTCATTTTGATGTCTACGATGCATGATACTGGAGACGTAGACACGGAAAGTGGGAAGCCAGAAATCATTCTGGATTATAATAGGACCAAAGGTGGAGTTGACACACTGGATAAGCTATGTGCAACATATAGTGTAGCCAGAACAACAAGAAGGTGGCCCTTATCAATTTTCTTTGCCCTCATAAATATTGCTGGCGTAAATTCTCAAATTATATATGCAATGCTAAAAGAAAATGAAAAACCTATGTTACGGAGACATTTTTTGAAAACTTTGTCTCTGGAACTTATGAAGGAACATATGTATTCCAGATGTAAAATCCTCTACCTTCCCCTAGATCTGAAAGCTTTCCTACAATTACAATATCCACAACCCTCAACTTCAACGTCAACGGGGCCTCCTGAAAAAAAAAAGCGTGGGACATGTACTCTTTGTGGGAGGTCAAAAAACAGCTCCGCAACAATGACGTGTTGTATGTGTCGGAACTTTGTGTGTAAATCACATTCGACAAAAAAAATTGTTTGTAATAATTGTAATGAGGATCATTTGTAAATATAATATATATAATACAATCAATTATTGTGTATAATAATAAATATTCTTTTATTTATTTTTTTTTCTTACTTTTCAAAATAAAAGAAATTTAAATTTATTTTAAATATATATATAAACACATCTATTTTGTTCATAAATAGTTAAAATACCTTGTTCCATATTATTAATTTAAAAAATGGCCAATAATTGACGAAAAACGATGTGTTGTACTTTCTACAACGCGCGACCACTTGTGTGTCAAACACGGGCGCGACCGGTGGAAGGTTAAATAACCTATAGATTAACCAATTATTTTAATTAAAAAGATTAATATACATATATATTAAGTATTTAACAAAATTATAAGACTAAATCTAAGTGTCCGGTTTTTTTTTTTGAGGTTTTGTATATATAATTCTACTGTACGTGTGTATGTCACTGAACTCCTAAATGGCTGGACCGATTAGAATGAATTTTGGTATGCGTTTGGATGACGCCCTGAATGGTTTAGATTCACAAATCAGCCTGGCACATAGAGCAGGAGTGGGTTGTAAGGGAGGCCTAAAATTAAAAATAGCGATATTTCGTTTCCTATTGGTTTTTCGGCAAATATGCACAGGATAATAGTTGTTTATTTTGTTATTTAGAGTAACTTTTGTTATATTCACTTTTGTCATATAACAAAGTATAAACGAGATATACACTAAAAAATTAAAGTGGGAGCCTCAATTTTATTGGGCACTATCGATTGAACCGAACTTAACAAAACTCTCTCTCTCTCTCTATATATATATATATATATATATATATATATATATATATATATATATATATATATATATATTAGCATTAATTCTTCCATGATTATAAGCTATATTAAATTTTAAGGTTCGAACAGGAGAGGCGGTTATAAGGGAGGCCTGAATAAAAAATTTGCGATATTTCACTTTCTATTTGTTTTTAGGCAAACGGGCACATAACAAAAGTGGCTTTTGTGTTATTAAAAGTAGGTTTTGTTTTAAACATAATATTATTAAATTTAATATCCTAATCCCTTGAAATATCATGCAGTATATATACAGTGGGGGAAAAAGTATTTGCACACCAGGTTTTTTTTATTAAATTATGAATTTGGGCAATAAAAAAATTGTATAACGTAATAAATAAAAAGTGTATTTAAGACGGAATTAATACATATATAATTCAAATGAAAAACGTTTTGCTTAGTAAAATAAAACTTAAATCTTATGATAAGTCAGGGTAAAAGTATTTGCACACCACACTTTTTCTTCATTTTTTTCAAATTTAATATTTTTTATGTAGTCTTTTAGTAAGAAATACCACTTGTAAACGTCTAGGCGTTGATTGTGCAAGGTTTTAAATTAAATCTGGATTGATTTGTTCTCATTCTCATAGAAAAGGATTCTTGAGGTGTGCCTTCTAGTTATGTGGTGTTTTGGAATATTTTGGTCTAACGTGTGGCAATAAGTTTCAATTATATTCAAGTCTGGTGGCTGTGGTGAGTTGTTCAGTTGTTGACGAACATTAAATATTAACCATTTCTTATTTTTATTGGCTGTATTCTTTAATTTCATTGGCTGCATGTTTCGGATCATTGTCCTTCTGGAATATTAACTGATGCTGGATTCCCAATTTAGCTGCACTTGCTGAGAGGTTGCCCCACAAAATTCTCACATAACATTCTGCATTTAAAATACCTTCGATCGGTGGAAGATTTCCATCTCCATTATAATCTATGCATCCCCAAACCATTACATTGCCACCCCCAATGTTTCACAGTAATCGTATCGTTTTGCTTTTTCAGTTCATTTCTCCTACGCCAAGTAAGCTTTTGTCCATCAGATCCAAACAAATTAAACTTACTCTCATCAGAGAACAGCACATGTCCCAAAAAACTGATGGGCTTGTTAATGTATCCTCTAGCAAAAGAAAGTATTTCTTTGCATTTGGTCTCCCTTATATAAGGTTTTTCTCGAGACCCAGCCATAAAGACCTTTAGAATTCAAATCACTCCTTACCGTTTTCGTGTAGACATATGCTCCAGAAGTTGATTAGACCATATTATCAAGGGCTCCTCCACTAACAGCAGGATTTTTATAAGGCTCAATTTTTATTTTGCTCTCGATTCTTTCAATTAGTATCCTGCGACGCCCTTTAGTATCGATTATTTGCAGATGAACCTCATTCTTCACATCTCTCAATTACCTACCTTGCTTTAAGAAAATGAAGACCCAAGAAATCTGATATTTCACGATACGATTTTGTTGGATGTGCAATAAAATCACTTTTTCACAAGAAGCAGCACTCAGCTCACTTGTTTTGGACATTATTCGGCAGTTAAAATTATGTAGATCTTACACGATTGAAATATTTTCGAATATTGACAAAAATAACAGAATTATACTGTAGGAAGTAAAAAAAAAACCAACAAAACAAACACATCTTTGGACTTATGCACAAACAAAAAAGTGAGCAAATACTTTTTTCCTGGTGTTCATGTTATTTTAAAATATATTTTTTATAACAATCAAGGCTTTCAATTGAATGTTTACTGATATTTACCAAGTTTTAGTTATGCTTATTATTGGGTATACTCATATGAATTGTTTTCAATTTTTAATTCATTATATAAAGAAAAAACAAGGTGTGCAAATACTTTTCCCCACAGTATGTATATGTATATATATATATAATATATATATATATATATATATATATATATATATATATATATATATATATATATATATCGATCCTACCCAGGAAATGACGAAAATGAGGTCCGTTCAAAATTATATATATATATATACTAGCTCAGATACCCGGCTTCGCCCGGGAATTGATTTGAGGCTGAATGGTGATGGTATTTTTTTGGCAAGGCTTTAATTTGCAAATATTTTGACATTTACCCGTCCCAGTGTTTAGGGTTAATACTCGTTGTTGGCATTTGTTAATAATAAAATTAATTTTTTATGTAAGTCTTCACTGTCCTCCAAATTGTCATATTTCCCGTCTCTTGTGCATTATGCATAGAATTCAGTTATTCCCGCTTTAGTTTATAGTGTATATCTCGTTTATACTTTGTTAAAAGACAAAAATGAATATGACAAAAGTTACTCTAAATAACATAATAAACAACTTTTGTTATGTTCATATTTGCCGAAAAACGAATAGAAAACGAAATACCGCTATTTTTAAATTCAGGCATCCATTTCAACCCCCACTCCTGCCCGTCCCTAGAAATGATGGTATGGCTTGTTATAAGGAAAGTGTTAGTGCTAATACACATAGCGAGTTTTATTTATTTTGGTTGGGTCTTTTGTCCCAAATAAAATTGTTCACTTCCGCTATAGGTTTTAGCGTATATCTCGTTTATAATTCGGTATACGAAAAAAGTGTATATAACAAAAGTTACTCTAAATAACAAAATAAACAACTTTTGTGATGTTTATATTTGCCAAAAAAACAATAGGAAACGAAATACCGCTATATTTATTTTCTGGCCTCCCTTACAACCCCCACTCCTGCCCGTCCCTAGAAATGTTGGTATGGCTTGTTATAATAAAGGCCTTAGTCCTAATACACGTACCGAGTTTTATTTTGTTCGGTTGATTCTTTTGTGCCAAATAAAATTGATGACTCCCGCTATAATTTTTGACGTATAACTCATTTATATTTAGGTATACAACGAAAAAGTACATAACAAAAGTTACTCTAAATAATAAAATAAATAACTTTTGTTATGTGCATATTTGCCGAAAAAACAATAGGAAACGAAATATCGCTATTTTTAATTTCAGGCCTCCCTTATAACCCCCACTCCAGTTCGTCTTAGAGAATATTAGTATAGCCTAAAGTCTAAGTTGGGTTAGTAGTAATATACATACCAAGTTTCATAAAATTCGGTTAAGCCGTTTATGCGTGAAAAGGTAACAAACAAACAAATAAACAAACAAATAAACAAACAAACAAACAGACTCCAAAGAAACAAAATGCAGTTATGGTGTCTATGACATGTGAAACGAAAAGTTATCGTGAAATTTCGCGAAAAAAATCAATGTACAGACAGAGGTTACAATTTTATATATATATATATAGATATATACTAGCTCAGATACCCGGCTTCGCCCGGGAATTGATTTGAGGCTGAATGGTGGTGGTATTTTTTTAGCAAGGCTTTACTTTGCACAATATTTTGACATTTACCCGTCCCAGTGTCTAGGGTTAATACCCGTTGTTGGCATTTGACAATGAAATATCGCGAATTTTTGTTTCAGGTCCCCCTTATAACCCCCACTCCCGTTCTAACCTAAAAATTTTAATATAGCTTATAATCATGGAAGAATTAATGCTAATCGACATCCCGAGTTTTTTAAGTTCGGTTTAATCGTTAACGCCCAATGAAATAGTTGACTCAGGCCTCCCTTATAACCCCCACTCCTGCCCGTCCCTAGAAATGTTAGTATTGCTTATTATAAGGATGACGTTAGTGCTAATTCTCATACCAAGTTTGGTTTAGTTCGGTTGAGTTTTTTGTGCCAAATAAAATTGTTGACTTCTGCAGTAGTTTTTAACGTATAACTCATTTATACTTAGGCATACATCAAAAGTGCATATAACAAACGTTACTCTAAATAACAAAATAAACAACTTTTTTTATGTTCACATTTTCCGAAAAACCAATAGGAAACGAAATATCGCTATTTTTAATTTCTGGCTTCCCTTATAACCCCCACTCCTATTCATCTCAGAGGATATTAACATAGCCTAAAGTCTAAGCTGGGTTAGTAGTAATATACATACCAAGTTTCGTAAAATTCGGTTCAGCCATTTATGCGTGAAAAGGTAACAAACAAACAAATAAACAAACAAACAAACAGACACGAAAGAAACAAAATGCAGTTATGGTGTCTATGACATGTGAAACGAAAAGTTATCGTGAAATTTCGTGAAAAAAATCAATGTACAGACAGAGGTTACAATTTTATATATATACTAGCTCAGATACCCGGCTTCGCCCGGGAATTCATTTGAGGCTGAATGGTGATGGTATATTTTAGCAGGCTTTACATTGCACAATATTTTGACATTTACCCGTCCCAGTGTTTAGGATTAATACCCGTCGTTGCCGGTGATTTGCTAATAATAGAATTATTTGTTCGATAATTCTTCACAGTCTTCGCTATTTTTATATTTCCCGTCTCTTATACATGTAAATATGGTGAATTTTTATTTCAGGAATCCCTTATAACCCCCCTGTTAGTGCCCGCTAAGGTTTTAACGTATAACTCATTAATACTTAGGTATATGACAAAAGTATATATAACAAAAGTTACTACAAATAACAAAATAAACAACTTTTGTTAATTTTATATTTGCGGAAAAACCAAAAGGAAACGAAATATCGCTATTTTAAATTTAGGCCTCCTTTACAACCCCCACTACTGCCCGTCCCTAGAAATGTTGGTATGGCTTATTATAATGAAAGCGTTAGTACTAATACACATACCGAGTTTTATTTATTTCGGTTGGGTCTTTTGTCCCAAATAAAATTGTTCACTTCCGCTATAGGTTTTAGCGTATATCTCGTTTATAATTCAGTATACGATAAAAGTGTATATAACAAAAGTTACTCTAAATAACAAAATACACAACTTTTGCTATGTTCATATTTGCGGAAAAACCAATAGGAAACGTAATATTGCTATTTTAATTTCTGGCTTCCCTTATAACTCCCACTCCTGCCCGTCCCTAGAAATGTTGGTATGGCTTGTTATAATGAAAGCGTTAGTGCTAATATACATACCGAGTTTTATTTATTTCGGTTGGGTCTTTTGTCCCAAATAAAATTGTTCACTTCTGCTATAGGTTGTAGCGTATATCTTGTTTATAATTCAATATACAATAAAAGTGTATATAACAAAAGTTATTCTAAATAACAAAATAAACCACTTTTGTCATGTTCATATTTGCCGAAAAACTAATAGGAACCGAAATATCGCTATTTTTAATTTCAGGCTTCCCTTATAACCCCCACTCCTGTTCATCTCAGAGAATTTTAATATAGCCTAAAGTCTAAGTTGGGTTAGTAGTAATATAAATACCAAGTTTCATAAAATTCGGTTCAGCCGTTTATGCGTGAAAAGGTAACAAACAAACAAACAAACAAACATACACGAAAGAAACAAAATGCAGTTATGGTGTCTATGACATGTGAAACGAAAAGTTATCGTGAAATTTCGCGAAAAAAATCAATGTACAGACAGAGGTTACAATTTTATATATATATAGATATAGATATATATATATATATATATATATATATATATATATATATATATATATATACTACTATTAATACCCTTTGTTGGCATTTGTTAATAATAAAAAGAATTTTTAGAGAACGACGCCTTTATACTTTAGTTAGCGTTAGTACTAATACACATACCGAGTTTTATTTATTTCGGTTGGGTCTTTTGTCCCAAATAAAATTGTTCACTTCCGCTATAGGTTTTAGCGTATATCTCGTTTATAATTCAGTATACGATAAAAGTGTATATAACAAAAGTTACTGTAAATAACAAAATAAACAACTTTTGTTATGTGCATATTTGCCGAAAATGCAATAGGAAACGAAATACCACTATTATTATTTTCAGGCCTTCCTTATAACCCCCACTCCTGCCCGTTCCTAGAAATGTTAGTATGGCTTATTATAAGGAAGGCGTTAGTGCTAATTCACATACCGAGTTTGGTTTAGTTCGGTTGAGTCTTTTGTGGCAAATAAAATTGTAGACTCCCGCTATAGTTTTTAGCGTATAACTCATTTATACTTCCGTATACGGCCAAAGTGTATATGACAAAAGTTACTGTAAATAACAAAATAAACAACTTTTGTTATGGGCATATTTGCTGAATAAGCAATAGGAAACGAAATATCGCTATTTTTAATTTCAGGCCTCTTATATAACCCCCACTCCTGTCCGTCCCTAGAAATGTTAGTATGGCTTATTATAAGGAAGGCATTAGTACTAATTCACATACCGAGTTTGGTTTAGTTCGGTTGAATTTTTTGTGCCTAATAAATTGTTGACTCCCGCCATAGTTTTTAGCGTATAACTCATTTATACTTCCATATACGGCAAAAGTGCATATAACAAACGTTACTCTAAATTACAAAATAAATAACTTTTGTTCTGGGTATATTTGCTGAAAAAGCAGTATGAAACGAAATATCGCTATTTTTAATTTCAGGCCTCCCTTATAACCCCCACTCCTATTTGTTTTAGAGAATATTAATATAGCCTAAAGTCTAAGTTGGGCTAGTAGTAATATACATACCAAGTTTCATAAAATTCGGTTCAGCCGTTTATGTGTGAAAAGGTAACAAACAAACAAACAAACAAACAAACAGACACCAAAGAAACAAAATGCAGTTATGGTGTCTATGACATGTGAAACAAAAAGTTATCGTGAAATTTCGCGAAAAAAATCAATGTACAGACAGAGGTTACAATTTTATATATATATATAGATATATAGATATATATATATATATATATATATATATATATATATAATATATATATATAATATATATATATATATATATATATCTGGGTGTGTGTGTATATATATATATATATATATATATATAAATATATATATATATATATATATATCTATATATATATATATATATATATATATATATATATATGTGTGTGTGTGTATATATTATATATATATATGTGTGTGTGTATATATTATATATATATAAATATATACATATATATATATGTGTGTATATATATATTATATATATATATATAATTTTGAACGGACCTCATTTTCGTCATTTCCTGGGTAGGATCGATTGACATTTGAAGAAATTTTTTGAAAATCGCGTCATGAGTACGACTTCAACAGCTGATTTCCCTTAAGGGAAATCTGCTAATAAACTAACAGACACCAAAGCCACAAATTGTAGATATTGTGCCCTAAATTATCGTGAAACTTTGAAAAAAAAATCAATGTAAATCAGACAAAGATTACAATTTTATATATGACTATTAGCTAAGGTACCCAGCGTTACTCGGGATTCGTTAATAATAAAAGTATTTATTGTGTAAGGATTCACCAACCACAATATTTTTATATTACCCATCTCCTGTGGATGTATATTTTTTCAAAACATCAGAGACTATGTAATTCATAACCATGGATTATATTCCGTACCTTGAACCCGGTCCAAAGCACAAATATGACAGATAATACATAATAACCATTAATACGATAGCAGGGACCGCACACATGTATAGAAGAAAAGCTTCTAATGGCAAAAACTACATTCTAACAATCGTAGCTCTAACTAAAGGTCAGATAAGATTATGATAAGCTCTTGGCTTTAATCTGTTTTTCATTTGAGCATCCATATTATAGTGGACTGCTCTTTGTGATAAACAAGTGGTAATGAAGTCATTTTCTTAGAAACATATTAATGGAGCCACTGAGAATTTTTATTTATGAATATGTTGATTTCTCAATTACGACGTTGTCATAAGGGCCTCCAAAATGCCTATATGGTTTATGTTATAAGTACTTCGTGACATTACCTATGCGAAACTTAAATTTATTATGGACCCAAATGTAGAGATATTACTTCATATTTTGACAGAATGGTGGCCACCATAGGGATTAGAATATAATCTTCAGAATATCTTGAGCTCGACAATGGCCAGTGGGAGCTAGTCGGTGATGAACAAAACTTAGCTGAGCTTCTGAGGTCAGGGCTAGAAAGAAGAGGGATTCTACGTCACTCCCTGAACCATTGGTCAGTACAGCAGTAAAGGACTCCACCCCAATTCCAGATCCACTATTGATCAACATATGTTTATAATTTAATATCAGCTGTTCTTGTTTGATGACCAACAGGTGTAGTTGTTCTTGTATTCTAAAGGGGTTAGCCTGTCATGTAATTTAAGATAATCTTGTAATAATTAAATTGTAATTTAAGATTAAATGATTTACATATTATTCCATCCATCATTGCTATAATGTTATACGGCAAGTTAAATAGAAAAATGAATAAAAATGATAACAATTATTGGTCCAACTACAACATACATTTTTTACATTCACGTAAGTAGTTTCAGAGGTTCTAATTATGACTTCATTTTCGAAAAATTTCCATAAATGTCTATCGATCTACCTAGGAGAGGGCAAAAATGAGGACCGTCCCGAATTAAATGCTCACATACACACACCCGTATGTATATACTCGTATAATGTTTAACAATGCCATTACATACAGATACCACACGATTTGAATAACTACTGGCAAAGGGATGCCCATACATAGAGAATATTAAAGTAGCTTTTACATTTATATTTTTGTCTGGTTTTCTTTGTATCTGTTTTTGTTATTGCATTTACAGACTACAGCTGGTAGCTGTCCCAATGGGCAGAAGACACTGACTTTGACAGGAACGAACAAGGGAAAGAAGATGGTCACTAAGAAATGCAGGGGATTTTCCATGTCTTCTGTATCAGAACATCCAACAATAAAGCAATTCATCTAAGGGGCTCAGGTTGGCCGTGCGGGTTAAGGCGTTGGCCTTGATCTCGCATGGTAGACCTAGAGTGGCGGGTTCAATTCCCGTCCTGGGCAGTAGAAATTTATTTAGTGGCGGAATTCATTAAATAAACTCCTTAAGCCCACCCTGGCTAGAAAAGGGTGGTAACCTGTAGATAACCCACCCCGATTAGCCATAGTAGCATAAAGTGGACGTAAATAATAATAAACTTAAAGTCATCTAATTCCATTCCTACCAACAAACACGAACAGAAAAAATCTAATTCAAGACCAGAATTTTAGAGGACCATCACTCTGTAGCCTGCATAAGTTGAGTAATGGTTGGCATTAACCAGTAAGAGTATGTAGACAACTTGGATTACACTCCGATCTTGCCCCATGTATATGTCGCAAGTGAGAATTTAGGCAAAGAGGGGACTTTTTAGTTTGAACATTAAATATTTATTCGTTGTCTTCCGTAATATTTCAACTTTATCCTATTTATTTGGTTATTGTCAATATTTAAAAAAAAAAATCCATGTGTTTTTAATCGGTTATATATTTTATCCTTTTATAACATTTGTTTATTTGGAAATAAAATGTATACTTCCTATTCACTTATTCTGTTTCTGCTTAAATTTAAAAATTGAACAAAAGAACATTTAGGTTATGTAATGCATTAAATGCTGGAAGTCAGGGAGGTTTAACCCTTTATAGGGCACATTTCGCTGGCTATGAAAAACTTATATTTCTCTGAAAATGGTGTTAGCAAGTCTATAAATGACAATTAATAACAGCATTAGTTTAAAAGAAATTGGAGTTAAGTTATTGGAGTGGCCACTATAGCAGTCCTTGCCCACTAAGGGGGTCGGGGATTAGCGGCTGATGCTCGGCAGAATTCTATGTGTCTCCTCCACCAGCAGGGAAAGGGTTCAGCTCATTGTCTCCTCCTGTCATTTCTGCCTCTAACTGAATAGTTTCAGCAAATATCTTTGCATTAAATGTTTCAATTACCTGCTCTTTTCTGTTTCAGCCAAGAAATGCAATGTTTCTAATCACTCTAATATTTGAGAATACTAACTTGGTATAAAATATAATTTACTTATAATGTCAAATTTGATTGTTTAACTTGTAAACATCATAAAAAAAAAAGCACTATAAGAAAATGAAAAATAAATACTCCTGATTTCCTATACGGTAAAATTGTAAAAATGGAAGGGCAGAGCCGTATTTTTTTTAGTTACTTGAAAGAGAACAAGCATGCGACAAAACAGTATTAATTTATATTTACTGAAACATGATCAAAAATATCTTAGTAAAGTATTACATTCCTTTTTGGTGGAGTAAAAGCAGAAGAATGTAGTTGACAACAGGTAATGCACTGTGAGTGTCCGAATGAGTACTAGCTGAGCAGACAGCAGGAATGGGCAAGGGAATTAAACAACACTTATAATTTTTGTTGCAAAAATATATCTTTTAAACACGTCAATAGACTTTGTATATACCAAATTTCATGATGGGATGCCAATTAGTTCCAATGGAAATTGATTATTTTGTTTTGTCAGAGATGTGAAATGTTCCAATCAAGCCTCAACAGAAAAAGAACAGACTTGAACCACTTCATTGCTGACAGTTGTTTTCAGTCAGTCTTCTTCACAGCACTTCTTAATAGAGTTACTCAGTTTTGTGTTCTAAAGTGAATTTTTATTATTATTAAGCGAGATAATTGTTTTAAAACTAAAGCATTTTTGATTAAGATAGTTAACTACATATATTCTGCTTAATAGCTCAGTATCAGGGCTTTCTTAATTAAATACCTTCCATATTTTAATTAAGCTGAATTCAACATTCTGAGATATGTTTTATTTCGGAAAAAAGCAATGCATTACTCATTCTAAATGCGGAAAGCTATATCCTCCCTGGCATATGCTGTCCACAGCATCCAGAAGGGGTTTACTCCTGCAGTAAATGCTGCATACAGCACCTCTAGAGTACATCCCTCATGTTGTGTTCCTACACTCCCACTCACAACATAATAACAATAAGCTGCTATGTTATGATTTTATATTCTAGTTTTGGAAATGTTTACTTGATTTATATCATACTCGATATTTAACAGTTTCAGTCAACACTAAAGATCATAATTGCATTGGGTATAAATGATATTGGCCCTAACCACTTCAAATCAGAAATGGGTGGTGGGGACATTGAGATTCAAAGTCTAAATCTCTTCATCTGATCAACTCAATAGAGTTATGTCATAAGTTCATAGTATTATTGCTCATGGCGGGAAGTTCTTTCTTCATTTTTATCCTATTCATCCTTCTCATAAAAAATGATGTTGGCTTCAGCAGGTTTCCCTTAACGGAAATCAGCTATAGTTGTCCATCGATCCTACCCAGGAGATGACAAAAATGAGGTCTGTTCAAAATTGTATGTATATATGTATGTGTATATATATATGTGTGTGTGTGTGTTTGTGTGTGTGTGTGTGTGTGTGTGTGTGTGTGTGTGTGTGTGTGTGTGTGTGTGTATTTCCTGTTAACGGTCCAGCAGTGGCAATTTTTTTTTTTATCTTTACAAAACTTGATATTTAATCGTTTTATGTAAAAAGAAAATCAAGTTCGTTAATGGCTGAAATTGGACCAGCAGGAGGGAAAATTCGAAATATCTCCGTTACTATAAGTCGCAATCGAAAAATAGTATAGAACAAATCTTATTGCAAATTAAATGTACTATTAATATTGTTAAACATGTATTATAAATACATCATAATAAACATATCATAAACATTTATTCTCTATTTTGAATATTAACCGAAATATTTGCATTTTTCAGTTTTCAGCAAACCCCCACTTCTACTCAAGTTACATAAATAATACTTATATAATAAACCACATTAATCGAAGCTTAAAAACCAAATATTGTTTTCAAGAAACCTTTATTGTACTAGATACATGCAAAAATGTTCTGGTGACCCCCCCCCCCTTCTAAGTTCTTGGATTACTAAAATTTGATTGATTGAGATAAAAATTATTATATTATAGAAAATAGTTTTCAATAAAATGAATATGTTATGTTCATATATATTTAAGTAATTGTTTTTATTTCCGGTGAGAAGGTGACCTGTTTGTTTACTTTCAGACGCTTCCTGTCCAGAGGTTTCTTATTATCATTTCTATTCATTCCCTTGGTATTGGCAGTGCTATTGCTTTACCATTATGTAGATTTATCTATTGTTAAACTTCACAAGGGAAATGTACTTAGTTTACACAGAATCTGCATGACGGACTTTTTTATGTTCTTATACAGGCAATGGCCACCTCTCAGCTGAAAATTAAATGCATTCACTAGTAGGCAGAAGAAATGATGCCAACCAACTACTGGTATTCTACCATTAGGATAAAAAATAAATCAAAACAAATAATCACCTTTCTAAAACTGATAAAGGATAGTGTAATACAAAGGTATGTGGAAGGCCTATAATTATGTTATATAATATAAAATGGAAATAAATAAAAATGAACTAGGATGAAGCATATAAGGAAAGCTATCAAACTTGAAGGGATGATAAATAATCAACTTCTCAAACACCAGCCTTTATTACAACATATATACAGCCCCAATATAAAACAATTAACATTAGATATTCAAGTAAGAAAACATGCAATAGATACAGAACTTATAAATTCATCTTTCTATCACAATATCACATTGAAAGAAGAAGGAAGACACAACATATCACGGGGAGGAAATGCAATATCAAAATATTCATTTTTTTAAAAAAAAAAGGTTAATTAAATCTAAATTTGGAAATGGCTGTATGCGTACAATAAGGACTGATATTTGAAGAAGGCTCGTAATAACTATTGACGAGACAAGTTAAACAGAAAATGTGGAATAAACAGCTGGCTCGATCTATCTCTCCAATCGACTCCACAAAACAATCATGCTTAACTACACTCTCCTTTCCCAAGAGCAATTCTCCTCGCACTCAAAATATACCAATAAATATTTATACATGATGATAATACAATATTAAATAAAAACTAACATAAATGATACAGCTATCACAACTTAATCTCATTTGAACATATAATATGAAAAAAATGAATAATCACAGAATAAGTACTCTAAGACTACATTAATTAAAAGTAAAAGAAAAAACTTAATATATTAATATATAAGAAGACCAAACATAGTTTACATATTCAGAGTAATATATAACACAGAAATATGCTGGCTTTCAAACAGAAACGAAATCATTAGCCAAAATGTGTCAGATTAAAATATAATTTTGGGAATAATTGGTTTTACCACAAAAAAAAAGTGTTAGACATGAATTTTGGGATAAATCTTTAATCATAAGTTTCCAGAATAGTGAAATGTACAAAGTATATATATATATATATATATATATATATATATATATATATATATTCTAAATTAAAAAGGACTGATCCCAGAGCAACTCTTCCCCCACAATATTGGCAACCTACAATACATTATTTTCAAAGGGAATCAATTTCTTAGGCTATAACCGCAGTTGTAGCAATCGGCATACAGTTTTTAGTAGAGGCTCAAAAAGCTTTTAGACCTTGACAAAAATAGCAATTTGTCATCCCAAATGCTCTTTAAATGTATACATCCTAGAAGTGGTTTCTCTCTTGCCTTTTATACTAAAAAGGGGACAAAAAGAATGTTACGAAAACTACTTAAGCAGCACAGACGGCTGGCAGAAACAGCGACAAATAAGTGGAGCTCTCTGGACTTTATCTCAGTTAAGGAAAAGGTTAGACTGTGGAAGTTTGGACGAGTAGAAAGGATGGAATCCAGCAGGCTAGCCTCCCTACCTACTTCCCCTGATACATAGTAGGGTCCAAATCTTTCCAGCTTCCCCTCCCTACCTACTTCCCCTGATACATAGTAGGGTCCAAATCTTTCCAGCTTCCCTCCCTCCCTACCTACTTTCCCTGATACATAGTAGGGTCCAAATCTTTCCAGCTTCCCCTCCCTCCCTACCTACTTCCCCTGATACATAGTAGGGTCCAAATCTTTCCAGCTTCCCCTCCCTCCCTACCTACTTCCCCTGATACATAGTAGGGTCCAAATCTTTCCAGCTTCCCCTCCCTCCCTACCTACTTCCCCTGATACATAGTAGGGTCCAAATCTTTCCAGCTTCCCTCCCTCCCTACCTACTTCCCCTGATACATAGTAGGGTCCAAATCTTTCCAGCTTCCCCTCCCTCCCTACCTACTTTCCCTCTGATACATAGTAGGGTCCAAATCTTTCCAGCTTCCCTCCCTCCCTACCTACTTTCCCTCTGATACATAGTAGGGTCCAAATCTTTCCAGCTTCCCCTCCCTCCCTACCTACTTTCCCTCTGATACATAGTAGGGTCCAAATCTTTCCAGCTTCCCCTCCCTACCTACCTACTTTCCCTCTGATACATAGTAGGGTCCAAATGTTTCCAGCTCCCTCTCCCTTATTGTCTATAACTCCTGCCACTTAATTCAAAATGTCTCGTCCCTGACAAGGATGGATCAGTGGGTATCTCTTAAAGCGGAAACATTTCATCACTAATGTATTTAAAGGTAAAAAGAGAGAGCGAAAACCAGAGAGTAATTGAGCCAAATTGAATGGATCCACTTTACAGCATTGCCATACACACCTCGATACTCTTCAAAAGAATTGAATTTAACTTCTAAAAAGTCAGTTATTAGAAATTTTTGCAATATTTCAAAAGTCACACATAGCTCCATCCACATAATATGGAATACTATTTTGTATTGTTTTAAAAACAAAAAACTTATTTATTACTGGAACCAATTTACATTGCGAATTTAAGATTCAAATATCATTAAGATGATTTTAAAACTTTCAAAATAATATCTAAGTAATTATTCCTGATTAATATATTACATTTTTCATTCATTTCAATAATTAAAGAATATTTTTCAAATATTTACAATATTATCTAAGTAAATTCTGAAATGTTTATCTAATGATAAGAAAGAGGATCAACAAGTCTTGATAAAGATTAAATAGTGTTAAAAATAAGATTACACACTCATGAAATTTCCACAGTAAAATAATCATTGAAGAATATAGAAGCATGCCTTTCTTCAAGTGATATTATTTGCACAGGGAAGTTTATTTATTTATTTTTATTAACGTATTGTAAAATGCCAAAAACAAGAGTAGTTCACATTTTGTGATTGAAATTATTTTAATTAATATTTTAGTTTCTGTTTAGATTAAAACTGAGCAGAAGCACATCAGATATGACATGAGACATCGCTTGATTCTCTGCATAAGCTTCAGTACACATATCATCCATCATTTACCTTCCTTTTCCAATTGACATATGAGTCATTAATCAGGCAAAGGGAACACTAACAATAAATATCTCACATGCTTCAATTTATTGGCAAAAGAGAATTTTAATCATGATATCTATTCAGCAAACAAATAGTACTAGAATTTTACATTATTTTTAAAATTAATATGTGTGCACGCGTAAGTGCAACTATTTAATGTCTATTTTTAATTCATTAAATAAGTTAGCAATAAATTTATAAAATACTGTTTTCATAAGGTAAAGAAAAGAGGATGTAGCTTTTTACAAATAATCGGAGGAAAAAGTTTCAGTTTGGGGGATAAAATTAAAAATCAGAAACAACCCTTATTTTTAGCTAGTAAATAAATACAATAAATAAGATTTAATTCCTGAGGAGATGTGTATTTGTTTGAAGTTGAGTTTATAGATTTGCAAGTTGTGAGCATTTGAAGGGAAAGTAAGGAGAGGACCAACCCCCAGCTGTGCCTATAATCAGCGGACGTTCCAAAAAAGGAAACAATGTATCAAATGCTTCTACTGGTTTTTCAAGGAAGGGAAAGTATTCTGCTGATGTTCTACATGTCCTGTAAGCCCAATTACCTCTCATAACGAGTGCAGTAGAATTGGTTTTAGTGAACATAGAATCTATTAATAAAATCATTTGTTAATCTTCGATTTATTTATACCATATTTTCTTGGTAAGAAAAGCAGAAGAAAATTTATTTTTCTGCAAGTGTGCCCGTGGAAGGATACATGTGAAGACTAGATTGGTGAGATATGAGGTCTGTAAATTAAGTGATGAGACTGTTTGATCTGGCAACAATGGGGATACAGCACATCGAGGGGAGGTAGCTAAACATATGATACACATACAGTACAAGTTTCAACATGCTAGGGATTTTACGATGTCACTAGTGAATTTTTTTTGTGAGAAAGGTTTTTGTAGTGTGTTCTAAAAATGGGTGACATCAATTTTGAACATTGTTCTGCTTCAGACTTGGGCACAGTGCAACAGAAACATTTCAGAAACTGAGCCAACCCAATGGAGACAGTGCTTTGTCGAAAGCCCACATTATTACTTTTAAGGCATTTTCAGAAGGAAAAGAACCGATTGAAGACCAGCCTCGCAGCAGAAGGCTTTCATCTTCAACAACCAGTGAAAATGTTGGAAGAATCTGCGATCTTGTGTGTTCAGATCGACATTTGACAATCCGAATGATTGGCGAAGAATTGAATTCGACTCATGGAATTGTTCATCAAATTTTGACCAATGAATTGGGGATGAGAAAAATCTGGTTCTGAGAAATCTTCCACAAGACCAAAAAGACAACAGAAAGGAAAGGTGCCTTGACTTTCTGGGTGATATAGAAAACGATCTCCCATTTTCTGAAAAGCTTTATTACAGACATCATTCTGGGATAGTAGAGTATTCAAACAGACATAACCGATCAGCTAAAGGCTATTTCAGTTTCCGAGTTCTCACACTCCTATCAGGAATGGAAGAATCGTCTGAGTGACTTCCCAAATTAATTGCTTTGAAGGGGACACTGTGAAATAGTAATTTTATTAGAATAAAAAAAATGGAAAAATTCAGTCTCATCACCCAATAATAGTCCACATATATACAGCAGTCAAATCTTTGGATGATAATGAAAGGATATCATATTAATCTTATTGTATTTACTAAAATCAACATTCACTTTCATTCCAGCTAATTGGGGCCTATTACAAGATACCAGTCTTTTCTAACCTGGGTGCGACAAGGGATGATATTTAATGAGTTCATCAAAATAAATTTCTACTCGAAATGCGGGAATTGAACGTAAGACCAGAGCTCCACTTTCATTTTCATTTTTTTTAAATAGAGTATTTATGGTGCGTTTTAGCACTAGCTGAGCTCAAAATTTGACTGGCACCATTCATTGCACTCTTGACTCTTGTACTTATTAGCACTAGCTGAGCTCAATGTTTGACTAGCAAAGCTGATGGTTTGACTAGTACTGTTCATTGCACTTTTGACTCTTCTACTTATTAGCACTAGCTGAGCTGATGGTTTGACAAGTACTGTTCATTGCACTTTTGACTCTTCTACTTAGCACTAGCAGAGCTGATGGTTTGATTAGTACTGTTCATTGCACTCTTGACTCTTCTACTTAGCACTAGCAGAGCTGATGGTTTGACTAGTACTGTTCATTGCACTCTTGACTCTTCTACTTATTAGCACTTGCTGAGCTGATGGCTTGACTAGTACT
Source organism: Riptortus pedestris (assembly GCA_019009955.1). Lineage (NCBI taxonomy): Eukaryota > Metazoa > Arthropoda > Insecta > Hemiptera > Alydidae > Riptortus > Riptortus pedestris. The sequence goes on from CM032228.1 coordinate 5,142,870, forward strand.
GTTCATTGCACTTTTGACTCTTCTACTTATTAGCACTAGCTGAGCTGATGGTTTGACAAGTACTGTTCATTGCACTTTTGACTCTTCTACTTAGCACTAGCAGAGCTGATGGTTTGACTAGTACTGTTCATTGCACTCTTGACTCTTCTACTTATTAGCACTTGCTGAGCTGATGGTTTGACTAGTACTGTTCATTGCACTCTTGACTCTTCTACTTATTAGCACTAGCTGAGCTGATGGTTTGACTAGTACTGTTCATTGCACTCTCGACTCTTGTACTTATTAGCACTAGCTGAGCTGATTGTTTAACTAGAACTGTTCATTGCACTCTTGACTCTTCTACTTATTAGCACTAGCTGAGCTGATGGTTTGACAAGTACTGTTCATTGCACTTTTGACTCTTCTACTTAGCACTAGCAGAGCTGATGGTTTGATTAGTACTGTTCATTGCACTCTTGACTCTTCTACTTAGCACTAGCAGAGCTGATGGTTTGACTAGTACTGTTCATTGCACTCTTGACTCTTCTACTTATTAGCACTTGCTGAGCTGATGGTTTGACTAGTACTGTTCATTGCACTCTTGACTCTTCTACTTATTAGCACTAGCTGAGCTGATGGTTTGACTAGTACTGTTCATTGCACTCTCGACTCTTGTACTTATTAGCACTAGCTGAGCTGATGGTTTAACTAGAACTGTTCATTGCACTCTTGACTCTTGTACTTATTAGCACTAGCTGAGCTGATGGTTTGACTAGTACTGTTCATTGCACTCTTGACTCTTGTACTTATATTTCATTTCTGTATTTCTTTATCTCTCTCCGTTATTCTCATTCCATCCAATGCAATTTACCCAGAGGTTACACTGTCTATTACAATTCAATTTAACTTATTCGCTCAAAAGAAAGCGTTCTTCTTCCTTTAGTATGCAATGAGGATAAATTTGAATTTAAGAAAATTAAATGAAATGGATATAAATTAATGAAATAATAATTCAATACATAACGAATATTTGACATGAATTAAATGAAGTCGAGCATGAGGACGGGTGGCTAGCACAGTGAACAGAAAGTAACACAGCTAACAAAACAATGAGTCCACATATTAATAATTTATGTTTTCTGAGTTTGAGGAATATATCAATACAAATTTGCATATTTAACAGGTAATAGATGGAGCGGAATCAAAAATTTGTATTTCTTTAAGTAGTATTCTTTAAGCCTCTTCTTGGACAAAAAGTGAAAATATTTCATCAAAAACACTAATAAAGTTCAATTAAAGGTAAATGTTCTAACTGTGTTTCTGTCTATGACAGCACTTTCTTCTAGGCATGTTAGTAATTTCTATTTCTCTATGAGGAGCATAGATGGAAGATGAGAAGGACTGAGGAAGCTGTGTGTTTAAATGGTGAGCTGATATTACTGGAGCAGCTGGCAGCTGGCTTACCTCAACGAAAACTAACATACAGCAATCAATAATGTCACTTACCAGCTTATTTCCAATTATCTAAAGCAAATCATTTGGTATAGGGACAATATTGTCATCTCAAGAATCAGGAAAAATAATCAAAGAACTATTTATCTTCCCTTCGACTATTTTCTTTTCCCACTCATATTCAACAAGTTATTGAACCCCCGCTCATGATCAACACAATCCATTCCATTTTCCTTTAGTAGGTCATATATTCAATCAATTTTACTTATAATTTATTCTCCCTTCTTTCAGTATGTATGTGTGTACGTGTGTGTGTGTGAGTGTGAGTGTATGCACATGCCTACATGTATATATTCTCTTTCATGAGTATTTCCCATAAATCCTTTATCAATGAGATATTTCAATGTAGCCATGAAATGCAAATATATTCAAAAACAGACATTAGCGAATGATAAATGGTAGCCATTCAAGAGGATGATGTAGGTGGGAATTGGCGTCGCCTTCTATATCAGTCAATAGAAAAAGGAAGGATCAAGTATATTCACCAATTACAAACAAAATAATATATTGGTAAATATTATAAAATAAGGTGTAATGCACATTAATAAGACAAAACTAGTTTTAAGCCCAGTCTAAAATATCTGGGGATAAATGTTAAAAATCAAGTAAGGTAAAGCTAAATTAAATGGGCTGAGTGGGGAGAGCCTCATGGAAATAGAATTACTAGAGGCAAGGGCGGCTGAACAAATTACGGAAGAAATGCTATCTCCTCCAATACTTATGACAACAATTCAAAAGGAAAACAACTCTTGCCACTGAGGTTTGTATTTTATTTTGAAATGGTCCTGTAGAAAGTGACTATTAACTAAAAAAAAACTAATTTAATGCCAAATTTTCAGGAAAATATAAGTTTGTAAAGCTTTTTTTTTGCATTAGAACAAAAAAAAATGTATTTAAACTATTACGCATTAAGCAAACGAATTACAGATTGTTAGAACAATATATATTGCTCGCAAAGAAAAATGGTCATAGCTGGGAAATATGACAGGATCATTTGATTAAAACTTTAACAACCTTCTCCAAGGATCTGGTTCATCTCAGTTTCTTATTGCACCTTATAATGATTATCTATAGCTTCAATTAAAATAATAATAATAATAAAGACTTTAAATAGAAGATATTCATGTTTTAAAGTGAAATAGTGCAGTAACTGCAACAATTTATTCGCTAATCATATTAAGGGTTTTAATTCATTTAAATTTGGAATTATTGAAAGCCAGCAAATGATAATAAAAATAAAGGAAGAATTAAGTTACAACTATATCATACTGATATTTCAAATACAGAATGAGCGCAAAGTACCATCGATTGAATGCCTGTCTTCTTATAAGATAATTGAATTAAATATTATAATAAAGATTAACATTTAAAACTATAATGACTAGTAATATAATATAAAAAAAAAAAAGTGTATACAATATTCATGAAGATACAATCACAAATTTTTATTTGGCTGCTAAAGACTAAGTAACTACTCTCGATTTACATTTTTAAAATAAATGTATATTCTTCTATTAATTACACATTTTATACATGAATAGATGATAGATACAATAGCTAGACTAGATTACATACAAGTGCCCAAAGATTACAAAGGCTAATATCGTTAACAACAATTGCAATCACATAATTCTGTAATTTTACACTGTATTTTTATATCTTTAAATTATTGAAATATTTCAGTTTGAGGCCCTAAAGATTGTACTCAATAATTAATTTCCCAAACAGTCGCTCTGAGGAATTAACACACAAATGAATGCAAGATTCTCCTAGCTAAACGATTTTCTTAAAACTAGCTCGATTTAAATAATAATAACAAACACAGAACTTTGTAATCAAAACTAGTAATAATAAGAGGAGAATTAAAACATAAGGAGTAGATAATAGCCCCTTCCATAATACCAACAGATAATGGCAAACGTTTACAACTAGGCTAAAACGTCCTCTGAGCCATAAGTATTTGCACAAGGAAAATAATTTATGCCATTGAAAACAAATTGTACATAATAAATTTCAATAAATGGAAATATAAAATGTAGTTAACTCTTCAAAATAAATTATTATAAGTACCACATAGATCAGATAATCCTAAATGAATACACTCTTTTCTCACAATAAGCTTTAGTGATTACAAAACAGAAAGTAGAGCTTACAACAATCAAGAGCTGATTACGATTCTCTCTCCCTCTACGTATATGTATAAGTGACTATTAGCCTATTAGGTTCGATGGACTGCTTTCAGTTAACCCACAGAAATGGCAAAGAAAACATTCAATTAATTTTTGTACAAACACCTCAGGAATTCAGAGTATTGTTTTTAGCAGATTTCCCTTAAGGGAAATCAGCTATTGAGGTCGCACTCATGACGCGAGTTTCGAAAAATTTCTTCAAATGTCCATCAATCCTACCCAGGAGATGACGAAAATGAGGTCCGTTCAAAATTATATATATATATATATATATATATATATATATATATATATATATATATATATATATATATTTGTCTGTTAATCTGTCTAGCGGTCGCAATTTTGTTTGATCGTTACTAAACTCGATATTTAAACGTCTTATGGAAAAATAAAGATCAAGTTCGTTAATCGCTGAAATTGGACCAGTGGGAGGGGGGGTTTAGAGGGGAGGATTTTTGAAAATTCGAAATATCTCCGTTACTATACGTCGGATCGAAAAATTATATAGAAGCAATCTTTTTGTAAATTAAATTTATTATAAATAATGTTATATACATTTATTCTGTATCTTGAATATTAACCGAGATATTTGCATTTTTCTGTTTTCAGCTTCTGAGATGAGTTCAGCTAACTTCGGGTCTAGTCGTGAGTTTCCCTCAAGAGCTAGTTCGGGCCGTCCCCGTAACTGTTTGACTCTCTATTCTCAAATTTCTCTATTGTAAAACTTCACGGGGAAATCTGCTTAGTTTACGCAGCCCCTGCGTGACAGACTTTTATTAAATGTTACATCTTAGCAGAACAAGGAAGAGTGAACATTAGCAGAGTAATTTAGTGCATAGCCACACTAATTATTTGTTAATCATAAAAATATAAATCAGATATTGTGTCAAAGTTTACTTTCTTATATTAATTTATTTGGTCTTAGGCTTCATTACATTCTGTTCCAGTATTAAATAGTTCTTCTACTACTTACTTTTTTATCATAGCTGTGAATCAAAAATACTACATTTCATAATTTAATTGAAACAAAAAGAGGATTGAGATAGACGAAGAACTAAGAAAATTTCTTAAACATATAAGAACTGTAATATAACTATTAAAAATAATAGTCAATAGAATTGAGTAAATCTCAATATATCTGTTTGTCCATAGAAAAACAGATAACTGATTTGGATAATTTTCTGCAATTCTTTAATCATATAATAGCTTTTGTAGTGTGTATATAGTTATCCATTTCCAATTAAACTTTTCCTGTATTTCATCAAGAAAGTCAATTTTATTTTGCTCAAAGACATGAGTTTAACGGGGTGTTAGGTCAACAAGAAAATTTCTGTTTCTCCTAAAATGTGGTCATTAGGGAACAAACAATGGAACCTAATACAAAACAGTCATAGAAATGACATCCTCATTTATTTTTAACAACAGTCTTGGAGAACTATTGTTTCTGAAAACTACTATTGAGCAGTTAGTAAATACTACAATGAACACACATGTATTCCAAACATAGTCTACAAATTTTCAAACTCCATTGATTATTTTGCTTTCTCTCAACTGTTTTTTTTAATGTGTTAAGTGTTCAATTTTAATCGCAAGGGAATATAACTTAAGACTTTTTAAATAAGAGCACAATATTTGAAGATTTAAATTCCTGTGAGGGCCTTTCACTGTGAAGGTGGTTATAACCAAATTAACTGACACGCCACCAATTAACTCATTTTGACAGTAACTCAACTTAATGATTTTTCTATCATTGAATATTATTAAATACATAGTAGAAATAGAATTTTCATTTTAAACCTTTAGCGAGTGCTTCAGGTTGATCAGTGGTTTGGAACAACTCTAAGCCGAAACCGTCTTTTTACTGAAGAGACTGAAGACACAAAATACATTTTTTTCTTTTAATACATTTGTATTAATAATATCAAGTTCCAATAAAATGTAATCTCAATTTTAGATTTAATTACGATAAAGGTTAAAATTTTTATTTCAATATTTCTTGGTGAGGTTGGTTAAATTAACATAATGTTTATTGAAACAATTTATTTTTCCATACCTCTTTATTTCAAATTGGCCATACATGTTCCTCGTCCTAATTGATGAGCGATTCCCTTGACAGTGATGTCACTCTTCTAACAGGCTTAGCAGTGTTAGTTAAGCCCCTAAATGCAGAAGGATCATACAACTGGTTGGAAACGTAGGAAACAAATTTAAAATAAAGAACTCTAGGGAAATACAATATTTCGATGTAGACTTCTCAACAAACATCGAATGAATTAAACATATCTATTTTATAAACTATTAGATGCATACAGATGTTCTAGAGTTATGTACACATACTTATGGCTCTGCCTAGAAAATTAGTAGTCTATGAAATAAATCACATAAACCCTTAAGCCACATTCACTTTTTAAAGAAGATTAAATAACATAATCTTTCCTTAAATACTTATACATACTATTAAAAATATTTATTCGTGACATACACTTGTCAACAAAATACATATCTATTTTATTCTGAAAATATTTAGCACATACTTCTTATTTTAGGCCAATACATCCTAACAAAATATAGCCTAATGAAACACCCTACTCTAAGGAAAATTCATTCAGTATTTATATAATTCTCAAATTCGATTGTTTTTAAAAATATCTTTTAGCTTTGTTTGGAATTGCTATAAAATGAGAGCCGTAGTTTGCTTTCAAAATTCTACCATGAAAGATATTAAATAGCTAGTGTATTGTCTTCAATTTCCGAGTGTTAATGAATAGTTAATTAAATTAGAAATTCATACAACAAATTTAAAAAACAAAAAGGCAATGCTGGTTCGATTGAAGGATGAAACATTAAAGGGCAAAGCAAATAAGACATAGTTTGAAATGTAATTAGAGGTGAGCAATAATTTCTCAATAACTTTCATATCGATTATTATGTATATATATCCCACCCTGGCTAGAAAAGGGTGGTAACCTGTAGATAACCCGTCCCGATTAGCCTAAGTTGCAAAAAGTGGACGTTAATAAATAAATAATAATATTATGTATATAAGTGGAAGAATGGGTGTAAAATATTGAGAAAGAGCTATAAAGATTTAAGGATGAGCATGTTTAAGGAGACCAACTATTGCATCAACTCAGCATCATTTCTCCAACATATTCTATATCCATATCCGCCCTCAAATTAATCATTCGAAATACATTTTTCTTTATTGTCCCACAATATTATTTTTGTGTTCAGGGAAAGATGTACAAGTTGTTTATTTTGTTAAGAGAGATAACTCAAAGAAAGTCGCATAGCTAGCCCAGACACAGAGCTGATCTGAGAGGAGCCTGGAGTCGAATTAAAGTTCGAACTACAGAATAATCGTAGGAGAAAATAGGCTTATTGTGGTCACAGGTAATGAATGGCTATGAATGGAGTCTGCACGCACTTACAGGGAAACGTCTGTAATCGAAAGTTTTCCATAAACAATAGGAAAGAGCTAAACTCTACCATGACAATGAATTCAAAATGTTTTTTATCTACAAGCTGTGCATAGTATTTGCTACTAAGGACAGGAAGTTCTGACTGCCATGGAATCAAACGAGGTAAAGAAGGGACACAAGGGCATGGAGTGGTTTCCCAAGACCTTCTGCATGAGACTATCAGTAACAATCGATAAAGTATCCAAGAAGAATGGGGATAACATCTCTTCGAAGACGATAGCCTACTCCAGCTAACTATGATACCTACAAATCATGCCATTAATTAAGGAAGGGAAGATGGAGAAAAATATCTCAAATAATGCAGAATGAAAGTTTGGGGCAAGATGAACTAGAGATGTGGGAAAAAGTAAGCTAACTGGCTCGTTATAGTCGACAATAGCACAAGATGAGGGAGGCCGCTAGACTAAGAAACTAAAGAAGAGTGTTACATAGTTCCCAATAGTAGACTGGAAAGTAATGAAACAGGAATTACAGAAGTGAAGGCTGCTAATGGCTAATGGCTAAATAAACCTCTTATTTTTAGTAATCAATGTCCACTTTGTGCTACTATTGCTAATTGAGAGAAGATATCTGCAGTTTACTACCCTTCTCTAGCCAGGGTGGGACTAAATATTTATTTAATGAGTTTTTCACTGAATAAATTCCTAACGCCCAGGAGGGGAATCGAATCGACCACTCTAGATGAACAAAGAGAGAAAAAGAAACGAGATGCCTCAGCATACATGGCTAACCTCAGCCGCCGACGATGACCTCTGTGAAGCCAAATGAAAGAAACTTCTTTATAAATAATTATTAATTAACATTATTTATGAAAAATAAATAACGAAGGGACGAGCTGAACTTCTTAGTTTGCCTCGGAGAAACATACTTAGGTGATCCAATTATCTTTTGCTCAAAGACATTTTAAACCAATTTCCACTTTTGTTTTTAATTTTTATTTTGAACTGGTAGAAAGGAATTGCTGCGTCTCCAGCAGACTAAAAGGAAAACACTATTTTAATTGTGTTAAATAACATTCAGATTCCTGAGCAGAGAGATTATTGTATTTCCAATGATTTGAAGGAAATTTTAAACTCTTAAATCATTTTACTAGTTTCAAATTGCCCTAATGTTTTCCTGTAAGATCATAATGTCATTTCTCAAAATATTAGCTCAAAAATGGGAGTGCATCAATGTGGAAAATGAATAACACGAAAGGCAAAGATACAATAATTCATTTGGGTTTCGATGCTTTTCTAACAGCCAGAATTCGGGCGTTTAAAGACATTCCAGCTCAAGATTTTAATTTAAATTACATATGGAACCATTATGTTAAAAATTAGTTGTTTTTTTAACTATTCTTTTGATTAAAAGAGGCTAATTTAATAATTGTCTTGAACAGTTTAAAAAAAAATACATGTATATTATAAACTTTACCTGAGTATTTCATTATTTTTGCATTTTAAACAATAGGTACATTTATTCATGAAGCCATTTCTAAATAATCTTTAGATGTACAGAAGTTTCAATAAAAGCACCATATGACAACCAACTGTAAAAATGTGACAGTTAACTAAGATAACTTAAGATAAGTAGTTAAACAAAAAATGTACTAATCAGGAAATTACAATATTCAACATGTGTATATACGTGTGCATGTGTGTATGTATAAATATGTATAAACACACACAAACAAAGAAACAAAAATTTAAAATAATAATAATGATATATATTAGAAGTTAGTTACAATTTCTATTACGAATAATAAAAGTTTGAAAAGAATAATACATAGCACTAATATAAATATACAATAGCTGTCAAAGACTCATACAGCAACAAAATATTAGACTGACTTTTTCACGAAAATTTGGTGTTCACAAAATATTTATAATTATGAATTATACTTTAAAATATTCTTAATTTACCAAAATTTTTATTTAGACTCAACGTTCAGCTAAGATAAATAGTTTAATGGCAAAAGTACAAAAATAGCTGGAGCACCAATCGAGGGAGAAAAAAGGCACAAAGATTATAATACTGCCTCTAGAACTGGTAATACTTCTAAAACACAGCTTCACTTTACTAATCCAGCTACGTAGAACTAAATAAAATGAAATTTTGTTTCATATCTGAATTTTTTTTCATATTTGATAAATCTGCTTTATATTAAACACATACATAGCAGTATTAAATACATATTATAATCCGTTAAATCGACTGAATGATATTTGATACAAATATAAAGAAATCACTATTACACATCTAAAGTCAAGAGTAAAATGTAAGTGGGCAGCTTGAAAGCAATGGGAATAAATCGATGAAGTAATCTGTAATAGGCTCAAGATGGAGGTTCCATTCCCCTAACATTTCTAAAAGCTCATTAAAGTGTACATTACAATATTGATGCAGCATTCAAAAAATTAATAAACAGCTCAGATCAAAAATTTTCCACAACTTGTTAGCAGATTTCCCTTAAGGGAAAATTAAGATTTTCAAAATTTTTCTTCAAATGTTCATCGATCCTACCCAGGAAATGACAAAAATGAGGTCCGTTCAAAACTGTATATATATAATTGTCTGATACCGTTCTAGCGGTCGTAATTATTGTTTAATCGTTACCAAACTCGATATTTAGTCGATTTATATAAAAAGAAAGATCAAGTTCGTTAATGGGTGAAATCGAGCCAGGGGAGGAAGGGAGGATTTTCGAAAATTCGAAATATCTCCGTTACCATAGGTCAGACCGAAAAATTGTATAGTAGCAATCTTATTGCAAATTAAATTTACTATAAATATTGTTATATACATTTATTCACTATCTTGAATATTAACCGAGATATTTGCATTTTTCAGTTTTCAGCAAACCGCCACTTCTCCTCATGTTACACAAACAATACTTTGCTACATAATAAGACACATTACTCGAAGTTAAAATACCAAAAATTGTATTTAAGAGACCTTTATTATATGAGATACAAGATACATGCAAATATGTCCTGGTGACCCACCCTCCCATCTTAAGGTTTTGGAATACTAAAATTTTATTGATTGAGATAACAATTATTCTGACTCATTATTAATTACAGAGATAGATATAGTAAATAGTTCTCAATAAAATTAATATGTTATATTCTGATATATTTCAGTAATTGTTTTTCTTTCCGGTGTGAGGTGGCTGTTTGTTTACATTTCTCACCTAACGCTTCCTGTTGGATGATTATTGAAATTGGATGAAACATTTCTTATTTCCGTTTGTATTTATTCACGGTGGTGTTGTGCTACCAGTATGTAGATGTATCTATTACTAAACTTCACGGGGGAAATCTGCTTAGTTTACGCAGCCCCTGCGTGACAGACTTTTTTAATCATGACGTGTACAAGCAGATTGAGTACTAATACAAAGTCTATAAATTTCACACAAAATTCATAAAAAAATAAAATAAAAATCAATAACTGTATGACAAAAATAAATGGAATAAAATAAAAATAATAAAGTGAAAATGCAGCATGATGAAAGGGAGGGTTAATAATGTGGATGAATCGAAGAGAAGGGAAGGAGAGCTGAGCTGTAAAGTAGAGATAAATAAAGACTACCTCATCATTGGTCTATTGGAAATTGGAAAATATTTTAGCCTTGTAGCCAGCGACAACTGGCTGGAAAGCACCTTGAACCATCCTGTCTCCACCTTGACTTGAAACGCTAGGCGAATTGCAACCCATTTGTAGATTTGACAATAGCATTGAAGCAATTAACTGGAATGAGAGTGAAGGTGGAAACGAGACTCAATACCAACAGTCAGTCCTCTGCCTAACATAATCTCCTATATGAAATTAGCCATATACAAATATCATTATATATGTTCATAGACTAAAGTATAGAAGATGTATACTGAGGCTACAAGGAGGAAGGCCTTCCTTCTCTCTCTCTTCTATTTACTTCCTATATACATATTTTTATTTGTGTACACTTTCGCCATGCCCAAATACTTTTTACCCTAACCATACATAATTTTGCCGTGTTTTAGGAACAACAAAAACTCTTTTTTTAAATCTAAACCCTTTCGCCATACCTGTACAATATCATCACAATATATCTCCTACTATTTCTCAATATACACAACAGTATATGAACAAGAAAATTTTCTCTCAACAGACCAACCTTCAACCTCATTTTCTTTTTAGTTTCATATTTGTTCAATCATTTATTTTGCTCAGAAACAAAGTGTGTTTCGAATAGAGAGGGTCCTTCGTTATAGAGCACAAGACAATTTTGAAAACAATAACAAAACCAAATATAGGTAGCATCTGATATAAAACTATATCAAACACAATTAAAGTGTTTCAAATCTGGAGATAAGGCAAGAAATGGTGTATTATTATACGAATAGTAGCGAATGGAACTTGTTCCAACATATCATAAGACTAATTATGAAATGCTCACTCGAGTATGATTGGTATGAAGATGTAAGATATATTGTAATTAGGACAGCAATATATAGTTATATCTACTGGCTATATCCCATTCATTGCCTTATCGCAGATGAACCCCCTCTACCAGCAATCCGTATACTCTACTGATTTATCTTCAACCTGAGAAAATTCGTAGTTTTTTTTCCATAAATACACATTTTTCCCCCTCCAATTCCGGTTTTCAACACATTTCCCTAAAGTGCATAATACAAAATTTAGGATGAAGAGCATAATATGAAGCTTATATGAATTAGGACTTGATAGAGATGATTCCGAATGCAAATTCTGCCTCGATGTTGAACACCTATCACTCCTTAAATTTTAGAATTTAATAAATTTAGAAGAAAACAATTTTTGATATCTTTTAAAATAAATGATTTGTACTCACTTTTACATGATAAATTATCCTTCAAGTCGATCTCAAAATAAATACACAGCTATTTCATATGTAAGCTCACTATTACATTTTTACCAGCAATGTCTAGAGCAAACAAATTCAATTTAAGTACTAGCTTTAAGTAACAAGTCAATAAAATCAAAGGGAACTAATTTGATTTCGACTCAAAATACAACTAAATATAAATTTCAAAAAACTGAATTGTATTTACAACTGATTATAAAAACACTTCAATAATAAATGAAAAATAAAATAACATAATTATGATCTATGATTGTACCAATCACTCAATTCTACTAATCAGCCATAATATATATACGATAGAATAAAGATGTGTAACTTAATTTAATATTCCGGTAGAATCTTTGGTAAAATACTCCTGCATGGAAGAATAACCTACATTTATAAAAATAATCGATTCACCTACTACAAATTACATTTATAATCCATGAAGCAATTATTCCTCCCAATAAGTATTTACATACATTTTATATTGATAATAAAAATAACAAATCGAAATAAGATAAAACTAAAACATTAATCTAACAGCACATCAACAAATAAATTGATGAACCCATTATATAAGGGAATTAATAAACCATTATTCGTTACCTGTTGATGATGATGAGCTTTTAGTGCCTTTACTTTTTAAACTTTGTCTCGAAGCTGAAACAAAATAATTAAGGATCATTATTTTTTAAACATGGCGATACCCATAAAAACAACAATCTTTATATATATATATATATATATATATATATATATATATATATATATATATATATATATGACTTCAATGAAGTACTTTTTGTACCACTCATATTCACATCATATGTTTGTTAGGTCCAGTATGAGTGGAGGGGGAAGGGTTATTCATGAACAGTGTTTGCTTTATTTCTGGACACAGTACAATAGATAGTGTTTTATGTTATTCCTATATATGTGTTCATTTGAATCTGCCAATTACCAATAAAGTCAAACACTTTCAATCCCAATCATTAAGCATTAGATTGGTTCTAAGGAGACGCATTGTCTACATTTATTCTAATCTGGAGAGGTTACTTTTACAAAGGCCTTTAGATAGGCAATTTTGATGGCTTTGAAATAAAAAAACGCTAGAAGACAGGAAGTGTAAAAATATTGAAGATAGTTGTAATGAATCTGACACTGCATTACATAAACCCATCAAAAATGACCATATATTTTATATCCTGAATAATGCCAGCACAGAGCATATTAAGATTATTATTTATGAATACTTAAATGTATAGTTTTTACCTTTAAATAAGTTGTATCCAATTTGGATTTAAGTCACCATGTGCTCTCGTATTTTAGTAGATAACTCGGATGGATTTTTATAATAACATTCATAGCTCTTAACGTCGATACATTAATTAATATTACAGATGAATTTAGATAATAATTTATTGTTAAATATACGTTTTGAGTATATTTTGATCGGTGAGAACAAAAGGGGGACATCGGCTGAGCTATATAATGGTGACGTCGCAAAGGATTAAAAGCAGTCATATCTGAGATCCTCTTGACGGGAGAACACTTGTCCCATGACATCTCACTAATCTTTCAGCTTTGTTCAGTCTGCCTCAGCCAGACTACTTCACGCCTCCACTCTCTCAGGACAGAGTCTGATAGAGAACTCCTATAAAAACAGCTATGTGCTTTAACTGTAATCTAGATTGAGTAGAGATAAGTATCACCCTTTATATTATTATAAGGGCCCTCTTCATTTTGATTAATACTTATTATTGGTGAATATTTAATTATAAAAAAATTATATATATTTAAATTTTGAGTCGAGTCAATTGTTGGTGAACCCTTCCTAAATTCTTGTTAGTGATGTGGTTGTGGGAATTATCATCTCTTACAGCTTCCACTGCCTATTGCCACAGCCAGATCGCAACATAGTAAAGCATGGGAAAACAAATGCCATCATTATTGAGTGTGAGTGAGAAGGAAGGCAGTTAGTTGGGGGTGGTTAGGTTTATTGTAAGACTGACCTGGCAATGAGAACGGAGCAGCGCTGAATGGATCATCATCTGTTGCCGAGAGCTCAGTGAAAGCCATCACTAGGCTTTCCCTGCTCTTGACGTTCGTTATACCTGCAAACAAGAAGAGGCTTCAATTAGTCGACTAATGAAGAGGAAAGAGGGAGCCATCGCTCGAACCTGACTGGACTACAGCAAACAGGTGTCAGCAAGAAACATCATCCCCTACTCAACCCTTATAGTAATCTTGATGTATTTATATTCTACAAGTAATCGAAAATTATTTGTAAGAAAAATCACTAGCTCCAGATCTAAATTACGGATAAAATGATTACACACAGTTTTGTTAAAGTTAAACCAATGAATAAGAAGGGTTTCAAAAATCACTAGTAAACCCAATATTTTGTGATTGTCGTCACAGGTTTTTGGTCAATCTGCATAATGGGAATTATAAGTAAATGCAAAATGAGTTCCACCAACAAACCAAGCTTAGAGTTCTGCCAACAAATTAAAAACTGCCTTCTTGATTTGTTATATGACATTATAGGAACCTTGTGAAATTGATGAGTCTTTAAAATGGTAATTTTTTTAATACAGAATAAATTCTTTGTTCCTATAATGGTTGATTCCATTTACTGCTAAAATTATATTTTTCCGTAGTTTTGAAGTAAAATTGAGGAATTAAAAGTGTTCTCTAAAAAAAAAAAAACACCAATAAATTCAATTTCAATAATAAACAAAAATCTGATGAGGAAATAAATATAATAAAAACATTATATTTATTTATTTATTCGAAACTGACTAAATATCACTAACGAGTAGACTGAAATAATTTTAAAACTGAATTCCATCCTATGTTTTTATTAATTAAATTAAGATTAATATCTGAAACTGAAAAAGTCAGTTACCTAATTTCTATGTTACAATTCAGATATAAAACATATGCGATTATCCTTTTCCCTCTCGATGATACTCCACTTAGCACAGAACACAGTATTTCATTTCAACGCTAGAGGATTGTTTTCAGACCATTTGTAGATACTTTATTATTGAATAAATACATTAATTTTAATTTTTTTTAAGGTTACATTAATTTTTTGCCTGGCGTCCACACTTACTGAAGTATTCTCATTCAAAGTTTTCATCACTAACGAAACTAAATCATTGGTTGGTAAATAAGGAACATACTCGTAGTTGAAAAAAATTAAACAGTTCGGCCTACTTTGTGCCCAATATTTAGAAAGTGAATTCATATTCATGAAAGAGCTTTCGTATTAGCAGATTTTCGTAAAGGGAAACCAGCTATTGAGGTCGTATTCTTAATGTGATTTTAGAAATTTTTCAAAAGGGCGATTTTCGAAAATTTTAAGCATCTCTGTTACTATACTGGATTGAAAAATGGTGTAGAACCATTTTATCTTATTGCAAATTAAATGTACTACAAATATTGCTATACACATTTATTCTCTATCTTGAATAGGTAACAGATATTTGCATTTTTCAGTTTTCAGCCTTCAGCAAAACCCCACTTCTACTCATATTACATAAACAATACTCTGTTATATAATAAACAACATTGTTCGAAGCTTAAATACCAAATATTGTTTTCAAGAGACCTTTATTATACGATACATGCAAATATTTTCTAGTGATGCCCCCCCCCATCTTATGTCCTTGGACTACTAAAATTTGATTGATTGCGATAAAACTTATTCCGATTCATTATAAATTACAGTACTTGATATAGTTGATAGTTTTTGATAAAATTAATATGTTATATTCTGATATATTTCAATAATTGTTTTCCTTTCCGATGAGAGGTTAGCAGACCAGTTTGTTTACATTTCAGATGCTTCCCGTCAGGAGTTTATTAAAATTGACTGAAAAATTCCTTATAACAGTTTGTATTTATTCACTTAATATTTACGGTTGTGTTGTGATACCAGTATGTAGATTTATCTATTGTTAAACTTCACAAGGGAAATCTGCTAACTTTACGCAGCCCCAGCGTGATGAATTTTTTTAATTTTAATTATTCCCATAACTTAATATTACAAACCAGTGGAGAGGATAAATATAAATAAATTCTCATAAATAAATGAGTCATAATACAAACTTGATTGAGATCCTCTTTGTATTTTGTCGAATTCGGCTCCAAAGATTTGATCTTCAGTGACATTGGAAAAAGGCTCGGGTTCGTAGAAAGGGTTCCAATGGGGAGGGGCAGTAGTTGCAGATTGACACCTCATATCTTCATTGCTGGCCACATCGCTCTGAACAAACAATCACTACAACTGTAACTAGTTTCTATAAGGAAATTATTATTTTATTCCTACCGAACTATATACTTAAATTTTTCATGGTTTTAAGTGAGCCTAAAGATGAAATTGATTAATGGTTGAAATTGGAGGGGTTTAGAGGAGGTACAAATGTAGAGCGGTCAACCCTTTAGACAGGAGCAATGGGGGGGGGGGTTGGAGACAGAGACCCAGTGATACCAATTAAGTCATTTACTTATATCTGTATTTATATTATATAATTGGGGCTGAGGTTAGCCATGTGAGCTAAAGCGTTGACTTTAATCTCACATGGCAAACCTAGAGTGGAGAGTTCCATTCCCTGTCTGGACAATAGGAGTTTATTTAGTGACGGAATTCATTAAATAAAATCTTTTGTCCCACCCTGGCTAGAAAGGGTGGCAACCTATAGATAACCGGTCCAAATTAGCCTTAGTTGCATAAAGTGGACATTAATAAATGATAATAAAATAAACTATATGACATTGCAGTTTTATTTTATAGAAAACAAAATCAATAATTCAAAGACAATATAGAAAAAACTAACTAATCGGTCAAATATCAAAACTAAACCATATTCAGATATCATTAGCTATTAAAGTCATACTCAAGACTCAATTTTTGAAAAATTTCCTGAAAATGAGTTCTGATCAAAATGATATATAAATAAATATAAATATATATATATATATATATATATATATATATATATATATATATATTGAATGTTACTGCTCTAGTAGTCACAATTTTTGTTTAATCATTAACAAACTAGATATAAAAGTGTTTTAAAAAAAGAAAGATCAAGTTTGTTAACGGCTGAAATCAGACTGGTGGGGGGGGGATTTTGGGGGGAAGAATTATGAAAATTCAAGATATCTTTGTTATTATACGTCGGATCAAAAGTGTACAGAACCAATGTTATTGCAAATTAATTAAATGTTCTATTAATGTTGTTATATTCATATTTTCTCTTTTATGAATTTTAGCTGGGATATTTGGATTTTTTAGTTTTCTGCACTGAGTAAACTCCCACTCCGCCACATGTCATATTAGCAATAAGCTGTTATATCAGGAACAACTTTATTCCAAGCTTGTTATGGGCAGGACTTGATTCGTCTGCAACAGGCTTGCCAACAATTCTCAATTATAACCTGTAAATGATTTACCTGAGAGGAAGATGCTCCAAGGAGGTGAGTATCTGACGGAGCAGCCTCTTGATCCTTCGGCTTTGATGCTTCATAAGGAGCTAAAAACTGTGTAGTTTCTGTAGCAAACGCCCTAAACACAAATTTATAATTCACTACAATTAAATTAACAAAAATATTATATTTTCACTCTATGAAATTTAACACAGTAAAATTTCATTTATTTACTTATTTATTACAAGATACAGCTAACTACTATTGACATTAACGGTAGATGGATCTATAGTTCTTAGAATTAGCGAGTTTCAGTTAAAAATATAAAAATATGTCTTGTTCATCGTCCCTAAGGAGTTCTCTTAAGTTCGGTTAAAGCTCTTCATGAAGATCGAATTTTTTACAATTAAGGAGAAGATGAGAGACCGTAAAATGGACATAACAACAATTGCTGATTGGTGGGAATAAGCCTTTCAATAAATAACTATGTGTTAATTCTGTGTGTCCAATTTGGATACAGGCAAGAACAACCTCCTCTTTTCGGATTTTTCAACTTGCAATATTCCTCCATCGCTCAGTAATTTCTTTGATTTGTCCCACTTTGTTGTCATGGTTCTTCAACCAGTCTGTCTTCCACCTTTGAAATATGAGCTTTTGAAACTCTCTATTCCAATCATCTGAGAAGCTAAAGGTTACTGTTGTTTTATCTACGAGCTTCCAAATACGCCATTTCATTACCTAGCAAACCAAAATGTGAGGATAACCCAAACCTGTTTCATTATTATTTTTGTAACAATATTTTTAACAAGGTTTAATACTAAAATCTAATAGTAAAATCTTTTAAAAAGTTTTATAGTTGGGAAAACCTATATTTAATATCTTATTTCTTAATTTTGCTCGCAGTTATTGTATTTACCAATTCACCTTATTCATTAATAAACCTAATGACTGGAGCACTGCCCAAATTATTTTCTTATATTTCACATTTAGAAACTAAGCAACTGATTACTGTTCATCAAAATTTCTGGGTCCTCACAGATACAATTATTGTTTCGATAAGAGAGTTGCACATGGGCAAAGCTCTTAATTCTTGGAATTTGAATATTTCTGTTTGAACACCTCAACCACATTTATTTTTAAAAAATAAATAATAAAAAAAGAAGCTGGTTTCACATTTAAGCATTACCCGGAGCAAGTGTCAGATCCATTTAACATTATTTTAGTCTTAAATTAATGGACTTTTTGTTAAAACTAAATTATTTTGTTAATTGAGTTGTGTCACTATTGAGGACACCATCTGCTGGAAAATCTATCTATCTATCTATCTATCTATCTATCTATCTATCTATATATATATATATATATATATATATATATATATATATAATTCTAATAAACTGCATAAATTATCTACAATCAAACGTCCTTTTTTTTCAGATTCTTGCATCTGTTACACCTGTCAACATTCTGTCAAGTATACATTACATTGTGAACGTTAGTGATTTTGGGAGCAAATTTATCTCAAGTATGAATCTCTCTCTTTTAAATATATATAAAAACTATTTCAAAATATTAAAAAATAGCAGAATTAAATGTGTGCAAAATTTTACTTGTTAAAAGCAGACGTATCGCTGACATTTCTTCTATGCCTAGGAGAAGTACTAACAGCCTGATTTTCTTGTTCATTTCCCGAATCTTCCCTGAACGGATCAGGAAAACCTTAAACAAAACATATTTTAGCCACATATTACATTAAATATTACAATCGATTCATAAAAGAGATATGAGAAATGATCAAATATAAACAAGTGTTTCAAAAAGTGCCTATAACTATGGATTTTGAAGTGACATCGGTTTACTGTTACCATTTAAAAAAGGCTACATACCTAAACTTACAATCAGCCTGCTCTTGGTCTATCACAGTGTTTGGACATGAGATACAAAGAAAAGAACATGGAAGCCCATCGATGAAAAGGACACTAACCAGCAAAAAACAACTCACAAATGCAACAGGAAAAGCTGTCCTCTAAGTTTGAAAGCCATGGGAAAGAGCAAGGAGTTGGAAAAATGGGCACCATAAGAACGAAATGGAAAACAGAAAGAAAGTTGATCCAACTGAGACTTCCAAAGTAGTTATCTCCAGATACAGAACAAAATCCTAACTCCATAAAATTATGAGAGCTGAAGAAAACTGGATATATTTGGAGAATCCTAAGGAAGCAGAAGGGTCTGCTCTACGCTTCACCTAATAAACCCTCGAAAAACCATTAAGTCTGCTTATGCCATGACATCATTGTATTTGACAATTAGCCAATCCATGGCCTTTTGTCTTCCTCCATGACCAGGTGGTTCATCCAAGAGAGAGTACTAGAAAATGATGATAAGTGTTCAACCCTCAGATAGTATTTGTGATATCTAGCAAGTTAATGTTTAGCCATGGAGTAGAAATCTCCATGAAGCAGGGGGAGAACAGAGAAGGGAGGAGCTATCTACAATGTACCTCATGTTTGAGGCTATTGCATGCCCTGAAAGAAAGAGCAAACTGCAACAGGGTTACCAGTCACGGAATGCAGTTTGAACACTGATCGTCCACTAGCCCAACAATGAAGCATTAGCTGAATAGCTTCCCACCTATATTTGTATGGCCTTTCAGGCAAACCTAGTTCGCCTTAATTAGGGGGCTCAGGTTGGCCTTGTGAGTTAAGGCGTTGGTCTTAATATCATATAGTAAACGTAAAGTGGCAAGTTCGATTCCCAATTTATTTAGAGACGGACTCATTAAATACAATCCTTAGTCCCACCCTGGCTAGAAAAGGTTGGTAACCTGTAGAAAACACATCCCAATTACCCATAGGAGCATAAAGTAGACGTAAATAAATAAAATAAAAGTCTAGTTTGAAATTAGAAAAAATATAAAATGTTTTTGTCGATTAATTATTGTATAGTTATAATTACAGCCCACATACCCCTTTTTTTATTCATCGGCATATCTACCATAAGGAGAAGCCTTGAATTACTTTATTCAGTGATTTTATTTAGTGATAATACGACATCACCACACACATCAAAATTGGTCAATGTGATAGAGGTGTTTAGTTGGGAAGTACTTTCGAATCGAGGGGAAGGGGGTTTCCTGTCGTTACACACACTTGCAGAATAGTACTTGCATTCTTATAATAGAACTGGCTTCATAAATGCTTTGCCCCAGATTATTTGAAGGGAGCCAGGGGGTCGGATTGCACAGTGCCTGATGTAGCAGTTATGCCCACTGTGTGGACTCGCCTTGGAGTGCAAATCGGATGGTTGTCTGCAGGGAGTTAGATGATAGGATTATTTCAACCCCTACTATAAGCAGTTTGAGGTCTGGGCAGGCGAGTGGTGGTTAAGCCTAGCAAGTCACTCACTCTTTCCACAATCAAGTGCAGCATTCACAAATTGCCAATGCACAATTTTTGAACAAAGTATTTCATATATAATTTTTCTGATTTAATATTTCTATCCGTTCATGAGTGTGTAATGAATAATCTATCTGGAACTTTGGCTACCTAGAGCTGGAGAAGGTGTAGCGTACCTGAAGGGGGGAAGAGAGATGCAGGCTGCTTCGAAGGCTTCGGTCTCTGCCTTGGAGTAATGCTTGTTGGCTCGACGCTAGGAATCGAATGCGTCTTGCTAGGCGTTATACACTTCTTTTTCTTCACTTCATTTTCCTGAACGCTTAGTAGTTCATCTAATGTTAGTCCAGGAGTTTTCTAAAATAAACAATGACTCATGTATTTTTGCCAAAATATATTATCCGTTGAAACAAATTTATTATTATAGGAGCATTTACATGTAAATTTGGTACAGGACATTCTTTCCCCAATAGTGAAAATGCTACATAAGACACTTGGTATATATCTGGCCTCTTTTCTGCATCAGTTTCAAGCATATATTCTGAAAAATAAATAAAATGATTAAACATTACTTATAAATCCACTCTAGGCTTAAAATAAATCGGAAAAATGAACATAACAAATTTGAAAAAGTCCATCACGCAAGGGCTGTATAAACTAAGCAGATTTCCCCAGAAGCAATAACCAAAGACCAAAAGAAGGGGGATCCACAGAACGTATTTGCATATATCTCACAATGTAAAATTTCAATGAAAACAATATTTGGTATTTAACCTTGTGATAAAGTGGTTCATAATATAACAGCTGATTGTTAAAATGACATGAGCAGAAGTGGGGGTTTGCTAAAGGCTCAAAACAGAAAAATGCAAATATCTCAGTTAATATCTAAGATAGAGAATAAATTTATATAACAATATTTATAGTAAATTTAATTAGCATTAAGATTGTTTCTATACAATTTTTCGATCCAATGCATAGAAACACAGATATTTCAAATTTTCGAAAGTCCTCCCCTCTTAACCCCCCTCCCCCTGGTCCGATTTCAGCTGTTAAAAAACATGATCTTTCTTTTTACATAAAACGACTAAATATTAACTAAAGCTTAGTAATGATTAAATAATAATTGAGAGCGCTAGAGCGATAACAGACAAATAAACTCATATATACACACAGTTTTGAACGGACCTCATTTTGGTCATCTCCTAGGTAGGATCAATGAACATTTGAAGAAAAATTTCGAAAATCGTGTCATGAGTTTACTACGGATTTCTTAACATCCACTTTTTGCAGCTATGGCTAATTGGGATGGGTTATCTACAGGTTACCACCCTTTTCTAGCCAGGGTGGGATTTTAGGATGTTATTTATTGAATTTCGTCATTAAATAATTTCCTTTGCCCAGGCAAGAATCGAACTCGCCACTCTAGGTTTATCATGTGAGATAAAGGTCAACGCTCTAACTCACATGGCTAACCTGAGCCCCAATAATTTATTTAAGAATAAAAAAAAATAATAATAATTTATTTTAGAATAATATGTTCTAATAATAATTACTCTAAAATAATTTAGAATAATAATTATTCTAAAATAATTTATTTTATAATAAAAAAAAATGTAAAAAAGTTATTTATAAAGTTAGATAACCAACTAACATTTTCGTTATTTAATAATATAAAGGAAGCAAGAGCTCTCACAGAAAAAAAAAAAAAAATAAAATAAAATAAACTAAGGATTGTCACACGTGCTAGTATAACACACCTTTGATCTCATATCACAACATAATTCCTATTTCTATGTAAATAATAGATGAGTAAAAGGGAGAGGAAGGTGACGGGGAGAGCAAAAATTGTCATATTTCCCATCTTCTGTGCATTATGCATAGATTTCAGTTATTAAGGACAAAATATTAACATAGATTTGAATTAATTTTTCCAGAGGTGAGGTACCTCATAGTTCAAATTGGAATGAATTGTTGAGCATATCAATATTTCTACGGAAATTACTTGCTCCACACATTGTTCATGGAGAAATGTATAAAACAAAAGTTACTCTAAATAACAAAGTAAACAACTTTTGTTATGTGCATGTTTGTAGACAATGAAACATTAGGAATTTTTATTTCAGGCCTCCCTTATTAAAACCCTATTTAAAATTTTAATATAGCTTATAATCATGGAAGAATTAATGCTAATTGACATACCGAGTTTTCTTAAGTTAGCGCCCAATGAAATAGTTGACTCCCGGTTTAGTTTATAGTGTATATCTCGTTTATACTTTGTTAAAAGACAAAAATGAATATGACAAAAGTGACTCTAAATAACAAATTAAACAACTTTTGTTATGTTCATATTTACCGATAACCCAATAGGAAACGAAATATCGCTATTTTTAATTTCTGGTTTCCTTTATAACCCCCACTCCTGCCCGTTCATAGAAATGTTGGTATAGCTTGTTATAATGAAAGCGTTAGTGCTAATACATATATCGAGTTTTATTCAGGGTTAATACCTGTCGTTGGCATTTGTTCATAATAAAATTAATTTTTTATGTGTCTTCACTGTCCTCCAAATTGTCATATTTCCCGTCTCCTGTGCATTATGCATAGATTTCAGTTATTAAGGATAGTAAATAAATAAATATTAACATAGATTTGAATTAATTTTTCTAGGTGAGGTACCTCATAGTTCAAATTGGAATGAATTGTTGAGCATATCAATATTTCTACGCAAACTACTTGCTCCACACATTGTTCCTGAAGAAATTTATAAAACAAAAGTTAATCTAAATAACAAAGTAAACAACATTTGTTATGTGCATGTTTGTCGAAAAACAAATAGACAATGAAATAACGCGAATTTTTATTTCAGGTCTCCCTTATAACCCCCACTCCCGTTCTAACCTAAAAATTTTAATATAGCTTATGATCAAGGAAGAATTAATGCTAATTGACATACCGAGTTTTTTTTAAGTTCGGTTTAATCGTTAGCGCCCAATGATATAGTTGACTCCCGCTTTAGTTAATAGTGTATATCTCGTTTATACTTTGTTAAAAGACAAAAATGAATATGACAAAAGTTACTCTAAATAACAAAATAAACAACTTTTGTTATGTTCATATTTACCGAAAAATGAAATATCGCTATTTTTAATTTCTGGCTTCCCACTCTTGTAACCCCCACTCCTGTCCGTCCCTAGAAATGTTGGTATGGCTTGTTATGATGAAAGCGTTAGTGCTAATACACATACCGAGTTTTACTTATATCAGTTGGGTCTTTTCTCCCAAATAAAATTGTTCACTTCCGCTATAGGTCTTAGCGTATATCTCGTTTATAATTCGGTATATGAAAAAAGTGTATATAACAAAAGTTACTCTAAATAACACAATAAACAATTTTTGTTATGTGCATATTTGCCAAAAAACCAATAGGAAACAAAATATCGCTATTTTTAATTTCAGGCCTTCCTTATAACCCCCACTCCTGTTCGTTTCAGAGAATTTTAATATAGCCTAAAGTCTAAGTTGGGCTAGTAGTAATATACATGCCAAATTTCATAAAATTCGGTTCAGCCTTTTACGCGTGAAAAGGTAACAAACACACAAATAAACAAACAGACACCAAAGAAATAAAATGCAGTTATGGTGTCTATGACATGTGAAACGAAAAGTTATCGGGAAATTTCGCGAAAAAAATCAATGTACAGACAGAGGTTACAATTTTATATATATATATATATATATCTATATATATATATAAAATTGTAACCTCTGTCTGTACATTGATTTTTTTCGCGAAATTTCACGATAACTTTTCGTTTCACATGTCATAGACACCATAACTGCATTTTGTTTCTTTGGTGTCTGTTTGTTTGTTTGTTTGTTTATTTGTTTGTTTGTTTGTTTGTTTGTTACCTTTTCACGCATAAACGGCTAAACCGAATTTTATGAAACTTGGTATGTATATTACTACTAGCCCAACTTAGACTTTAGGCTATATTAACATTCTCTAAGACGAACAGGAGTGGGGGTTATAAGGGAGGCCTGAAATTAAAATTAGCGATATTTCGTTTCCTAATGCTTTTTCAGCAAATATGCCCATAACAAAAGTTGTTTATTTTGTAATTTAAAGTAACTTTTGTTATATACACTTTTTTCGTATACTGAATTATAAACGAGATATACGCTGAAACCTATAGCGGAAGTGAACCATTTTATTTGGGACAAAAGACCCAACCGAAATAAATAAAACTCGGTATATGTATTAGCACTAACGCTTTAATTATAACAAGCCATGCCAACATTTCTAGGGACGGGCAGGAGTGGGGGTTATAAGGGAAGCCTGAAATTAAAAATAGCTATATTTCGTTTCCTATTGGTTTTTCCGCAAATATAAACATAACAAAAGTTGTTTATTTTGTTATTTGGAGTAACTTTTGTTATATACACTTTTGTCGCATACCTAAGTATAAATGAGTTATACGTTAAAACTTTAGCGGGCACTAACGGCTGAACCGAACTTAACAAAACTCGGTATGTCAATTAGCATTAATTCTTCCATGATTATAAGTTATATTAAAATTTTTAGGTTCGAACGGGAGGGGGGTTATAAGGGAGGCCTGAAATAAAAATTCACCATATTTACATGTATAAGAGACGGGAAATATAAAAATATCGAAGACTGTGATGCCTTATCGAACAAATAATTCTATTATTAGCAAATCCACGGCAAAGAAGGGTATCAATCCTAAACACTGGGACGGGTAAATGTCAAAATATTGTGCAATGTAAAGCCTGCTAAAAAATACCATCACCATTCAGCCTCAAATGAATTCCCGGGCGAAGCCGGGTATCTGAGCTAGTATATATATATATATATATATATATATATATATATATATATATATATATATATATATAATTTTGAACGAACCTCATTTTCGTCATCTCCTGGGTAGGATCGATGGACATTTGAAGAAATTTTTCGAAACTCGCGTCATGAGTACGACCTCAATAGCTAATATCCCTTAAGGGAAATCTGCTAAAATGGAACACAAACACAAAAATGGAATAGAACTAAGATCAAATATATATAAAGGAGAAAACAAAGACGAAAATCAAAACTAGGCACAAAACTGAAACATAATAACTGAAAATCAAAACATAATCTCATTGAACATTAGGGAAATCGTTCATAAAATATTTAAATAGTAAATAAATAAACAAAATAAAAAAGGCATCCGAAACGAATAATAGTTATTTATTATACAAGTGACAAAAGTAGATCATTTTACAACTTGAGTGAAACGTTTACCCACACGAGCGAAGCGAGTGTGGTAATTTCACGAGAGTTGTAAATTCTACTTTCGTTACGAGTGTAATATTAAATTTTTTCCGTAATCGTGTAATACATGATCAGATCTAACCAGAATATGAACAAAATTAGGATGTTGTGAAGATTATGGTATGTTGTTGGTAGGTTATAAGCATAGTTATAAAACAACTAGTGATGATTGTGAAGTAGTGCAGTTATAAACAAGGAAGGTAATTATTATTATATTTAAATTTTAAAATATATTGATTATTTCCACCAATAATTCATTCACATTTCAATTTATTTTGTTAAAATAAATTCTTACAATGTTAAGAAACATTTAAAAGCATTTAATTTCCAACTTCAAATTATTTTTTAATTTATACTTATTACTAATTAAGAAGGCAATTCACTTTCTTCACTCTATTGCAAAATGTTTCACTTTCTTCACTCATTTCAGTTTAGTAATGTTACCATTATTCAACGATTACAGAAAAAATAAATTTAAAATAGTTAAGATTTAGATAAAATATAGACTGTTATAAATTAGAATCTGGAACATTAAACTGCTAAAAAAAATTATTTACACATACTCGTTTTAAAAATTCTATTTTTCATTATATGTTTTCATTGAATGAGTTAAATAAAACAAATACAAATATTTAAAGAAAAAGTAATTAGAGTATTACTTATTAAACAGTGGACGCCATTGGAATATTTAGAATTTTCAGGTATAGTAAACTGCCCACTTTGGATTGCCAAAGTGCTCTCACCAAATGGTAATGTAAAAAAGCACAATTTGTAGAGTAAGCAGCCGAGAGCCTGAAAACCAGAAAAAAAAATTAATTGATCTGGAAAGGTTACTAACTGGTTGAATTATATAGAATAAATTTATTTGGAGTCAATTTGTGCTTATTTATTCTCAAGGAAAGACCACTCTATTCTAAAAGAAGAGCTGAGCCTCGAGGCAAACTCTCATCATATTCACTCTCTCCAAATCTCGCCAAGCAAATGTATACATTGTTATACTTAATCAATCTTCATGCACCGCAAATTTTAATTAAGCAATTATTAAGGTGGCATAAATGATGGGGAAGGCTCTGAAACATTTATCAACGACCCCCATACTATAAATACAGTTCAAATTTCTAAATGGAATTTAGTTATCCTTAATAAAAATTCACAGCTAATAAAAACCGTATGGCTGTATATTGTGCCTAAAACCATTTTGTGGCCTTCCTTCACTAAATTCTGGAGTATTCTCACGAATGGGGAAGTGGGGAAAATTTCATTTTAAACTTACTTAATAAGGATTTACCAATTTGATTAATTCAAATAGCTCCAGGATCCTGGTTATGATTAATTATGCTGCTCTAATAACTAATTAAGACTATTATATTTCTAATTCAAGGCAGTTGGTAAAGTGCAATAAATCAGAAATAATATACGTCATAGAATGGAATAAGGACAATGGTAAATGTATTTTATAGCAGAAATGGAACAAAACAAAAAAAAAGACTAAATCCACATGAATAGTTTTATAATAGGGACTAAGTGCTATCTAGGCATTGGAGGTAAGTCATTGATGATGATTAACTGTGTCAACAGTACTATTGAAGAAGTGGATCTAGGATGCACCAGGACCAATGATGATACACTGTATGAAAGCACCGTTGATGCAGTAAAGCCAAGTCATTGATCATGATTAACTGTGTCAACAGTACTATTGAAGCAGTGGATCTAGGATGCACCAGGACCTATGACGATACACTGTATGATAAGCACCGTTGATGCAGTGAAGCCAAGTCATTGATGATGATTAACTGTGTCAACAGTACTATTGAAGCAGTGGATCTAGGATGCACCAGGACCTATGATGATACACTGTATGAAAGCACCGTTGATGCAGTGAAGCCAAGTCATTGATCATGATTAACTGTGTCAACAGTACTATTGAAGCAGTGGATCTAGGATGCACCAGGACCTATGATGATACACTGTATGATAAGCACTGTCGATGCAGTGAAGCCAAGTCATTGATGATGATTAACTGTGTCAAAAGTACTATTGAAGCAGTGGATCTAGGATGCACCAGGACCAATGATGATACACTGTATGATAAGCACCGTTGATGCAGTGAAGCCAAGTCATTGATGATGATTAACTGTGTCAACAGTACTATTGAAGCAGTGGATCTAGGATGCACCAGGACCTATGATGATACACTGTATGAAAGCACCGTTGATGCAGTGAAGCCAAGTCATTGATGATGATTAACTGTGTCAACAGTACTATTGAAGCAGTGGATCTAGGATGCACCAGGACCAATGATGATACACTGTATGAAAGCACTGTCGATGCAGTGAAGCCAAGTCATTGATCATGATTAACTGTGTCAACAGTACTATTGAAGAAGTGGATCTAGGATGCACCAGGACCAATGATGATACACTGTATGAAAGCACCGTTGATGCAGTGAAGCCAAGTCATTGATCATGATTAACTGTGTCAACAGTACTATTGAAGCAGTGGATCTAGGATGCACCAGGACCTATGACGATACACTGTATGAAAGCACTGTCGATGCAGTGAAGCCAAGTCATTGATCATGATTAACTGTGTCAACAGTACTATTGAAGCAGTGGATCTAGGATGCACCAGGACCAATGATGATACACTGTATGATAAGCACCGTCGATGCATTGAAGCCAAGTCACTGATGATGATTAACAGTGTCAATAGCACTATTGATGCTGTGGGTCCTGGATGTTACAGGACCAATGATGATACACTCTATGATAAAGCACTGTCGATGCAGTGGAGCCAAGTCATTGATGATGATTAACTGTGTCAATAGCACTATTGATGCTGTGGGTCCTGGATGTTACAGGACCAATGATGATACACTCTATGATAAAGCACTGTCGATGCAGTGGAGCCAAGTCATTGATGATGATTAACTGTGTCAATAGCACTATTGATGCTGTGGGTCCTGGATGTTACAGGACCAATGATGATACACTCTATGATAAAGCACTGTCGATGCAGTGGAGCCAAGTCATTGATGATGATTAACTGTGTCAATAGCACTATTGATGCTGTGGGTCCTGGATGTTACAGGACCAATGATGATACACTCTATGATAAAGCACTGTCGATACAGTGGAGCCAAGTCATTGATGATGATTAACTGTGTCAATAGCACTATTGATGCTGTGGGTCCTGGATGTTACAGGACCAATGATGATACACTCTATGATAAAGCACTGTCGATGCAGTGGAGCCAAGTCATTGATGATGATTAACTATGTCAATAGCACTATTGATGCTGTGGATCCTGGATGTTACAGGACCAATGATGATACACTGTATGATAAGCACCGTCGATGCATTGAAGCCAAGTCACTGATGATGATTCACCGTCCTAAAAGAGCCTTGTCCCATTATAAAAAACACTCATGTGGAAATTAACTCTTTTCCTTGAATTCTGAAAGCATAACAACCACCACCTGTAACTTAGTATGTAGATTATGTTACCCAGATATCAGATTTGGTTGTGATCGGTTTCCCAGAATATACATCAACCATCTCAGGTGCCCTGTATGAGAGTGTTGTATATTTTTCTATTTCTTCTACAATGGTTGCAGCATTGTGAGTCCCTGAACAAAGGACCTTCGCTGTTGCAGAGCCAAAATCGCACAAAACATACTGCCCACTTTCACCAACAAGAATATTCTCTACCTAAAATATCAGAGAATAAAAACTGAATTAAGGAAGATTATTAATTAAAATACAGTAGTGTAAAAAATAGTCACTTAAACATTTAAATATCAAATTTGGTGATAAATATTTTTAAATAGTGGCCACTGAAGGCAAACCTATATATGCATATGTATGCGTGTGCGTGTGTGTGTGTGTGTGTGTGTGTGTGTGTGTGTGTGTGTATTTAAAATCCATGAAATATAGGATAGCCATGTGTATGTAACATTCGGCAGGGGATTCAAATACGTAGACAACAAGAAGGACGTATCTCCAAGACATTATTTTTCGAACCTAATTAGAGTGTGTATATTTCAAAATTACATTAAACAATCACTTAATGCTTGTTTTTATTATTTTTATAAACATCTATCAGCCATTCAATAATGAAAAACGTTTGTCTCCTGTGTTCCACCATAAATATATATATATATATATATATATATATATATATATATATATATATATATATATATATATGTGTGTGTGTGTGTGTGTGTGTGTGTGTGTGTGTGTGTGTGTATATATATATATGTATACAGAGTGCCCCAACTTCCTGTGCCACACCCTTAAAATCTCCAATTATTTTAATACAACTTTGAGACTTGGTTTGCCATAATTGGGACTCCCGAAGAATCCTTTTAAGTCCATATTCAACCTCGCAACCTTCTCCAGTGACCATAACTTTGGAATTTCCAATTCTTCAATATGATTGAACCAGTCAAGTTATAGACCACAGTCAATCTTAAAAACTTTATCATGGCGACTGGTAAGATGTCCCAATTATTCACTGAGATCACTCCAGAAGAATGTGAAACATGTATACTGAAATCTAGAATATTCATTTTCGACAAATTCACAGCTAGTTTATTAGCCATTAACCAAATCAGATAATAATTCAATAGTAAAAGACTCATCATTAAGAGTATTCATGCTATTTGTAAGTATGTTATATGCATTGTTTGCTATATGAATTTTTGATGCAATATTCACATGCTAGTGTTATAGTAAGGCGATTCTTGTTTTCAGTTTCCATATTTTTCTTGGAATTGCATTCCTTATAACATACTCACCAACACAATAGGAAAAAAACAATGTAAATGTTACAAAATAAGCTGGGAGCCAAACTTGGTCTTAACAAGGACATTATCAAGTATAGGAGCATATAAAGAAGATAAGAGAGACTAGGCTGTAATGCATTGGATATAAGACATTGACGTGTATAGGAGGCGTGGATGAACTGAGCTGCCCCTCCCCCAACAACTCATCATTAGCGTCTTAAAGGAGTGCCAGTCATGTTAAACATGAAACAGGAGCAAAAGGGCTACACCTAAAATCCTCATGTTAATCTGATCTTTGAATGTAAGTAATAATCTTTAGAGATTTGAAAAGAGCCTTATGAGTCCTCACCCCCAATATTGTGCAGTGAAACTGAAAAGATAAAAATATTTTTAAGACCATACACATTCCCTATTCTGCTTTCAACTGCAGCTCTGTAGTCTTCTTTCGAATACAAATTAAATATTTCAAAAATAAATAGCCACACAGAAATAAGAGATCGAGAGAGAGAAAAATGTGCTGGAAGAATGATTAATAGTCAATTATTCAAACTTTGATAATAAAGAATAAATAAATACCTTCAAGTCTCTATGAATAATAGGAGTTTGGCAATGGTGTAGCCTAGAAACAGCCTCGCAGACATCACAGAATATAGTCAGTACTTCTTGCTCAGTAAAGCCAGACTGGAGCCTAAATATAAATATAAATAAGAAGTATTTTCGAATGAAAATATGATGCCATTGATAAATATATTTGTGACAAATTTTAAATATCAAAACCAGTAGTGGCGCTAGTTGCTAATGTCAGTAAGGATTACTCATCATAATAGCATTGCAACTATTTCCCATATAAATCGAACACGGACAAAAGGGTAAGTTACATATTTTGATTTGTTTGATAATACTTATTTTTCCAAGTCTAAATTCGCACTGTAGCACCAGAGAGAAAGAAGAGTGGAGGCATCTAAAAATTGAAAGTATGTATCAATAGGGGGCATAGGAGCAAAGTTTTCCATAGCCGGAAATATTAAGAAATAAATTTTGTTTAGCAGATTTCCCTTAAGGTAAATCAGCTACTGAGGTTGTACTCATGACGGAATTTTCGAAATTTTTCTTCAAATGTCCAACGATCCTACCTAGTAGATGACGAAAATGAGTTCTGTTCAAAATTGTATATATATATTTGTCTGTTAACGCTCTAGCGGTCACAATTTTTGTTTAATCGTTAGCAAACTCGATATTTATTCGTTTTATTTAAAAAGAAAGATCAAGTTCATTAACGGCTGAAATCAGACCAGTGGGAGGGGGGGTTTAGAGGGGAGGATTTTCGAAAATTCGAAATATCTTTGTTACTATACGTCGGATCGAAAAATTGTACAGAATCAATCTTATTGCAAATTACATTTACTATAAATATTGTTATATACATTTATTCTCTATCTTGAATAATAACTGAGATATTTGCATTTTTATTAAAGCGACGGCTAATGGACGAGTGACTTTCCCGCTGTTTCCTTGATTGCTCGCCTCTCGTGAAATTTCTCTATTGTAAACCTTCACGTGGGAAATCTGCTTAGTTTACACAGCCCCTGCGTGACGGACTATTTTAATTTTTAGTGTGTTCCATATATTTAAAGAAAATTCAAATGCTTTCTGTCAAAAATGTAATTGGTATAAGGAAATATTTAATATTATATAAGAAATATATTTGTACAAGAAATAGTTTCGATCTCGAGATTTCCAGTTATAAAAGGAAAGTCCTAACCCCCGAGCCCCGAGGGACTCCTTGAAATAGATGTCGAGAACAACTCAAGACTTTCAGGCAAACTTTAACAATTTTTATTATACAAACGCTCGAGAAGTGTGTTCTCTTGCTTTAACCGAATTGGTTTTTCAGGAACTATACACTAAAAATTTTTTGTTCGAATCAGTGGGGGGAAGGCCCCCCCCCCTAGTAAGTGCAGTAGTATTTTTTCTCCCTGCACCTCATCTACTACAATTGCTCTGAAGAAGGGAATAGATGGTTGCCCGAAACTGTCAGCATACTCAATAAGCTCATCTATTTGAAAACTTAAGAATCTATGTAGCTGATACCTAAGAATCCTCCACTATCATTTAATTAGGGTCATATTTAGCCCCTGGGAGGAAATATTCAATATTAACAGCTGACACGGCTAAAAAAGATTGCAAAAATAAGAATGCGAGAAGGATAATAGAGAAGGAGGAATGTAAAAAGGACTGCATATTACCTTACCTAGTATTCATCAGCTGGAGCACCTGCGTTTTGCAATACGGCATAAGCAGGAGGATCTCGTACACCCCATTCCCTGTAGGTGTAATGCTTGAATCGACGTAACCGATTATATTTTTGTGCCCATTTAAGCTGCTCTAAAAGCAAAATATTCCATGAAACCACATCAATAAAAAAAAAATAAAATAAAAAAGAATTCAGTCAAATAAAGTACACAATAAATTAATTTAAATTGATAATCAATATCAGAATAATATTCAAAACAAAACTAATACAATATGAATTGATAGTCATTAATAACAGTTTTTTTGTTGTCCTGCTAGTAACCCTATGAGGAGTTTTTATTTGAATATATGTTCCATTGCCACATGGCATATTACATGTATGATTAGGTTTAAATACATTTTTATTTCGCAATATATACACGTCAATCAACCATCTAATCAAAAATAATATAAAAGAAAAAAAATATTAAAATAAGTAAGATAATTACAAATAAAATACAAAATGCAATGGAAAAAAATAAAAACAAAAATAAACAAATCAATTAAAGTTAAACTCAACCGATGTTTAATTTGTAGGTCTACATAAGGTAAATATGTATATTGAATTATAATTCTCATTCCTCACAACCAACTTTACATTCTAATGATTTATTACTACATCCATCTTCACTGAAAATCTTCATAAGTTCTTTATTATATTTATTAAATATAATATGAGATGGTTCTGGCCAATTACCTCCTTTTAAAATTATTTTCATTATTAAATTTGATCTATTTTGATAAAATGTTGAACAGTCTTAAAGTGTATATAAAAACGTTTGTTGTCTGTGAGTCACAAGTACATTTGCCATAGTCTTGAATTTTAAATCTTGTTAAATAATGTCCTGCCTGTCCATGTTCCGTTAGAAATTGTGTTCATTTGTGATGGTGACTCTTAATTGTGTTGTAGTTTGTTGTGCATGGTAATATAGTCTTAGTGAATATATCTGAGACACAATTCGGAATAAAAAATATACATCTTCAAATTCCTACTTGATTAAAATTAAGACTAAACAAATCCCAGAATTAACAAAAAAATAGGCCCCTGTCAAGACAAATAAACACATACACACACGCGCACACACATATAAATTTGAATTGAAATTATTTTCAACATCACTTAAGTTTGAATAATAACATTTGAAGACATTTTTCATTAGAAAGTCACGTTGCAAGTACAAACTCAATATGTGATTCCCGTTAAAAAGTTCGCAAAAAAAATTCTAAATAACAAAATAAACAACTTTTGTTATGTGCATATTTGCTGAAAAGCAATAGCAAACAAAATATCGCTATTTCAAATTTCAGGCTTCCCTTATAATCCCCACTCCTGCCCGTCCCTAGAAATGTTAGTATAGCTTATTATAATGAAGTCGATAGTCCTAATTCACATACCGAGTTTGGTTTAGTTCGGGTGAGTCTTTTGTGCCAAATAAAATTGTGGACTCCCGCAATAGTATTTAGCGTATAACTCACTTTTACTTCAGTTATACGGCAAAAGTGCATATAACAAAAGCTACTCAAAATTACAAAATAAACAACTTTTGTTATAGGCATATTTATATATATATATTTATATATTTGCTGAAAAAGCAATAGGAAACGAAATATCGCTATTTTTAATTTCAGGCCTCCCCTATAACCCCCACTCCTGTTTGTCTTAGAGAATATTAGTATAGCCTAAAGTCTAAGTTGGGCTAGTTGTAATATACATACCAAGTTTCATAAAATTCGGCTCAGCCTTTTATGCGTGAAAAGGTAACAAACAAACAAACACACACCAAAGAAACAAAATGCAGTTATGGTGTCTATGACATGTGAAACGAAAAGTTATCGTGAAATTTCGCGAAAAAAATCAATATACAGACAGAGGTTACAATTTTATATATATAGATACGTACTAAGGTCCATAAGTTTCCAGCCTGTCCTGCTTGCCCTCATTCAAACGTGCCGGGACCTGCACGCCTATGCAGGTCCATGCCTGCTCACTCCATACCCATCGCCCGCACTTCCTCAGTCTTGTCAATCAGTGTCCAGCCTTAAGGAAACTCCCCATTTTTACAATGTTTAAACTCGAGTATCGTGCGGTAATTAAATTCTTTTGTAAAGAGGGTCTTACTCCTGCGCAAATTAAAGAGCGCTTGGATTGTGTATACAGGCAGTCCTCCCCCTCGTATTCCATAGTGAAAGAATGGGCAAAATTATTTGTTATTGAGGGAAAGTCTAGAAGATGACCCACGTCCCGGTCGCCCACTGGAAGCTGTCACTTCTGAAACAATCCAACTGTGGAATCTGAATTGTTGTCTGACCGACGACTGAAAACCAAGGAAATAGCAGCGGGGTTGGGGCTTTCAAAAACAAGTGTTTGTGGATCATCAAAGAACATTTGCATATGAATAAGGATAGTGCAAGATGGATTCCAAAAATTCTTTCAGCTCATCAAAAACAGGAACGAGTTCAATGCTGCAAGGAATTTTACGCGAGTATAATGCCGACCCAAAGAATTTTTTTGGACTCAATTGTAATTAGTCACGCAGTCGACAAAAAAGATAATGGCCACAATTTTTTGGGACTGTAAAGGAATACTATTGATAGATTTTAAAGAAAGGAATACCACAATGAATAGAAATCTCTCACCCTCCCTACAGCCTAGACTTGGCCCTTAGTGATTTCTACCTTTTCTCAAAATTAAAATCTGACCTTTTTCATAGTATAGAAATTTACTACGTGTATATGTGTGTGTGTGTGTCTCTGTTACCGCTCTAGCGGTCGCAATTATTGTTTGATCGTTACCAAACTTGATATTTAGTCATTTTATGTAAAAAGGAAGACCAAGTATGTTAGAGGTGGTTACATAAACAATAATCTGTTATATAATAAACCACATTATTGGAAGTTTAAATATTACATATTGTTTTCAAGGGACCTTTATTATAAAAGATCCATGCAAATATATTCTGGTGACCCTCTCCCTCATCTTAAGTTCTTGGGACTATTAAAATTTGATTAATTGAGTTAAAAGTTATTCTGATTCATTTTAAATTATAGTACTAAATGCAGTAAATAGTTTTCAATAAAATTAATATGTGATATTCAGATATATTTCAGTAATTGTTTTTCTTTCTGGTGAGAAGTTGGCAGAACTGTTTACTTACATTTCAGATGCTTCCCGTCAGGAAATTACTAAACATTTCCTGAAAGATTTTAACCGTTTGTATTTATTCACTTAACATTCACAGTGGTGTTGTGTTACAAGTATGTAGATTTATCTATTGTTAAACTCCACAAGGGAAATGTGCTTAGTTTACATAGCCCCTGCGTGACAAACTTTTTTTTTTTTAATTATTCACAACTTTAATTCTCTTTTATTCAATTTCCAATTAACTAAAACATTTTTTATAATTACATTACCTAATTCGTAAAAATACCCAAAAATAATTCATGCTAATCGAAACACGGAGTACCCCCACTTACAACAGATCCAAATAGTCAGTAAACTCCACTTTCATTACCATAAATTAGCTAAAAGATGAAAATGAGTTCAAAAAATGGGCCGATGAAAACAAATTTCAAATCATTCCAAATCAATATAAAAAGTGTAAAATCATCTACAAATCTATTTTCAAAATCAAATGTGTATAAAGAAATGTTTAAATAAAAAGGAATAATTATTTTTACTTACTGCTATTTGAATTTCTCTTTTGCAAATAAATAAGTCATGTTCATTGTTGACATACATTCGTTTGAGAGCATATTTCTTCCCGTTGGCCCCTTTCACCAAGAACACAATGGCAAACCCTCCTAGAAACAAAGAGAATTTTACATATATCATTATATGAATATAACTTGAAAGAATTTTTTTTTTATTATGTTATTATTATTAATTAATATTAATTTTTTGCTACTATGGCTAATTGGGACAGGTTATCTTTTGGTTACATTTATGGTTACTAGCCTGAGTGGGACTAAGGATTTCATTTAATGAGTTCGTCACTAAATAAATTCCTATTGGCCAGGCGGGAGTGGAACTCGCCACTCTTGGTTTACCATGTGAGATTAAGGCCAATGGTTCAACTCACACGGCTAACCTCAGCCCCTATTATGTTATTATATAAATTAACTATATCAATACTTTTCAGTTTACGTAAACTAGTTCTTTCATGTGGTTCCATTCAGTAGTCAATAACGTTTTGTTTAAAACTACAACGGTTCAGTAATTTTATGAAACCACTCAGACCATGGATCTATCTGCCAAACATTGGAATAAATGAGATTCATTTTAGTTCCTAATAATATTACAACTTTAAAAGTCCATGGTAAAGGTAAGAAATGTTTTAAGCAGGACACCACAATGAAAATCCCTATTTGGTGTGTGGTTCAATCCACAGGGTGTCAGACAAGACGTATGAAACTGTCCGCAACACTACTAACGTGTTATGATTGAGGGATGGTATTTCTTTGAAATAAACCTCCATGATAATTCTTTTATACAAGGATAATATAAACTTTCAAAATTTTTCGTGAACAAATGACCACTCTGAACACAATTAGATATGGTAAAAGCCAAAAATTCATTTCAACAACATCATTTTAAACTTAGAAGGTGTGAACTATTTAAATTATGAAGATTTTTTTTTTTGTTTAAGAATGAGAGAAAAGAAATAATTTGAGCATAAAGATACATAAAAACTCTTTATTTGAATAAAATAATAATTTGTTTTTCTTTTGGTCCTGAATCCAAAATTCTATTGTGTTTCAGAATAATACTATAGTAGTTGTCACTTTCCAGTGAATGGCATTAGATTCACAATTAGCAAACCTCATTCCTCTTGGCTCACCTTGACACAACAAAAAATGTTCAGAATATATGAATATTTACATATATTATCAAAAAAAAAAAAAGAAGGTTAACAAAAAAATTAACGAAGAAGACAGGTAAATTAAAGAAATTGACAAATTTTAAATTTAAAGCAGAAAGATAAATTGGCTAAAAAAGAAAAAAAATCTCAGCATAGGTGGTATTATTTTGTAATAATAGCATTGCTACAGCAGCAATTGCAAGCTGATGATATACAAAATAGGAGTTAATAGAAAGTTGCAGTTATTCAAATAATATATATATATATAAAATTTGAGTAACTGCAACTTTCTATTAACTCCTATTTTATATTGTGTGAGATAGTTTTATGTGAAAAGCCTTGAAGAAAATGTTTGATGACATCCAGATCAGAAAATGATTGACTGAAATTAAGAATTAGGCCTTGTTTAGGCTTTAATTGATAAATCACTTTCCAGATGACAAATAAAAACTCATAGATAAAATCATGAGAAACGTGCAACTTAATAGGTCAGTAACTCATTGACAGCATTTTCAATTAAGGCAGATAACTTATCAATTTTAATCATAGTGGAATTTAGCTCAATAAACAGAACTGCACGAGAAAATAATCAATAAGCCCGACAAGAAAATTATAGTTTTCTATAGTAGAAACTAAAATCAAATATGTATTGTATTCAATTAAAGTATTAAAAGAGCTTCTTATTTCCTCGGAGACAAAAAATGTAATTATGTAATTATAGTTGAGATTAACAAGCCTGAGAGGCTTGCCCTTATCAGGCACCATGCACTTCAAACAATGAGTCCACCCACTACAAAAAATTTGGGTAAAAGCTAACTGTTAACTTGAATTGACAAAATAAACTGAAATCGGCCAAATAACAATCATAGAACTGAGAATGCTTACTCAAGCTAAGCGACAACAGGAAACAGCATTAAAAAGAAGTTATACAATTTGAAGAAAGTTGATAACAAACAGAGAGAGAAAAAAAAATTGTTAAAGAAATAAATGAGGCGAAACTGGTTAGTGTATTCATTAACATACCTTCTGCCAATATTTCTTCGACTGTAACTGTCGTTCTACCAACTTGAAATACTTTTCCAACATAGTTATTGGTTTCTTTGGATGTATTGTCAATTTTAGTTTCAATTTTAGAGAGTAATCTCTTCATTTTTTCTAATTATATAACAGATTATTAATTGTAAAAAAAAAATTGTATTACTAATAAATCATATCAATGTTTCAGACTGAAAATAACATAGATACAGGAAATTTTATTTATTTTTTGTAAGTAGGTCCTTCATAATCCTTTTCGTGCAAGCATCTAAAACTACGATTTTGGCATTCATAATAAGGAACAGTCCATTTGGGGCAAAATTGAAAGGGGAATAAACGAAGGACTAAATTGACTAGACCAGTACGGCCAAATAACACTAATTTCTCAGACTAAAGAGATACCAACTGCAGCCATTTTTAAATACGGATTCTCAATGATTATACATCGATTGTCAACCACATAGAGATAACAAAAAGCCATGCACAAATAATTAAAACACTGTATTTAAGATGGAAAGAATTTTGCAATCAACATTTTCTTATGAGATCTGTGCAAAAAAAGAAATCTTTAATTATGTTCTTTCTAAATGCACGACTAGCAATTGAGTTTATATATGTAGATAGACAGATAGATAGATAAACTGAATGGCTATTCATGCATTTAGAAAGAACATAACGATTTTTTTTTTGTACATATCTCACAAGAAAATGTTGATTGCTAAATTCTTTCTATCTTAAATATAGTGGTTGATATATATAAACTATTGTAAACATTGATAAAAGAAAGTTTTAAGAGAAACTGAACCACATTTATTACAAGTACATATAAAATTAACAAAAATAACATTATTTTGGTGGCCAATAAAGCCTCATACTTGATAATATTGCATTAAAAAAGTCCGTGAGGCAGGGGCTGCGTAAACTAAGCAGATTTCCCACGTAAAGTTTTACAATAGAGAAATCTGCCTAATAACAACTGTAGTAGTAAGAAACCTCTAAACCTAAAACATTATTTAGGGCGTAATAACCCAGTAGTTTCTAGCCCCAAAAAACAGTTGACCTAACCTCTAAACCTATTCACGAGGGACGAATAGTTATGGAAACGGCCGCCAGAGCTCTCGTCGGAAACTCCGAACATAGCCTATTGGTGACCACACGCAGAATACAAATGCAAATATCTCGGTTAATATTCAAGATAGAGAATTAATGTATAGAACAATATTTATAGTAAATTTAATTTGCAATAAGATTGGTTCTATACAATCTTTTGATCCGACGTATAGTAACGGAGATATTTCGAATTTTCGAAAACCCTCCCCTCTAAACCCCCTCTCCCACTGGTCCGATTTCAGCCGTTAACGAACTTGATCTTTCTTTTTACATAAAACGCTTAAATATGAAGTTTAGTAAGGATCAAACAAAAATTGCGACCGCTAGAGCGGTAACAGACAAATATATATATATATATATATATATATATATATATATATATATATATATATATATATATAGATAGATATATATATATATATATATATATATATATATATATATATACAATTTTGAACGGACCTCATTTTCGTCATCTACTAGGTAGGATCGATGGACATTTGAAGAAAAATGTCGAAAATTCCGTCATGAGTACAACCTCAATAGCTGATTTCCCTTGAGGGAAATCTGCTAAAAAGTCATCGTCTTGATGCCTTCTTCGCCAGTCCAACTCACATATCGCACTGGTATTTCTAAAGTGACACAACTCAAAAGTCGGTGTTTTTGAGTTATGACAATTAAATCAAAAAGCCAGAATACGGGGTGTGGCTATTAAATAACGAGACTGACGCTGCTACAGAAGAAGTGCGCATGCGCCAAACGCCAGCAACTAACAGCTGTTATCGTGAAGCTTCCTCTTTCGAATATAGTGCCTCTCGCTTCTGTAAACAAATCAGTACAGCCGTAGCCTTCGTTCACATTAGAGTTGTTTTTTTGTTTCGCCGGAAAAATGTTAAGTGTAACAGTAGAGCAACGAATTGTTGTGAAATTTCATGTGAAACTTGGAAAGACCGCTACTGAAACTTATAATTTATTGAAAGAAGTGTATAGCAATGAATGTTTATCGCGTGCACGTGTTTTTGAGTGGTTTAAGCGTTTTCAAGATGGCCGAGAAGACGTTCAAGATAATTCACGCCCGGGTCGCCCTTCCACGTCGAAAACGGATGACAATATCGAAAAAATCGGTAATCTGATTCGATCTGACCGTCGGTTAAGTATTCGTGCGATTGCTGAAACTGTACGAATTGGTAAAGAATCTGTACGGCAAATATTACATAACAATTTTAACATGCAAAGAGTGTGTGCCAAAACGCTGCCTAAAATTCTCACATTTGAACAACTGGAAGCTCGCAAAAATGTTTGTACTGACACTTTGAATGCCATTGAAAATGACCCAAACTTACTGGAAAGGATAATAACATGTGACGAATCATGGTTTTTTATGTATGATCCTGAAATAAAGCACCAATCCATGCACTGGAAGAGCCCATCTTCGCCGAGAGCCAAAAAAGCTCGAATGAGCAAAACAAAATTCAAAGCAATGTTGATTGTTTTTTTCGATATTCATGGGATTGTGAACCTTCACTGGGTTCCTGAAGGACAAACGATTAATCAACATTACTACCTTCACGTTCTTGCTGAACTCCGCGAAAGAATAAGGAAAAAACGACCTGAATTGTGGAAGGACAAGTCATGGGTTCTCCACCAAGATAATGCGCCGGCTCATTCCGCATTGTCTGTTAAGAGGTTTCTAGCCAAATTCAGCATCCCAGTGTTAGACCATCCACCTTATTCGCCGGATCTTGCGCCGTGCGACTTCTGTTTCCTAAGGTGAAATTTGCATTAAAAGGAACAAGATTTGAGTCTGTTGAA
Organism: Riptortus pedestris; assembly: GCA_019009955.1. NCBI lineage: Eukaryota > Metazoa > Arthropoda > Insecta > Hemiptera > Alydidae > Riptortus > Riptortus pedestris. The sequence continues at coordinate 5,184,954 of CM032228.1, forward strand.
GCTGTGAAAGAGAAAGCGGCACGCGTCCTGAAGGAGCTGATAGAAAAAGACTTCCAGCACTGTTTCGAACAATGGAAGGTTCGCATGGAGCGTTGTAGGGATAAAGGAGGGGTGTATATTGAAGGTGATAATAAGTAAAAATGTATGAAATAAAAATAAAATGTTTTACAGCGTCAGTCTCGTTATTTAATAGCCACACCCCGTATTCAAGGTTTAGGATCGACATTATGCAATAACAATTTTGGATAAGATTTTCCTACCACCTACTTTTGGAAATGATAAGTTGGTTATGGAATTGGCTTTTCCCTAAGTTCACTAACAGTTTTTCCGTTCCAGAAAAGAAGGTATTTGACTTATGTCACTTTAGAAATACTTGTGCGATATGTAGGATTTACCATTGTTTTCCTTGTTCCACATTCACGTTTATTTCTACGTTTTAGTAACGACCACAATGATTCCACACGTTGTGTATGTGCCCCAGTTCTCATATAAATGAAATTTTTAGAGTGGTTAACAGTAAAATGTTTATATTTCACTTCTGGTACTTATACAGCTGTGGAAGGTAATTTATTGTAACAGTTATTAAACTAATATCTCAGAAGTATTTCTAAAATCATGTGATTATAACCTAATTTGAAATGGGGGGGCTAATGTAAAAAAGACCAAGTATTGTAAAAACCCAGTTTGGAAAATAAGGTGTATGTTCCAACAGCTGCTAGCCTTATATCTTCCAGTAATTACCAGAATTCCTTTATTTGTATATTTTGTGACAAATACCATAAAAGTGCTGATTGTTTTATTGCCCAAAAGATAACATTGGAAGAGAAAAATAGGTTTTTAATAGAAAAGAAAGGATGTTACCGCTGTCTTCTGCCTGGGCACGTAATCAAGGGCTGTAAATTTAATTTAAAATGCCCTTTATTCAAAAGAAGACACTATGTTTTGATGTGACCAAGTATGATTCTAAAGCTGCTGAACTGTTCTTAAGCAAATAAAGATTTAGCATGTTTCATCAGATTCTGTCTCATTATTCCTCAGCTCATGACTGTCAAACAAAAGCCTATCTTATGAATTTTACAAATCATATGTTTTAGACCTAACCTATATCTTACCATTACAAAGAGGTATAAATATAACAATTATAATATTCACTTCCAAACATGAACAAAATAAAGAATTACCAAATATAGTAGCTAAGGAATATGCTAGTCCACATTATAATGTACTAGCAAATAGACCTATTAATTTTAGCCCAAAAGTGTTTATGCAAACTCTTGTAGCAAAAATGAGAAATCCTTACAGTAACAGTAATGTTTTAGAACCTGTACGTATATTAAATGACACAGGCTCTCAAGGATTGTAGATTTTATTTATCATCTCTTGAAAAAATTAAGATACCCCGATTAATAAGGAAAAGTATTTCCGAAGAGGTTGGTTGTTCTGTCCATATTTGCGATGACAGTAAGGCGGTAGTAAGGCAGAGTGGTTTTTCTTAGGATAGAAAACGGTGATAATGCAAATGTGAAGATGTCATTAGCTGGCAAATCCAGGGTTCCGAATGGTTGAAGAAGCCTTGTCATGATTGGTCTATGCCAGTGGTGAAGAGCTGATGCCTGATCCAAATAGAAATGTACGATTAATTGAAATGATTGAATTATAGAAAAACTGTAAACTAGGTTTTATTAGACAAAAAGTAAGTACATGTTTACATAATGAATTGACTTTGAACTATTTAAAGGAAGCTTAAATAACATTGAATTAAAAGCATTAACATATGACAATAAATTATGAACAATGTATTATACACATCGCCCACCAGATGGTACTTGGACTGCCTCAAGATTCTGCGAAGAAGCACTGGGCCAGGTGGGAGAAGCCAGGAAGGAGTGGAACTACCATTGCCCGATTTTCTGGGATACTTCAACATCCGTTCGTCAGGAGTCTCATGATATAGAGGTGCGCAGGAGAGAACGGATAGCATCTAGAGCATCGTTCCCACTGATGAGTCCTTCCTTAGTTACTTCTTTCTGAGAGTTAATTCAATGCTCTTCCAAACTGTGCCCACAAATTTTTCTGATTGCCCATTCCCCTGTGGGTTGTATGGCGTGGTCCGACTTGTAGCTATCCCATTAGTTGTTAAAAATGTTCTTAGTTCCTGAGACATGAAGGCCGATCCTCTATCAGTATGTGTATAACAGGTTAGTCCAAATATAGAAAATAAAAGTTGCAATTTATTTTTAACAGTCGATGCTGAAAGGTAATGCCAAGGGAATGCGAAGGGGTATCTGGAGAACTCGTCAACTATAATCAGGAGGTAACGGTTTCTTGTATTGGTTGGTAGTGGTCCTTTAAAATCTATGTTAAGTCGCTCCAATGGTCGCGTCGCCTTTATAAGATGTCCTTCTTGCTTATTGAACCTCGGTTTCAGTTCAGCACAGATCTTGCATGACATCGTTACTTTCCTAATGTCTTCCAGCGAGTACGGCTGTAAACAAATTTCATTTTTAACCAGTGATTCAATCGAGTGACTCCGGGATGACAATGTTCTTTCAGCTTGTTAAAATTACACAAATAAAAGACACGGAGTTTTGATCTGTAATAAGCCTAAAGTACCTCCCTAGTAGGTAGTGTCGCCACTTTCTTACTACCACTACTATCGCGCGTAGGCTTCTTTCTCCACCGATGAATGTCACCGTTAGGAATGGTTGAGAATTCCAGAGAAAATGCTACAGGTCGATCGTTCTGAGAAAGTGTAGCTCCTATTGCATGTTCGGAAGCATCTGTTTCGACTGTGGAGACGGCTTCTTCATCAATAGCACTGACTAAAGCGTTTCCTACATCACATTTTAGTATTTCAAAAGTTTGAGCTACTTGATATTTCAAGGGAAGCGGACTTGATGCCAGAACATTAATTTTCTGAGAAACCTGAGGGATAAAATTAAAAAGTGTGCAAACATTTCCATTGTTCACTTCAAGGTGGCTAGCATTCGCAGGCACTTACTTGGCAAGTTAGCAGGAAGTTTTGAAACGTCTTGCGCCAGTGGTTCCATTCATGTGATCCAGTTTGTGAATCCGCTTCAACTGCAAGCTGCTCTGGCCCAAGTGATTTATCCATAGTCTTAAAATAGTTGTATCTAATTAATAGTAAAGATTAAATTATAGAAAACCTGAAAAAATTGTTTTTATTAGACAAAACCGAAGTACGAGTTTACATAATGAATTCACTTTGACTACTGATTAAAAGACGGTAAAACAACATGGAATTAAAAGCATCAGCATATGACAATAAATTATGAACAATAAATAAACCTTGAAAATACACTCTCAGACGGACGGGAGACGACCGTCACACTTGGGCCCAACCCCTACATATAGCGGTGAAGGAGCTAGGCAAGAGGATATCCAGCTAGAACATGGAGACCAATATTCAAGTTGACATTGGACTCCAATATTAACCAGGACGAGCAAATGAACCAAGCCCGATGCCATCACCCAGCTCTGAGATACAGTTAGAGAAACCGCCGCCCTCCAGCTATTTCCACCACTTTTATGTTGGAGGGTCAAGATAATTGGAGGGTTCATAATTTATTATCATGCGATAATGCTTTTAATTCAATGTTGTTTAACCTTCCTTTAATCAGTGTTCAAAGTGAATTCATTCACTTATGTAAGCCTGTACTTCAGTTTTGTCTAATGAAACCTAGTTTACAGGTTTTCTATAATTCAATCATTTCAATATACCAGTTGTAATTTATATCTCTCTGATTGTACTATCTGAGAATCAAATGGCGTAATGTTGGAGGATCGAAGGGAGCCCTATCTGTTATCCCCCTCTCCGACTCCTAGGATAAACCTTTCCTTACTTTTCCTAATTGCAAAACGTTCCATTAACACACACCTACTTATTTCATCCTGTAAGTGTATTAAATATTGGTATTTCGTGTATCTATGTGGAACGAGTTAGAAGTCAATTTTTTTAGGAAGTAGTTTTTTATTTATTTAATTTTACGCTTAAAATGCTACATCCTAAGTCCCACCCTGTCTAGAAAAGGGTGGTAACCTGTAGATAACCCGTCCCAATTAGCGTGAGTTGCAAAAAGTGGACGTTAATCAATAATAATAATAATAATAATAAAATGGTACAGATAAGTATTTGCATATGTATAATACTTCCACTGGAACAATTAATAGAACGATAAATTCAATTTATGTGACGAGTTTCAACTGCTCATTTACTTCTTTTCTTTAGATGTAATTAAAACGCATTTTATTTTTCGTCTAAAAATAAATATTCTTGAGCCATAATTATTCATTTATTAATTTTTTAGGTAGGACAAATAAAATGTAACAAGAAGATATTTGAGACATTTGATTTTGAATTCTAATTTAAGCATTGAATTAATTGTACAACGAACTTATTAAATACAATTTGTTGGAAAACGAACACATACTGAGACAATTGAGCGCATTTCACCGTAACTATTTAGTTAGATGGAGAAACGCCTGCTGCTCAATGAAACGTTTTGAAGTAAAATATGCTCCATAGTCAGATGTTGAAGTAGAGTTTGAACCTAAGGAGGAAGCCAGGACAGAAGAGAGGAACCATTCTTTAATGACGGATTCATGTAAAAAATCAAAGTCAAAAACAAGTTAATATCGGTGATTTTTTTTGATACCCTTTAGCCGTAAAGTGCATAAATCTTTCTTTCAGAAACGGCAGGTTTTATTGAAAAAGTCCCTTAAGGGAAATCTGCTAAAATGCGGTGGCATAAAGATTGTGGAGAACAAAATTATCTTTAAAACAAGTCTACGGGAAAAGGAATGGATTCTGAAATTAAAACAAAAACTAGTATTTAAAACGAAATAACGCAAAATTATTCTTAAATGAATCCATAAAATGCGTCCTTCCTCATTTATGTACTTCAAAAGACGGTATCTGAAATCCCTTTTGGTACTGAGTACTTCTGCTACTGAACTTGAATTTATCGCCAATCTGATTTTTTTTTTTCATGTCTTCAATATTCTGCTACTTGTTCTGGTAGAGATGTCTTTGAACCTCCGCATAGAAGATAATCCATTCCTGTCAGATGGAGTGAGCTGGCCGGCCACTCAATGTGCAAGCTGCGACAGATACTGCCTTGGGCAAAGATTTCTCTTATTGTTGATCGAGTAGTGATTAAGAAGTGGGAAGGAGATCCATCAAGCTGCAGCCACATTTCTTTTCTTGGCATCAGGACTATGTCTTCTATTTAATGTAGGAACTATTCATTTAGGAAGCGGTTGAATACTGTACCATGTAACATATTATCAAAAACATTTGAGTCGTAAGATACCGCACTGTTTGTTTTACATAAAGTAGGCAGGTGGAAAAATGTATTCCTTTTTAAAATAATTAGTTTATTATTTATTAACGTCCACTTTTTGCAACTTAGGCTAATCAGGAGGGGTTATCTGCAGGTTACCACCCTTTTCTAGCCATGGTGGGAATTTAGGGCGATATTTAATGAATTTCGTCACTAAATAATTTCCTTTGTCCAGGCAAGAATGGAACTCGCATGGCTAACCTGAGCCCAAATAATTAGTTTCAAATATATTATTTCTAAGAACGTTTTTTTTGTTATGTTGATGTTTTTGAAGTAACCATTTTTTAGAATCCATTTCTTTTTCCGTGGGCTTGTTTCAAAGACCATTTTGTTAGCTACTACTTTCATGTCGTGGCATTTTCAATAAAACGTGCCGTTTCTGAAATAATTTGTGCATTTTACGACTAAATGATGAGTCAAATCGAAAACATTACCGATATAAACTTGTTTTAGAATTCGAATTTTTACAAGAATCCCTCATAAAAAGTATAGCGTTCCATTGGAAATTTCAAAGTTATGGTCGCTGGAGAAGGTTACGAGGTTGAATATGGGCTAATAAGATTCTTCAGGGATCACAATTATGACACACCAAGTCTCCAAGGGCATTTGCTAATACAATTGGCGAGGGGGGGGGCACAGGAAATTGGGTCACCCTGTATATTATATATCACTAAATACAATTTTTAGCTTCATCCTGTCAAGAAAAAAGTAGTAAGCTGAAGATGAGCTGATGAGGGCAGCTTCTAATTACTATCATTATATGTGATTCAACAAAAAAAGATCATATAATACATAAAGATAATAATTTATTTATATTGTAAACTTTATACATAACAGAAAATACTCAACATTTATAATACAAAATTCAATATGGCAATGCATCAACCGAAGCAATATTTTGCATCAAACTGAAACATTAAGCTGATGACTAGAGTAAAGGTGTATACATGAGGGCCTATAATGCCCATATTCGTTGGAAGATGAAGTAATTGCTTACAAGAAATTTGCACAAAAAAGCATTTAATTTATAATCATGGGTCAATGTTGTGAGGTCAAGATAGAGCAGATAGGATGATAACAGCTTGTTTTCCTTCTATTAAACTATTTGTGGGACCCGAATAGCAAATTAACATCATGTATAAGAACTAACATAATCAGTATTATATCGTTAATTTGAAAAGTGCAAACTTTTTCTCTAGCTCTCCACTGCTACTACTAAACTGAGCACAATGAAAATATGGTTAGACTCCATATGTCTTTGGGGTTGAAAATATCTCTCACAAGTTAGGTATTTTATAATTAAATAAATAAATTATTTCAATTTTAATCCCTTACAACAACTAAAACTGACTTGTCAATTTATTTTTAAAACGGCAAATTGTATTCATGTTTACGGATTACCTAGTAAGTAATAAGGACAATTTGGAGTCGAACCAAATTAAAATAACATGATTTAATCTCCCTTTAATAACCTATCTTAAATATGATAAGACATTATCTTTCAAGTACTTACTTAACGATATCACATATTTCATTAAATACTGCTCCAATACTAAGTGCCCTATAAAGATAATCTCTTTGCACAAAGGAGTTATGTTTTTTCATTATATGCAAAAAAATATCAAAATTTGATTGTTAGCCACTAATGTGTGGCTTTTTGGGAATAAATAGCAAAGAGAATTATAACCGTTTAAATAATTATGTAACAAATAACTTTATAATTATTTTTAAAATACAAAATGTCAAGTATAACAGATTTCAAAATAAAAACGCATTATGTGCTTGAAAAATTTAAAACAATAATAATAATAATGCACCTAAATAATTTACTAGCCTTGGCGCCAATAAATGACACAAATACTTTTCAATGAACTTCAAGAAATACCTGATCGTGTAAGGAAACTTTAACAAGTAACTTGAAAATTACATTAAAAGGAGAAGAACAAAGTTAAGCCAACTTATCGCCCATTTTGACCTTGGAAAGCATGATTACGCCGACGATCAGACCGAAGAGGCCGATTGCACTTCCAAATATTTCGATGATTAGGATTTTGACGAACAATGAAGCATTGGCAGCATCAGCAAGTGCAGCTCCTGAACCTACGATGCCGACAGCAATCCCGCAGCAGAGGTTGGTCAGGCCGACGCAGAGACCTGAGCCGAACATCAAATAGCCCGACAGCCAATTGGAGCCTTTGATCCTTGGGTCTTTGGCCATGGCTTCAGGGGTGAACTGCTCCACGCTGCCCGACAAGACTATGGCGATGATGAGGCCGTAGATAGCAACAGCCTCGCAGAAGATGACCGAGATGAGGTTCTTGGTCTTGATGCGAGGTGCCTTGACACCTCCACCGACGATACTCACACCTGTGATGAATATGCCCAGAGCTGCGCCGACTACAGACAGAGCTACTGCCAGTCCTATGCCCATCCCGACCCAGAGGTACGGCGAGATCTCGTCCAGTAGCCAGCCAACGCTCAGCTCCTCCCCTTTTTGCAGGATTATAGTCCAGAACAAGCTGACGCAGACCACTGTAATAACGGCAGTTGCCGTCAATGTTTGCCATAATAGTGTTCTCAGTTTGATAGTCATTTCAGCTGCTCAGCAACTACACAACTCGGAACGAGTGCGCGATTCGGACTGGAAAGGGACACATTCAGCCCGTACTGAGACAGATAGAGGAGGCTCCACCCAGAGGTGGGAGTGATAACAACACTGATAACAGCACATATTCCACACCACTTACATCTATCTCGCCGCCAGCATAAATACAAACTTACTCATTCACACACACACGCAAAATGCCATTAAAAATATAATACATACCCATAGAGATCTAATAGGCACGTATTTGCAACAATTAAATTCAGAAGAAAGCTACTCTTGTAATTAGCAGATTTCCCTCCTGGGACGTAAATGAGGTCCGTTCAAAGTCGTATTTTATATATTTAATGTATATCAGGGAGGGGCAAACTTTGACATGTTGCAGGCCAGACTTTAGTGTGCAAATACGTTCGCGGGCCGACGACAATATAATTATAATACAATTAATTAAAATAACAAAATGAAATGAAAAAAATAGGAACAACAATATAATTTAATACTAAAATTTGGATTTATTTATAACAACGAAAGTCAAACAGCGACACCGAAATCATTGACACTTGAGCGTGAATTTGGGAAACTAATCCATCGATGTTTAGATTAATTCCACTGATACAAAGACGAAAAGAATTTCCCAAATTAACATCAGTCAGCGTTGTACGATTTTTTGATTTATTAACTTTCATCATTGAAAAGAACTGTTCGCGAACGCACAAATCTCTCCTCATTTGGAGTTAGCAGTGTAATATTTTTGTTTTAATTGGGTTTTTCAAAATGTCTCGCGGGCCGAATCAAATCTTACCTCCCATATATGATGTATGTATATCGGACTTGTGGGAGGGGAATTTCGAAATCGAACAGATCATATTGCAAATTAATTATCTATAAATGTTGTTATATGCACATCTTCTCTATCAAGAATATTAACCGAGATAGTTTTTACTTTAGTTCTACGACTTAGGCAAAGCCCCACTCCTACAGATGATATATAAGCCTTAAGCTATTATATCATGAACCACATTACTCTAAGCCTAAATACCATGTATCGCTTTACTAAGATACATCCAACTTCTTGTGTGACAACTTCATCGATTTAGATTTAACTTTCCAACACGAAAATGTTTACGAGATCTATATAATACTCGATATTTAACCGTTTCAGTCTACAATAAGGATCATATTTGTTAATGGCGGTAATCGGTCCTGGAATAGTGGGGGTGCATAAGGGGGGATTCGAAAATTCCAAATATCTTCGGTATTATGAGCCGGATCGTAAAATGTTATAGAACCAATCTTGTTAAACTATTGATGCTCTATGAATCTCTTTTCGTAGCTGATGTATTAAGCGAGTTATTCGTACTTCCTTGTTTTCCGTTTTAAGTGACGCCCCCTCCCCCTTATACTCATTTTTTTTTTACATATAAATAGAGAATATATGTTGAAATGAGATGACAAGCGTGTTATACCAGCAGGTGGGAAATCTACTTAAGCCTGCGTGACGAGCGTTTACATCCATTTCCTCTATTTCTACCGAAGTAAGATGGAACTTAGCAGATTCCAGACGAGCTGAAATGAAACGGCGGATATTCAGCTTCTATTCTCCATATTTCCTGTAGGAAGGAGCCTGTACAGGTCTCTGGAAAACAACTTTTGGTATTTAAGATTCGAATATAGTGGTATATTATACAAAAGAGTACTGTTTATGCAACACTAGCTGTACCCTGCGCGCGGGTCTACGCCACCAACTAAAATACTAATTTACAATAAAGATGTATATAATAAAAGTTACTCTAGATATCAAATTAAACATATTTTGCCATGTGCCCGTTCGCCAAAAAAACAATAGGAAACGAAATATAACAATTTTTCATTTCATGCCTCCCTAACAACCCCCACCAGTGGCGGCTCGCGTATAGGCACTGTGGAACTGCAGCACTCCCAATTTCCACTTGATATTATCTATAACATTTAATATAATGAGCCTTTTTCCTTTATACTTGTATAATATATAATCCTTAAGCTTAATGCAGTAACCATCCCCCAGTTTATGGAAAAAGATACAAAAATCTTTGTATGGAACTATACGCTTCACAGTTCCAGCGGCGAGGTGTTTGGCTGTTGTGCGCATGCGCTCAGAGGAAGCTCCACAAGGGATAGAGAGCACTGTCTTTCCCGCAGTGCCGACCGAATAGATTAAGCTTGAACTGTAACAATTTAGGTTAAAGTAAGTAAAAAATGTATGATTTTGTTATTTTAGGATTTTATCAAGTTTCTGAATAAATTTTCTTTTTTTTACATGTTTGTTTCCTTTTACACTATTTTAAAACAAAGGCTAAACATTTTCTGGAGCAGCACCCCCACTAATTTTAGCTACGAGCCGCCACTCCTGTTTGTTCCTAAAAATGTTAATATACTTACTTATAATCAAAAATGCGGAGTTTTGTTGATTTCGTTTTAGTCTTTCGTGTCCTATAACATTGTTGACCCCTTGTATAGTTTTTCGTGCATACCTCATTTATACTTCGTTATACGGAAAAAGTTTGTACATCAAAAGTGACATTAAATAACAAAATTAACAACTTTTGTTATGTGCGTAATTGCCAAAAAACCAATACGAAACAAAATATCGCTATTTTTAATTTCTGACCTCCTTACAATTGCTACTCCTGTTCGTACCTCGAAATTTTAATATAACTCATAATCAGGGAGGTGTTAATACCAAATCACATCTCAGTCCGGTTGAATCTTTTGTGCAATATCAAATTGTTGACTCTCACTATTGTTTTAGCGTATACTCATTTATCCTTCGGTATACGACAAAAGTGTATATTATAAAAGTTACTATAAATAACAAAATAAACAACTTTTGTTATGTGTATATTTGGCGAAAAAACAGTAGGAGACGAAATATAGCTATTTTTAATTTCAGTCCTCCCTTATAACCCCCACTCCTGTACATCTCAGAGAATATTAATATAGCCAGAAACCTAACCTGTTTTAGTAGTAATATACATACCAAGTTTCATAAAATTCTGTTCAGCCGTTTAAGAGTCTATAAAGGACATACAAACATTCATTTTTATATATATAGACTAGCTCAGATACCCGGCTTCGCTTGGGAATTCATTTGAGGCTGAACGGTGATGGTATACTTTTGGCAAGGCTTTACTTTGCACAATATTTTGACATTTACCCGTCCCAGTGTTTAGGGTTAACACCCGTCGTTTCTGTGGATTTGTTAATAATAAAATTATTTTTTTATGTAAGACTTCACTGTCCTGCATATTGTCATATTTCCCGTTTCCTGTGTATTATGCATAGATTTGAATTATTAATGAGAAAATATTGACATATATTTTAATCATTTTTTTCATTTGAGGTACCTGGTAGTTCATATTGAAAAGAAGTGTTGAGCAAATTTCTCTAAATAACAAAATAAACAACTTTTGTTATGTGCATATTTGCTGAAAATGCTATAGGAAACGAAATATCACTATTATTAATTTCAGGCCTTCCTTATAACCCCCACTTCTGCCCGTCCCTAGAAATGTTAGTATGGCTTATTATAAGGAAGGCGTTAGTGCTAATTCACATACCGAATTTGGTTTAGTTCGGTTGAGTCTTTTGTGCCAAATAAAATTGTGGACTCCCGCTTTAGTTTTTAGCGTATAACCCATTTATCTTTCCGTAAACGGCAAAAGTGCATATAACAAAAGTTACTCTAAATTACAAAATAAACAACTTTTGTTATGGGCATATTTGCTGAAAAAGCAATAGGAAACGAAATATCGCTATTTTTAATTTCCGGTCTCCCTTATAACCCCCACTCCTGTTTGTCTTAGAGAATATTAATATAGCCTAAAGTCTAAGTTGCGCTAGTAGTAATATACATACCAAGTTTCATAAAATTCGGCTCAGCCGTTTATGCGTGAAAAGGTAACAAACATACACAAAAGAAACAAATTGCAGTTATGGTGTCTATGACATGTGAAACGAAAAAATCATGAAATTTCGCGAAAAAAATCAATGTACAGACAGAGGTTACAATTTTATATATATATATATATATTTTTAGATAAGCCGAAGGGGGGGGGGGGGGGTGTTGCTGAAGGCTGAAAATATCTCAGTAAATATTGAAGATAAGAGAATAAATGTATGTAACAATAATTATAGTACACTTAATTTGCAATATGATTGGTTCTATACAATTTTTCGATGCCGACGTATAGTAACGGAGATATTTCAACCCCCCCCCCCCTCCCACTGGCTCAATGCACCTATAAGGAAACTGATCTTTTTACATAAAACAATTAAATATCGAGTTTGGTAGTAATCCAACAAAAATTTTGACCGCTAGAACGGTAACAGACTAATATATAATTTTGAAGGGGCTTCATTTTCCTCATCTCCTGGGTGGGATGGATGGACATTTGAGGAAATTTCCTTGGAGGAAAATCTGGTAAAAGCCTGTTGGCGTTTTGGGAGCTACTGCCAAAACTTAGGAAGCCATATTTTTGAGATAAAAATTAAAATTTGATATTTTTCTTATTCTCAGTACCTACTGCCAGATTACAACATTTTAGGAAATTCTAAAATGATGAGGTAAAATGGGTGTGTTAAAGTGTGACATTTATCCTATTTCATAGACATGCAGTTCCTGGGTATTAGTCAAAGTTCTGTGCAGAATTATATTTTCCTGTTTAATAGTTTTAAAGCTAGTTAAGGGGCATTAATGCTGGATTCGGACCATGTGGGAGGTCAAATTACAAAAGTAATGAACTTCTGACTTGTGGGAAACCTCAATAAACAGTGAATCCAATCTCGTTTTTACATGTTTTCAACTAAACAATAAAATCATGTGTTTCACAAACTAATCATCATAAGATGAAATATGTTAGACTGTTTATACCTGTAGAATACATATAGAAGAGCTCACCATATTTGCTGAAGAAAACATTGTGTGCTTAGCCCTTGGCGATTTGGCATGACTGGCAGTAGAAACACTTATTTAGACTACTAATATAATTGATATAAACATACCTGCATGCATATATATATATATATATATATATATATATATATATATATATATATATACACACAAAACAAAACAATAAAATATGTTTATAAAAGAAAATTAATGTAGCTTGTTTCCAGAAAAACGAAGTTGTTCGTAGTTTTATTAGATAGTAGATAAACCTATTCCCAATTGTATTTATTTTCTCACTTCTGACAAATAATTTCAATCTAGCCCCTACAACAAGTTAGTAACAAGAATATCGAATATGTCCAAAAGTGTGAAATTCGTGAATAGTTTCTGATATTCTACTTAAAACTATGTAAAAATTCTGGGGAACAAAAGTGAGGAGGAAGAAAAAATAGGCATTGTGTATTTAAAAAGATATTTTTTTCTTCCAGTCATGTTATAAATATAAAATGTTTTTACTCAAAATGATCCTATTCTGAGATTGACAAATTGTGTTAACAGTCTTAGAGAAGTTTGTAGTGAATCTTTATCATTATCTTCTTCAACATATAAAAAGTAAAGAGAGGAAGTTATTTAATGACTACTACTCAAAAACTGAGCTGCTTCAGAGAGAAAAGATCACCCTAGAAAAAGAAAAACAATTTATATAAATATTTTAAATATACATACCATACAAATGAGGGGAAAAAAAATTGTAAGATTGTTTTACACCATTAGAGATTAATTAATTGAAGTAGATATGTTCTCTTTTTCAAAAAGAGATATCCCTTCCTTTACATAACGAGGACTTTGTAATAAAATCTTGTTATTATTATTTGAAAATAATGTGTTTGATTTACAACCAGAATAAATCAATTTGTATTGGAGTAATCTTTTAACACAAATGATAATCTTAAATTGCGAAGCTTTTTCCTATTCGAAATAGAATGTTGGAAGATAGCTAGAGCCAAAGCTAGGAGAATAAACAGTATTAAGTAGCTGATCAGAACAATTTCACTTGAAACGAATGTCCAAGTTTGAGTGAAATATGATTACATTTTGAAATGAAAGATTTGGTTCCAGATTACAGGCTAAGAGGGTTTGAGAGCTGTGGAGTGGCTTCATTCACAATATATTTTATCAATATTCAATTAGATGGAACACACAGTCAGAAAACTCTCCTGATTATTGTAAGTAGTTATTTCAGCTCACTTATTTTCCAAGTTTCACGATATGAACTGGCAGCATTTCCCAATTTTTACAATAAAACAGGTATTATTCACAGCTGAAGTTCGTTAAAGTAGGAGGAGAATAACTTTTGATGGAAATAACAATGAAAATGATGTATGAAGCATTGTGCAACGGAAAAACTTAATGATTTTGAAAGGAAGAAATCTCCAAGTTTCTGTCCGACTTCAATATTAATTTTTTTATTCAACTAAATGTACTTACAACACCTGAGTCAATTCAGATCAAGTAGTCAAATTGAAATATGCATTGATTTTTAACTTAATGTTTCCCAAGCTAGCTAACTACTAGATGTTGGGCCTATGCCTCTTGAGTGGTCGGGAACTAGGTCCTTCCTAATTGTAGCAACTATCCAGCCAGCTCTGTTCCTCTCCATCAACCATATTATACATTTCTAGGCAGCTTTCTCCCATCTTCCAATGGCCAAACAATACAGTTTTAAATAGCACACAAAACTCCATCATCAGTTCAGCATTCCTTCTGATCTTCTTTTGTGTGAAGCCCTGCCTGCCTAATTATTGGTCTGCTGAACATTTGTACCTCTTAATAGGCACAGATATTAAGAGGTACAAAATCTTAGTAAAGAACCATTTTCATAAAAAGATCTACAAATTATGTTCTGTAACACTTTTTGATCAAGTGCATTGAAACAGAGATATTGCATATTACTTTCAAATAGATTCATCTTATATGGAGCACATCAAAACATATTGTCGATTTAATTTAATAGGAATAGAATAAAGTCTGGACTTGCATCAGATTTTTTTTCCGTTTAAATAGAAACAAAGTTTAAGTACAGAATTGTGCAAAACATTTTAAATGAACTCAAAATTGAGCCCAAATTAGGCGGCTAGTTCCCCAATTGTACAAAGCATCTATCCACAACAATTGGCACAGATTTTCAGATACATTTCCAGTACCTACCACATCATGATTGGAATCCAATAAGAAGTCGTCAAAACCAAACTGCTTCAGAACAGGGTTTTTATTTTAACTTATAGCTACAACCTATATCAGGGTAATGCAGATTTAAAATTCCAAAATAAATACTAACTTTATTGTGAATAATCTAGTTCGAATTGATTGATATAAAATAATTACAATTTAGTAGACAATTATTAAGTTTATTAATATAAATGGCCTAATATAAGTAATAAAATAAATATTTTTCATGTTTACACAGATAGTTTAAAATTCAATTAGAAACCAATCTAATCCAACACGCAATAGAACAATTCTATAAAAATCATTTTGGATACATATTTAATTTACATATTACTTACCTGAATAAAACGATGAAAAAAAAAAACAACCTAAGAATACAAAGCAAAACCCACTATTCCATTTTATTATTTTTTCAATGAGATGTTATAAATTGAAGTGTGCAAATGATTTTGTTTGGTGAAAAAGATGAAATATTCTCCATGATATTCAGCTGAAAATGTGGAGATGAAAGATTTACTAAAAGCCCTAGTTTTACAAAAGAAACCTCATCTTGACTAAGCAGAATAAACTTGAAATATTTTCCATACTTACTATGTCCAAATTAAATAACATCGGAAATATTTCTCGGAGAACCATTTTGAGGTTTGATTGGCGAATAGGGATCATAGAATAAATATAAATATATATACATACACAAACATATATATAAATGTGGATTGATTCTCCTTGTCGCAGGGCTTAAATTACATAAACAAATCCCGTTCTCATCTATCTCTGCTTTTCTCGCTGTGAAATATTCTCAAATCCATTTATTATGATTTCTTTTAGTTAAAAAAATTGGAATAAAACATTTTTATAACCAATGCCGATGAAACCCTGTTATCAATGATAGAGAAGTCCTTCTATTAGATTGATCTTGATTTTTATTTCCACCCTATTTTGCAACAACTTTGTGAAGGAGAAGCTAGATTTGCCATAAAGAAAATTATGAGAACATAAAACCTAGAAACACCTAAATTGTATGAGATGATGATTACAAGGCACTTAAAAAAAGAATAGAAGCAGAAAAAGTCAAAAGCATTTGACTTATTCGGTTTATTTATCAGTGGAGCCTTAAGTTGTTTTTAGCAGATTCCCTTATGGGAAATCAGCTACTGAGGTCGTACTCATGACATAATTTTCAAAATTTTTCTTCAAGTGTCCATCGATCCTACCTAGTAGGTGACAAAAATGAGGTTCAAAACCGTGTGTGTGTATATATATATATATATATACTAATAGAACAAGAGCTAACAAATGATGATCTGAAGAACTTATCCTAAAATCATCCATCATCATTTATATAAAAAATAAAGATGAAAATAATAAGCTGTACTCTCACCTGAGATACCCCCCTAATTTGCACCATTCAATTTATTCCAAATTTTCGTATACAATTTAAACAAAAAAAAAACATTATTACCAAGAAATTGGCAGATTAGGAGGCTGACCATACAGGTATCCTCAAAAAGAAGGCAGCATATTTTGTTTTATATATATATATATTTGTCTGTTACTGCTCTAGCGGTCGCAATTTTTGTTTGATCGTTACCAAACTCGATATTTAATCGTTTTATGTAAAAAGAAAGATCAAGTTCGTTAATGGCTAAAATCGGACCAGGGGGAGGGGGAGAATTTTGAAAATTCGAAATATCTCAGTTACTATAAATCGGATCGAAAAAGTGTATAGAATAGATCTTATTGCAAATTAAATGTACTATAAATATTGTTATATACATTTATTCTCTATCTTGAATATTAACCGAGATATTGGCATTTAGTTTACGCAGCCCCTGCGTTACGGACTTTTATGTTATTCTTAAACAAACCGAACAATATTTTAATGAAACAATACAAGGCCAATTTTGGCCTCTAGAGAGGTAGAGAAAAATTTGGCAGCTAGAGGAAGTAGTTAGTGGATCCAAACCCTCTAAAGATTTGAAATTTGAAAACATAAAATAAAATCATCAAATAATTTTGAACAGGTCAAATTTATTTATGTTGGGATAGTTTATTGTCAAGACTCCTTTTCAATCCAGGATGAGTTGTCATCTGATGAAATAGTTCGTATAAATGCCAGAAGATACTCACCAGCTTAACCATTTTCAAATTATTACCCTTCATATAATATAATTCCAATCTAAGAAACAGAGCTGTTTATTATACTAGGATGTTAAATGAGTCTTTCTGCATAACTTTGTAGTTGTTTCGAGATTCAGTACTGTAATCTTTATAATATTCTTGTCGATGTTTATTCTGGCTAATCTATAAATTCGATAATGTGTGACAGTCAGATGGCTCAGTCTTTCATTAATTATATAAAACCTATAGCAATAGAATAAGGAAAGCATGTAGCGCTGTAGCTCCACAAACCAACACATTTTCAAGCTGCTGGAATAAGTAAGCAAGTAAATTTATTATTCCATCAGAATATAATGTTACAACAAATATTTAATATTTGGGAATAAATCGAACATAAACTGCATCTCACATTCCATTTTCTGTTTCCCTCTCAGTTTGAATCCTAAATAAACAAGACTACATATCATGGCCGATATAATATAGGAGTGGGGGTTTACTTGACACTGAAAACTGGATTAGTATTCAAATTACAAGCTGATGGCGGCTGTAGGCTAATATCATTGGGCATATAACATTTTTCTGTCTAACACATAGTAATACAGATATTTAGAGTTTTTTATTTCCCTACCTCCTCCTTGTATTATCCCAGCCATTAATAAAAGGTTAATCTACATAATCTCTTCGAATAATAAGTTAGGTTAATGAAGGCATTCAAAATTTGTATCGACTAGAGAAATAAAAGGCAACTATGAGGTATATGTTTGGCACTCTTAGTGCAATCCATGAAAATTGCAATTTATGTAAATGTGCCACTCCACATTCGACCCATTTTACATCTTCCTCTTGTGTTTTTGATGTACACATTCAATTTTGATCAAAGAGACACTGAAACGATTATTTTAATCCACAAGTATGAGTCAATTTAATTATACAGTTTAATATGATTGTTTTTCTAATACTTTGGGGACAGTGTTCATGGTGAACTTATATCTCTGTGTGCCAAATAAGCGAGTTACATGTAGCTTTCTAGGATTGAATAGATGCTGGCAGGAGGCGGAAAAGTAAAAAACTCCTAACTATTTCCACTCCACTTTATCAAACAATCAAGATGTTTGATAGCTTCTTCTTTAGTATTTACCCTTATACCTAAAACTAATATATATATATATATATATATATATATATATATACATATATATATACACATTTGAATCATTTACTAATGTATTGCCCTACTTTTACATCACCCGGGGTAAAATTCCTGGACAAATATATAGTGCCTCAAAGAGAATACCTATCATTGGTAAACATTTTGGATTATAACAGTGAAAATAAAGCTAATGAGGTTTTCTGTTTCTTATCAAAAGTTTGCAAAAGTTAAAAGTATAAAAGAAAGAATTTTATTATTTTTTTATAGGGGTGCTTAAACAACAATAATCGGCACATTATTTATTTTATGCAATAATACTTATTATTAGTATTCTGTTTGTCATAAATCTTAGAGAAGAATTATGTCAATTTGATATATCAAAGAACTGATCTTTATTTAGACATTAAAAAAAATATTATTTAATCTACATTTACATTAAATTATGATTTATTGAATTAAGTATTATAATTATTTAGATTAACATTTATATTATGTTAAATACCAATGTATAAGCTGTTAATTTGTAATTTAGAAAATATTATTATTTTTATTTACACATTTTTTAATACATTATATTATATTAATAATCATACTAACAGTAATTGGCCAGACTCTTGGCAGCATGTTTGTAAACATAAGGCAATAAAATATCTATCTATACCTAAAACTAAAATGACATAAAATCTATTCTATTGCCCTGGGTAAAGTGAGCCTACACAGTCCAAAATGTAATTTTAGATTTAAGGTTAAATAGACATGATGGTACCATACACAGTGACTGTGTAATAAAGTGGAATGAAAGAAAGTAATGAAGAATCTTACTATTCCATTAGGGAATGAGATATGGGCGGACACTTGAGTGGCTGGAGTCTGCTTTCACTAATGCTACAAGAGTTTTTTGAAGTTCAGCTCAGCTCTAGGAAGTTTCTTGATTTGGAATAGTGTTACACTGATCAAACTTGAGTATATGAAGAAAGGATTATCTGAGTACGACCTCATTTCCTGTTTGGGAAAGCCACAGCTGGCTCATGTGATTCATAGCCCGGTTTCTTCCTTTCAAACCCTCATAGCTCAATCCAAGGCTTCATTATTTATTGTATCATTTGTGATTTTTCTATATTTGAGCTTACAAGAGCAATTTTCGTTATTCCAAATTGTTATGCCCCTTTCCATTATTAAACATTTTACATTACGAATTTTATTTATCGCATATTTTGATTTGTTAATTTTTTTTTACTCTACTATATATATATATATATATATATATATATATATATATATATTTATATACACACACACACTCATTTCCGTTATCTGCTAAACATGTTTTGTGCCAAGGAATAAAACCACTTTTGAAAAACCAATAGCAAAAACCTGCTAATATCCTGTTCTAGTAAATAGAAAGAAATGAAGGGTTAAAGGCCCAGTCACATTTCGAAGATGGCAAATTGCAAGTTGGGGGGAGGGAGATAGGGGAGGGGTCTGGTTTGCAAAACTCAACTATAGTAGTTAGTAGGTAGAATGAAAAAATTGGCTACGCTTCCACTATAATAATTTATTAAAATGGCAGAGCGCTTTCAATGCTGTGCATCATCGTCAGTGCCCACACAAAATAATAATTACATCTCTATTAAAATATTTTAGATAAGGGGTAAACTTGATAACATATGACAATAAAACCTATCTTTCTTAGAACAAAAAAACATATAAAACTTTTTATACATCAACTTGCAATTTTTAGTAGGACATTAAAACTATCTGAAAGAAAGACTTCCACTCACACTGGGTTTTCTGTAGATATTAAACGAATGACCTCCCCTCCCTCTTGATCTCCAAATAAGAAGAGAGGGAGAAGTCATTGGTAGGGCATAGTGGCACGAAGATAAAGACAAGGCTCAAAGAGCATTTCACTACAAAAACAAGTGAAATGAAAAAACACCTAGTGACTGAAAACCATGACCAGGGTTCTTTACTATTGGAGGTGTTTCATCAGAAGGAAAATGGACAGGGTTGAGGGACTAGAGATCAGATTGGACCTTCTAACGTCAAAGAAAAACATTAACATTAAAGAAGATGTTTGCCCACTTAAGTTGGTAGCATTAGCCTCGTTACCTCAGCTAGCCGGAATGAAAAGCCAGTCCAGCTCCAAGAGCCGTCAGGTTAACATCGAAGACTCTTTCTTTTCTTTGTCTAAATAGTCAAGTTTAAGTCCTTCTTTCAGATAGTTTTAACGTCCTACTTGTACTCACTTAATTTAATAAAAATTGCAAGTTGATGTATGAAAAGTTTTATATGTTTTTTTGTTCTAAGAAAGATAGGTTTTATTGTCATATGTTATCGAGTTTACCCCTTATCTAAAATATTTTAATAGATATGTAATTATTATTTTGTGTCAACAGGCACTGATGATGATGCACAGCATCGAAAGCGCTCTGCCGTTTTAATAAATTGTTATAGTGGAAGCGTAGTCAATTTTTTCATCCTACCTACATTAGAAGTCACTTCCACCTGCCATAATACCAACTCAGAATATAGTAGTTTTATTCGGGGGTCTTTAACAGACAAAGACTCATTACAAATGATTTTTATTTTTTCAAATGTTAATTAAATAAGTTTGACAGCATATACTTACTAGTCAATTATTAAAATAACTGCAGTTTTCCTTCGAGCCAGTTTCTCGTCGACAGCATCAAATTACTACCGGAGCTGAGATGACATAATCTCATCAACATTATAAATCTAACTCATGGGGTATTTGACTTCTATTTATATATTAACCATTTCAACTTTAGTGTGCACCTGAACTACATCCATGAGCACTATGGCCATCGCCGTAAATATTATGCAGAGACTTCTTATTTAACTCTAGTTATTAATAACTCTCTTAGTAATCAATTTGTTTTGTATAAAAACTTTATAGGACTACATGTGGTTGAAAACAGTGCTAAAAGAAAGAACAGCTTTATGTAATCACCTGTTGGCTGAACTTTAAATAAGGCCCTTCATACCAAATGAAAAAGAGTCATCCTATTGGGCATAACTGAAATGCCCGCAAACATTTGAGTTGGAAGAGGAAAGACATTGTAGAGGAAGAAAGGAATAGAGCTTGAAAGGAGTCATTATCCGATCCCAAACAATAAGTCATCTTATATCAGATTTGAGGGGTTTAAGGCAAATGAATATAACATTTTTTTTTCTCTTTTTTTTTTTTTTTTTTTCAGAAACTGTGCTATACACCATGATTATTTTAATTCTTTAATAATAATAATAATAATGAATTACATATTCATTGTAATATACATCTATAATCATACCTTAACACATAGCTCATAAAATTAAAACTTTTAGAAGTAAAAGATTTAATTCTTAAAGTAAAGAACACAAAGTTAATATCTGGCAGCCGTAATGTATAAATCAAATATTATCTTAGTTCAAAATGACATTAGATTCCAACTTGCCAGATATCAATTTACTTTGAGTTCTTAAGAGTATAACTAATATTAAAAAAAAAAGAAATGATCATTTCTAAAACATCATGCTTTCTTGTACTTACCAAAATACACAGATGCAAAATAGTAAACAATTTGAAATTATTTCTGAGCAGCTTCGATAAACTAAAAAGAGTGTAACACCCATCACATAAAATATAGAACATAGATGCAATCCCATGGGATTAGTTTGCCTACATCAAGATAAGTAGTAATACACTTGAGGTTTATTTCAATGAAAAGAGAAATAAGTATATTCGATTCTAAGCCTGGAGCTGAAACATGGCTCCACTCCACTCTCAGCGTTCGCCAATCACAACGGAGACAAAAAGGTTCAAACAACAACACAAAAATGAAGAAAAAAACAATGACGGATAATCACCTATTCGACAAATGAGACAAAAACAATTCCAAACATTGTAATTGCTGAAGAAGAGGGAAAGTAAGAAAGGAGAGAGAGAGTGAGAGGATTTAAAGAGAGAAAGGATTTCGAGAGAGGTAGGATGTAGAGAGAGAGAGAGAGAGAGAGAGAGGTTTTCTTTATACAATATAAAAAGGGAAGGGATTAAATAAAAAGAAGAGAGTGCAGATGAGCGCGTGGGTAACTACTGTGCCCAGTTCATAGCTACATCTATCATCAACGCCAACTTCTCTTATTCAAAGTCAAATAATAATAAAGCAATAACCAATTACTAAAGTAGTTCTCCACATGCTACAAATAAGAGTAAGGAATGGAAACAAAATAAACAAAAATTCTTTGCTTAACTTTTCCCTTTTTATTAAAAATTAAAAAAAAAAAAGAAAGAAAGAATTAACTTAAAAAAAAAGATCACCAATGTGCTTTAGCTTTGTCTGTATAATATAAGATTAGGTAAAATAAACACTTTTACAATTCAAAGAAAAAATAATAATAAAAGTGAAATCCAAGGTCATGCTTTGGAGTGAACCCTAATTCAAAGAAATATATTGTACACAACATGAAATAATAGTAGTGTGTACTTACAAACCGGGGTGTTCTATTAAATCACACAACTTGACTGGCTCATCAATCAGATTAGCTCTGGAATCATTTAGAGAATGGATCAATAATCAATGAAAAATAATTGATAAGATAATACTGTAGTTGAAGAGAAGGAAGCATTGAAGAGGTTTATAAATAAAAGAGAAGAGAACGGACACAATCGCCTGTTGAGCACAAGGGACCAGAGGTCCAACAGCCGCTGTGATTGAACACTATCTCACAATGTCAACCTCAACAACAGTCAAATAAATATGTTTTTTCAAAAATCTTTTAGAACAATAATAAAAAAGCCAATCAGCCACCACCTTACTAATTAATTCGAATAAAATTTGGCGAATGTCAGTTATATGATTGTGGATTGAAAACTCACACTTTTGGCAATAATGTATTTTACACCTCGTTATACAAAAGTTTTTTTTTTTTACAAAATGGCCTAACGATTAGAGAACATAAAGTTTAGCCGTAGAGAGGAGCATGGCTATACCCCCCCCCCCAATATCTATCTCACTCTCTTCAATAATATTTAGTTGCGGATTACAAACAAATCTTACTCATAAAAAAATGGAGACCAGTTTTATGTATTATATAACAGCATTAATGTAATTCTATAAAATATTGATTAACTTATCAAATGTAAATATTTTTTAAGGGATCATAAAAAGGAATATATTTGGGGAGGAATAGCGATGAGTAGCTGGAAGAAGGAGCATCTTGCTGGGAGCTCGACTGCCCGCATTCTCAAATCTAAATGCGATCATTCTCATTTTAAACTCCTCTTACCTCTAATTTCACGTCCGCACAGTTTAAATTCTTTTTATATTTCTAGCATCGGTATTACGCTAAACTTCATTATTTTATCATTTAATCCTTTCAGTCGCCATTTCATATTGAAAGTGAATAAGGGAATAGATATAAGCCCATTTTGGAATGAGTGATGTTGGGAGAAGCTCGAAGACAGGTGTCAAGTTGCCCAAAACAAATCGAATAGTTACCAGGTGCTTCTAACTGATAAATGTATTAATTTAAATAAACAATAAAAATATTACTTGTTTATTGGGTCATTTTCTGTCATGGCAAAGGCTACCAGGCTCATTGTTCATCACAATCAACAAGTTTTAGACACATATTTCATTTTACTGACAGTTGTACCCAAACACTCTAGCATAAAGAAGCTATTTCAAAATGTGAATATTTTGAATGATCCTCATAACAATGAATCAATTTCCCTCTATTATAGAAATGTACTTCTAACTACATTTTCTTATTAATACAATGCCAAGAACGACAAGGTAAAACACATTATTGCTCAAGAGTTGTTTTTCTCTTCCGAAATGGACAGATTGACGGCTTGTGCTCATGCTCTGGTGGCTGGTCGTCAATCTAACAGCTCTTACTCTTACGTACCACTGAGAGCAACTCTAAAAGCATAAATTTTATTATTGACAGTTTGTGTGTTATCGACCTTTATAATTGCCAAAATGATCTGAGATGAATTTTAAAATGTACTAAAAGTAAGTTAATTTTTTGTGTCGATTGTTCATAGCTGTTAATTATGTTGAGGTGACAATGTATTGGGATAGTAGTTCAGTCGCCTGTAACACAGGGGAGCGAGTCCAACAGGCTGGCTGTGATTGGTCACAATAAATGAAATATATAATAAAATAAAAATGTCGTACTGTGATAATGAAATCGCCTGCATTAAGGCAGGGGACAAATGATTGTCCAACAGCACGAAGAGGGTAGGTTAACACTACCTGGTGAGAAGAGCTGCCAGCGAAGGGATAAGCCATCCGCACCCCGAATAATTTGTATAAAATAAAGAATAAAAGTAAAGCAAGTACCTTTTCTGATTGAACGGTCGGGAGGGAGAGAACACAGCCTATAACTATATCTAAATAATAGGTTGGTAAAGCGACGTACAGAGATCTCTACAAATAGAGCAACTATACCAGCATTCACATCCATAGCATACGTTACACTTCAACACACACAGATCAAAGTCCCTCGACTCGAATCACCAAGAGCAAATATAAGGCATACGTATGTATCTACTAGTTCATATATACATACGTACACTCTTATAAACAAACTATACTTTTAGTATTTAAAAACTCGAAAGAGAAACTGCATTTGATAAATAAATTAAGTACAATTGTTTTAATATAATCAATAAAGAATACATTTCATTTAATGTACAATGCTTTTGTGAAAATTTGTACAAACAAAGGTATTTTTAAATATTTAAAGTTTTCATAAACATTTAATTATTTTTACAAGAATTTCTTCTGTCATTTATACAAGTATTCCAATTACTCTAAATTCCATCAACACTGAATAAAACAAATTACATTACATACTCAATACAGATCACTTACCAGAGTATCTGTCGATGCAATCGAGTACAAACAAGAGAACAAAGATAAATAAATAAAGTAATTGACAAACCTGCAGCATTTACGATAAATACAATTTTCAAATTCCAATGCAATTGTATTTTATTCTCTTAGTAATTATGCAAAATTGATATAAATACATTTCGAATTGAATACATGAGCTAATATATTTGTTAAAAATAGAAAATGACCGATATAAGCGACTTTTTATTAATGTGCCGATTAGCAATCGAATTTGAAAAATGTATAAGCATTGCCTCGGTTCAGTGGCCCAGTAGAGATGAGAGCTTCAATAGGATAATGTACAAAGACTTACCGCTTACATAACACAGTAATACATAAAAGCTATTCGATTACATTACTGATCCACGGAGTAACTCCTCGCTTGATTCTACAAAACCAAGCCAAACAAAAATTCATATACTATACATAATACATACACAGCATACTTACAAAGTGCTCTAGAGTCATTTAAAAATAAAACTTACATTTCTAGTAATTTACAGATGGTAAAATTAAAATATAACAAACACTGAGCTCTGTTTGTGAAGAGCTTTTACCACAATTCGAACAGAATCGGAGAGAAAATGTCTGAGAGCACAAGAAATAATAAAACTATTGAAGGTAGAAGAGGGAAATAATTCACCCCTTAACAAAGTTCTACCCACTCTAAGTCCACAAAAGACAAGTTTAATAGTTTCGGTTTCACTTTCGAAAACTAATATGTAATAATGAAAGTAACCCGCAATTTCCAACCGGCTGAAAAAGTTGGGGTAACTAAATATTCATGAAAACAAATGTCATTTTTTAGTCGAGTGTTATCACTGCACTAATTATTGAGGTAATGAGAAATGGTTTATAGTTCCACTCAATTATTCGTCGATGATTTGCTGGGATTCCTTGATAATTCGTTTAGGAAGGTTAGAACAGGCTTACCTCAGACCTCTCCTTCCTCCAACGAACTGATACGAGTGCCGCCTTTCCTAACACACCAAGCCCCCTCCACCCTCCCCCTCTCCAGTCACTTGGGGGAAACTCGATTCAAATACACTAGCCTTTTCTTTATCGGAAAAAGACTAAAAGCATCACAACAACCATTAATAATTGGAAAAAATAAAATAAAAGAAGAAAAATAAAATGATTTAGAGGCCAAATTCTACTATTCAACCAAAACATTGTCGGAGTATAAGAGTGGTGCTTACCACAACAACTCCAAATTTAGTGTTACTACTGGAGAGAAGATATATGTGCAAAAGAAAGGCTTACAAAACAGCCAAAGAAAGAAAAGCTAGAAGAGACCAAACATTTAAGGCAACACACTTAAAACAAGAGATGCAAAATTTAAAATAAAAACCCAGATGTCTAGATATTAAATTGAAAAATACTCGAACTCACATATCTAAAACAATTGTAGGTCTAGAGTGGTCGAATTTAAATACGAAAATAAAATAAATTTGAAGAATCCGAATAACAATTTCAAGTGAATGATTTTATAAAAAGGCTGATCTTTTTTCAGGTAAATATTTTGATAAGAAGAAACTGAAACAAAATCGATTTGGGGGGAAAAATAAGCGATTTGTAAATTAGAGCAATTGAATATAATTGAAGTTATAGTTATGGCTTTCTAATATTGCATAAGGAAGGTTTGACCTATTCAATGATTACTACTTATTGAGAATGCAGTCGATGGCAAAGACTTAGCAGCTACGCCTTCCCCTTCCTTCATATCTTCCATTTACCTCCTCCATCCTACTAAAATGAACCCCTTCAAAAACAATCTTGAAGCAACCGTATTCTTAGTAGACGTTGTTATTCTATTTGTTTTCACTGAAAATTGTCTTTTTTAACGCTTCATTTATAAGAAAATTGTCAGCTCTTTATATTAAGCCAAAAGCCACAGCAATGATCAGCATGAAATTCGGGTAAATACATTAATTTTATAATGAGATGATAGGTTTGAGATAAAGAAGAAAGTTGAAAGGGAAAGCAATAGCTGGTAGAATTGTGCTTTGCCAAAGATATAATGCTCAATACAAGAAGACCATAGTTGCTTTGTGAAATTAGACTGTGAGCTTTTAACAAGTGGATGATAGAGACTGATAGCCAAACTATAACTTCTGGTAGGCCAACAGAAGCTCAACGGAAATATCTTCTTTGCTCGACTCAATAATGAGGACAATCCAAGAACAGTTGGAAGAGACAGGAGTGACAGATAAAGAGGTTCCAATATTAACTTTGGTTATATTGTAGCGAATGATCTGCTGTATTAGGACGTAGACTGTAGACGGTGATGGAAAGTTGGGATAGCTGAGCTGCGAGCGCCCATACAACAATACGTCAAGCTCGTGTATACATTTATTAACGTTTATAATATGTTTATATCTTTCCCCTCGCACCACACAACATCCTCTCTATTTACTTAGACTTCACTGTGGAATTCTCAAATTTGTTCTGAAAATAAGTTTGAATGATTTATTTCCACTATTCTATTAAAAAAAGATGCAAATGATCTATATTCATATAAAACATTATCTAAAAAAAGTAAAACAAGAAATTCGTAATAGTTTTTTTCCTTCAAAATATTTTGGCAGATAATTTTTAAATGTAGTTATGCCCTCGAGTTAACAAGCCCTCAATAATGATGTAATTTAAATAAGGCCGAAAGTGTAAGGGAAATATAGCGGAACAGCACCACTCCAGCATCGAGTATAGCCTACGTCCTTAATACATACAGCTTTATAAAATCTAAACAGGTGGGTTTTCCTTTAGTTCCAATCTATGGCAAAATGCAACAAATAACAATAATTCGAAAGACTTTTTCAGACAAAAACAGTCTGTTACGATTTGAATCTAAATAGACGAAATGGGTACGATGTGTGTGTACGTTGGTCGAGAGAAAGAGAGAGAGAGTGAGGGGGTAGGGGTGGGGGTGGGGGGTTATGGTTGGGGCCAAAGGAGGCAAAGGGCCCCCAGCAAACCTGATCATCTGAAGCGTGGAGGCATCATAGGCGTGAGCACAGCGGGAGGTCCAGCAGGGAACATCGGAGGCCCACCACCATACGGAGCTACTACCCCTCCTAGCAAACCTACAACATCACAATACATATCAATCGCCCTACATCGACTCACTACAATTAATACTAAATGAAATAAATAAATTAAATTGTTCAATGAAAACTAAACAGCTGACATACTTCGAGCTGAAAATGCAACAATTTCATATTGATAGAAAAACAATACAAATACAATAAATAAAATAAAATAAAAAATTATTAATAGCACCTGGAGATAAATATCGACAGTTCTGGGAAGGGAAATATTAAATTGTGGTGGTAAAGGGTTAAATATTCATTCTTCCGCAAATGGTTTATTATTGGCCAAATAAATCCCTTTTCGAAAAGTTGAAGCTAGAATTTTACTCGAGTTAACAAATATAATAAAATTACATAAAAAGAAAATTGTATCCTTTTTAAATATTCATAACTTCGGACTTAGGACACAGAAAGAAAACGAAAACTACATTTCTTTAGTCCGGAGAGTATATGGCAGAAGGTCAAGATAAAGAGAAATTCGAGTGATTTATATCATCATTTTACTGGCAGAATTTGACACTCAGTTGTCGCTCCTTCGGTAGTATAATCCATCTCATGCTCAAATCACAACTACATTTTGTAGGACAAATTTCCGCTAGCTTAGTCTAACTGGAGGCAACATGGAGCGTCACAGAAATAGAATATGACCCGACTGACAGCCACGCAAATAAAGTAATTAAGTATACTGGTAGGTTGATTAAAATGAAATTCATTGACAAAAAAGAAAGATCCAAATTTGACAACTACAATAGTGATATTCCTCTTGGTTATGGCCTAATTTAATTGGACAAAGATAATATCCACTTTGACCTATTTAAGTGACATAGAGCCTTGTACACAAGACCATGACTATTCTACCTGTAGTAATCATATGACTTCATAATGCAAGAGTATTAGAAAGAGAAAATAAAACGAACAAGCAGAAAATAAAGGAGAATATACATATTATAAAAATAGGATAAATGTTTGAAATAAAAACACTAAAATTAAACATCTGAACTATGCATTTCTTAACTAATTAGAAAATTCATTTAATAATGTACTATATTTTAAACTTTTATGAAGAGGTAATTACTTTGTTTAGTATCAAGACTAAACAAAATAGTGTCTTCTTCAATGCTTTTACTTGTTGGCGTACCGATTGTAATGAGCAACCATATTGCTTTGAGTTAGTCTATGCCTCACTCAGCTAGCCGAACGTCCTCAAGCTAAATATAATTGTGATTTTACGTTGGAGGATTGTGCCCTGGATACATAACTAGTTGGGCAATCACAATAATAATATAAATCATCTGATTTTTTTTCCTCCACCGTATACTCTGTGAAATCTTGCATTAGATCGATATAGAAGTAATCTTGTTTGCAAGATTTATAATAAACCTTAACTCAGGAATAAACCACGTTGCCAACTATTAGCATTTAGATTTTGAGTATTGCTTTAGTCTGGCTTGATGGTTGTTTTTCCTTTATTTGTATATATATAAATCAAATCTTTTATTATCATTAAAGAAATGCTAAATACTGATCTTTGAACCATAACATCTTTGGAAATGCTGAATCTGAGAAAAATGTACCAGAAAAATTGGGGTAAACATATTTTAGGCAATGAATAAATAAATAATATATATATATATATATATATATATATATATATAATAAAAATAAGGAAACAAAAAAAAAATATGAAAATGTATTTACTTCCAAAAAATCAATCTCATATTTTATAAGAATCATATACTTAGTAACCTAATAATTCATACTTCACACTAATCGTATTCTAAGTAACCTAATAATTTATACTTATCATATATCTTTTTTAACTATTCCAGATGGGAATAAACTGTATTCATAAAAGAAATAGTTATACTAAATAATAAATCAAACCGTTATTGTAATGCTTCACTTCTATTTATAATTAGATGTAATGCCTCATTTGCTAGAGACAGAATAACTGAGTTCTTGTATAATTCTATCTCCCTAATTGTATCGCAATTAACCTTCCTGTTCCCGAGAACTTCATCCGTAAACGTAACCCCAAATAACACGAAACGATGACAAATTTTACTTAAAAATAAATATGATTTACCAATGCACTAATGTAATAATTATGCAAACATATTTTAAACACCCTAAGTTCTAAGAGTTGAGGAAAAAATTCAAATAGTAATAAAAAGTCTGAACTTTACATGAAGTATTCAGATTGGCTAAACATCTCTAAAGCCTAAAATAATTCGTAAAGCGACCTCATGTATGTCATCTATAAGGCAGTATTGATGGGTATCTGAAGATATTTTTTTGAAATACTCTAAAAAATAACATTAATGATATTTACTAATGGACACGATCCACAATTAAGGGTAACTGGAATGGGTTACTTATTGGTTAACATGGCCCACGAGGACCAGACTAAAAAAAAATGAAATAAAAAAATTGTGAAGTTACGTGTTTGTACTTATTACAATACTTTTATTAGCTGTACAATTAATAAAGGGGATGCCAGAAACTTCATCAACTGCCAGTTACAAGTTAGCAAGCAGTCACTACAATTGTTCCATATGAAATTAAAATTCAACATTTCATCATATTTTTACAATTGATCATCTAGTTTTTAAAAATGGTGTTATGGTAGCAGATTTGATTGGATAAATGTGGTTTTTTAAATGTGTTATTAGGCAAAGTATAGCTGCTAAATAATTAGCAACCTTACACTGGAAATTCTTAATCGTAAGAAGAAAATTTAGGGAGGCGAGAAAATGCATTGAATAATATATTCACCAAATGAATAGAAATACAAAATAACATTCAATCCGTGGAGTCAAACTTCCTCCACCCCCCCCAGCCAATAAAAACCTCCAAGTGGAGTCAAATCATCCTCCCTCAGCTAAGCCAATAAAGACCCCCAAGGGTGTCAAATCATCCTCCCACCCCCCCCCCCCCAGCTAAGCCAATAAAGACCCCCAAGGGTGTCAAATCACCCCCCCCCCCCAGCTAAGCCAATAAAAACCTCCAAGAGGAGTCAAATCATCCTCCCACAGCTAAGCCAATAAAGACTTCCAAGTGGTGTCAAATCATCCTCCCCCAGCTAAGCCTATAAAGACTTCCAAGTGGTGTCAAATCATCCTCCCCCAGCTAAGCCAATAAAGACTTCCAAGTGGTGTCAAATCATCCTCCCCCAGCTAAGCCAATAAAGACTTCCAAGTGGTGTCAAATCATCCTCCCCCAGCTAAGCCAATAAAGACTTCCAAGTGGTGTCAAACTTCCTTCCTCAGCCAGGGTAATTAAGACCTCCAAGTGGAGTCAAATCATCCTCCCCTTGCTAAGGCATTAAAGGCCTCCAAGTGAAGTCAAATCATCTTGCACCAGCTAAGCCAATAAAGTCCTCCAAGTGGAGTAAATGTTGCTCCCTCAGCTGAATTGATGAATTCGACTGAGTGTAGCACAAATAATAAGTGCATCAAAAAATAAAAGTATTTCAATTCTGTTATTGAAAACATAAAGCAATACATGAGCAACATTATATC
Organism: Riptortus pedestris; assembly: GCA_019009955.1. Taxonomy (NCBI): domain Eukaryota; kingdom Metazoa; phylum Arthropoda; class Insecta; order Hemiptera; family Alydidae; genus Riptortus; species Riptortus pedestris. Next base: position 5,216,867 of record CM032228.1, read on the forward strand.
AAATAAATGTTTCTTTATGTAATATACTTAATTTCATTATACGTTTCTGTTTAACACTGAACGATTAGAGTTGTTATGGTTAAAATATTTGAGAACAATGTTCTACTAAGCATAAAAAAATTCCCCAATGCATTGACAATGAAAAAAGTGATTAAAACTGTTTCATAACTTAGGATAGCCACTCAGCGAGATATATTTATAGTGCACAAAACTTTGATATTTCGAAAAATTAATAATTAATAATAATGTTGTTTCAAAACAGTATATAATTCTATAACAATTAATAAAATAGTGTATGTATACGAGATATGATAAAACTGAATAAATGTTCTGAGTGATGAGGAAGATATAAATCTACTATATAATGAATCTGTGGATTTAAGTGTCATGCGAGAGGGTTCATTATCGTTGTGCTTGGAGTGCAAAACGAGCCTACTACAGAGAAAATGGAATATACAAGTTGAACTTACTTCACTAACACATCAATGTTGGTCGGAAATTAAACAAATGGGTAATTGCTCGTATAGAGGACGCTCCATTATTTTAGTTGGCTTCACCTTTCAAAAAGAAACAGTTTTGTGAAATATAATTATTATAAGAAGTGAAGTAGAAAGATTATGAAAGTGGATTTGGAGGCTATCATTATTATTATTATTATTTATTAACGTCCATTTTTTGCAACTATGGCTAATTTGGACAGGTTATCTACAGGTTACCACCCTTTTCTAGCCAGAGTGGGACTAAGGATTTTATTTAGTGAGTTTGTAATTAAATAATTTCTTGTTGCCCTGGCAAAAATCGAACTCGCCACTCTAAATTTACCAATTGGGATTAAGACCAGCACTAATTTAACATTTTTCATACTTGGAGTGTAAATATTGGATTCTCAAATAGAAGTCGGGCTGCGGTGATATCTGGATTAATGAGGTAACCAACTCCAGGACAAAGGACCAATTCTAGAGAAGTTGATAAACATGTGGATAGTTGTATTGTGGCATCAATGCTTAGAGTAATTACCTGCTAACTTAGGAAGAAGTTATTGCCGAGGCTAATCTGACATATTTCCCTTAAATGAAATCCCCGGTGAAAGTTAAGCACATTTTCCATTGTGCAGGAATGATAAACGTAAGTAAACAAAACTTGAAACTAGAGCTATTCCTGAGGTAGTAAGTGAGGCAAACAAATTGATCTAAAAATCTCGTGAGAAGGAGCAAGGATTTTATTGGGGTTAGAATTGAACAAAGAAAATAATAACTCCATTAACACTTGTTCATGTAGTCTACTTAATACCAAGTACGAGTGGTTAACATTAACATTAAAGGCTCAGACAGAATAATGCTGTAAGAGTACTTGTTTTTTCATTAATTTTTAATATGTGGAAGTAGGAGTAGACTAGTTGGTGGTAAATCTGAATATCATTACTTAGATGAGCCTACAGTGTCAGTTTCAAGCCCATCCGGGAATCCATACTAATTTTATATAGCCTACCTTCGTGGTTGGGTTTCTATCCTTATCCCCTCAGCCCTTCCAGTTTTGTGAAGCAAACAGCAGTAAAGATCTTTGGTCTTTACATAGTACAGGAGCTGACCATTTGACCTCTCGCCAAAGTTGTGAGGGTCGTCTTGATCCTTAAGGGCCTTTCAGCCCAAATTATTCATTTCATCATGCAAAGCCTAAAGTAAAGTAAGAACTATACTTGCAAGTCTAAGAGTCAATCATAGACGAAGATGATGGCTACCTACTATTCACCGATATCTGAAAATTATTCATACAACCTCCTCATAATTCAATATGACATGGCTGTAATAGCTGATATTATACAGACTGACAACTGTCATTGCATATCTCCTTAATGTGTGTGTGCTGAGTTCTTCATGAACTATTTGTAATACAGGGTGCAGCACAGAAACTTGCTGATTTGTAACGGTCGCCTTGTTGTGAGGAGTAGGGGGACATAGGCGAGTCCAATGTCATTGGAGAGGGAAAGTCTTAAAAGTTTTGTTTCTTTCCTCTTCAGTCGCCATCATGCGTTGGACGAAGCAGCAGTGTGCGTTTGCCTGAGAGGCTTACTTTTCTAACGGTCGTTCCATTATTGCCACTCAACGTGCCTCCTGTACTCAGTTTAATATTCACTCTACAGGTCCAGTGCCTGGACAGCAATCAATTGTTTCGTGGGTGAACACATTCAGAGAGAGTGGAAGTGTAGCAAAAACCGGTCCAGGAGGTCATCAGACGGCCAGAACTCCAGAAAATATTGAGAGAGTCATTCGTCCGATCTTCTCGACGTTCGGCGCACAACTGCTTTGGGGTTCTCTGACCGTACTGTGAGACGAATTCTACACCAAGACTTTAATTTCCATCCGTATAAAATGGCTGTAACGCAGGCACTGAATGAAACTGATTTTAATGCCAGCCGAAATGCATGTGAAGCACTCAGTGAAAACCCAACAAGATTGGTTTCAACAAGATGGAGCCACGGCTCACACAGCGCGATGTTCAATTGAACTTTTGAGGGAGAACTTCCCCAATCGACTGATCTCCTTGAGAGGCAATCTTCCTTGGCATGCGTGCTCGCCTAATTTGACTCCAAGCGATTTTTTCTTATGGGGTTACCTCAAATCTGTTGTCTACAATGATCGCCCACGGACCCTAGTTCATCTAAAGGACAACATTCGGAAAGCCATTGCCGACATACCAATTGATATGCTCGAAAGAGTTCATCAGAACTTCAAGAAACGCATAGCTCAGTGTGTTGACAATGGAGGCCATCAATTGTTCGATGTCATTTTTAAAAAAGTTTAATAAATAAATTCAGAGAATGTAAGATAATATGTAAAACGAATTAAAACGTTATCTCTAATATTTTTGTTTTTATTAACCTTTTAAATCAGCAAGTTTCTGTGCCACGCCCTGTATATGTTAGGTAAATATTTTATCATTTGTTTTGGTCGATTAAAACTGAACGTTTTTCCCCATTCCCGCCATAATGCCTTTCATGGCTTTCGTTCTCAGTAACTCAAATTGAGCATGAAACTCCAATGATACACGAGTGTGTATAAGAAAGATATAGATTTTTTGTAAAAGCCACCTAAATGTTATCTAAATCTCAATAATTTTAAATTCATTGATAACACATCTGAGATACATTTTCCATTTTATCTATCAATTTATTCATTTTTATGGTATTGTTTTTTGTATTTTTTTATTTGATTTCCCTATTATCCAATGTGACTTATGTTTCGTTTTTCGATTCTCATGTTTCAGTTTTTGTAGTTAGTTTTGGATTCTATCTTTTGTTTCTTACTTTGTTGTGTTCAATTTCTGTTTTTATGTTCCTTTTCTGTTTCAGCAGATTCCCCTTAAGGGAAATCAGCTTTGTACTCATGACGTGATTCTTGAAATTTTTCTTCAAATGTCAATCGACCCTACATAGGAGATGACGAAAATGAGGTCCGTTCAAAATTGTATATATATATATATATATATATATATATTTGTTTGTTACCGCTCTAGCGGTCGCAATTATTGTTCAACCGTTACCCAACTCGATATTTAGTTGTTTTATGTAAAAAGAAAGATTAAGTTCGTTAACGGCTGAAATCGGACCAGGGGCAGGGGGAGTTTAGAGGGGAGGATTTTCGAAAATTCAAAATATCTCCGTTCCTATACGTCGGGTCAAAGAATTGTATAAAACCAATCTTATTACAAATTAAACGTACTATAATTATTGTTAATACATTCATTGTCTATCTTGAATATTAACCGAGATATTTGCATTTTTCAGTTTTCAGCCCCCAGCAAACCCCCACTTCTACTCAAGTTACATGAACAATACTCTATTATATAATAAATCACATTATTCCAAGCTTTAATACCAAATATTGTTTTCAAGAGACCTTTATTATACGAGATACATGCAAATATGTCCTGGAGACCCCCCTCCCCCCGCTTTAATGTCTTGGACTACTAAAATTTGATTGATTGAGATCAAAATTATTCTGATCCATTATAAATTACAGCACTAGATATAGTAAATTGTTTTCAATAAAATTAATATGTTATATTCTGATATATTTCAGTTATTGTTTTTCTTTCCGGTGTGAGTCAGGCAGACCTGTTTCTTTACATTTTCAGACACTTCCCGTCTGCAGGTTATTGAAATTGACTGAAACATTTCTTACTTCCGTTTGTATTTATTCACTTAATATTCACGGTGGTGTTGTGTTACCAGTATGTAGATTTATTTGTTACTAAACTTCACGTGGAAAATCTGCTTAGTTTACGCAGCCCCTGCGTGACGGGCTTTTTTGTTTTTCATTTCTGTTTCGGTTTTCCATTTCTCTTTCTGTGTTCCATTTCCATTTTTTTTTTGTCCAATTTATGTTTTTTTTGTTTTCCAATTCTGTTTTGTATATTATTTCTGTTTTTTCGTGTTCAATTCCTGTTTTGTGGTTTTGTTTTCGTTTAAATTAATTTTGTTTTATATTTTTAATTTGATGCAGCTTTTCTTTTTCTGAGCAACATTGCCACAGCTGCGAAGCTCCAATAAATAAATATCTACTTAAAAACACTTTCCTTCTTCATATTTGTTATCCCTAATCGTTAGATGAATGGCTTTCTACGAAATGTTGGAGCTCAGTTTATTATGATTAAAACTCATGAAAGCACAATGAAGCTTAAAATCAAACCCACTAATATACCCTGGGAAATACTAATTAAAGTTGCAGAATTTTTACCAAACCAATTAGCGAGAATTTGAGACTTGAAATTCACAAAATATGATTTGCTGACGAGCATTATTTACATAAATCCAAAAATGCATGAGCACAGAATCTGTCTTAGCCTTTTGTAATATTAATATTCTTAAGTTATTAAAACAATTAAATATTAAGCGTAAAAATTGAATGTATTTTGTTAATTATTCTGACTGATTCTAAAAAATGAGGGGGGAAACAATAATCGAGTCACAACTACGTCCTAAAGAGAAATATATGACTGCTTACTATTTTCATTCAGAATAAAATTAAATAAATTTTAGATATTGCTTGCAAAAATAAAATTAACATTAATATAATAAGAGTAAGTAAGATAAGCATTTTAAGGTGTTGTCCGAGAATAGACATTGCTTCTTACTAATAAACACTTGTTACTTTTCTCAATTGAGTTGAGGATAAAAACCCACAACAGATTGGACAATGCGACTATTTGAGTAATTGCACCATGGACAGTCAAACCTACGAGTCTTTATTTTTGACAAGAATAGCCATCAATGAGCAATGTTTGCTATTGAGGCTTTTGTTTCAAGCCGTGTATAATCAACACCTGCTAGATGTTAAAGCTGATTTGTATTAGATAAATTAAGTGTCTCACATCCCAAGCTCTAAACCCAATAATATTCCTTTCGAAAATGAAACACGAATTTCCATGTGTTTCGTCCATAACTATAGAATTGGAGTTTAAAAAGTTCCAAATATTACTGAAGAAATTTATTTTAAATGCTAAAATCTGCATATTATAAGGACAAACATGTAATATTCTCGTAAGATATGTATGTGAGTAAGGCAAGAATGAGTAAATTAATTATGTCAGAAAAAATGAAAGTTATGTAAGAATAATAAACAAAAGTTCTAACTGAATGATTGTGGGCAAAGCATGAGCACATGCTGACATACGTGCACACAGATTAAAGGAAAATGGAGATTCGATCAAATTCAGCCCTACTCATGCAAGGGACCGATCAACACTCATACAGAACCATACTGAGGGCAGCTCTAAAATTATATCTAAGAATAAAAAATAAATGGATTGTAATGAAGCAAATTAAAATAACAACTAATCTTACATAACAGCTTCCTGAATCAACGATAGAACAGTTCCTTTCCGAAGAAAATGTGAATGATTTACCTTTCGTTGGAGTGCCACCATCTTACCTTAATATGATATTAACAAATTTGCTCGAATCTCAATGAACTATACAAGTGCTACAGACATAAAGACTGTTGCTAAAATAAGAAAAAAGTATTGACTAATACTGCTACAAGTTCATAACCATAACTGCCATGAAGAAAAATGTTACAGCAATTACATTCAATATTTTGCTTACTTTACTCATGCTCAGCAGTGGATCTTATCTACTCATCAGTGAGTATTTATTTCATCAGCCCTTCAATATATATTTTTGTTAATAGCTCCGCTATTCTATTTCGTTTCAGTTATTTGTCGCCTTAAACAACCTATGCTTATAAAAAAAAGTTCAGGAGATGCCCTTTTTGCCAATTTAATTAAAGAAAATCTATATTTAGATTATTAATTTATTTATTTTAATGGCACAATATTAACAGTTTGAGCGTTACTATCCAAATAGAGTGATTAATCAAATTCCAGTGTTTGTATGTCGAGGATAAAATTGTAATATTAAAATCTCATTTCCATTCCGAGTTTTGACTACTGATTTTGAAAAATAAAAACAATGACATGTTTACCATACTTAAGTAAATAAAACATAATCATCAGTACTCTCCAAGTATATAAAACACAGTCATTAATACTCTCCTTTATAGACTTCACATAATTCACCTAATTAACTAAACAAAGGAGAAACACTATCAAATCCACCCTATGTTGATTATCCAACCATCAATGAACACCTTATTCACCATATCACACCTCAAAGTAACCTTGGAAGTAATTTCAAAAAGTGCAAAAGTAATTTAACACGGAGGAGAAGGATTTTTATACGGTCTTCCTCGAGCATTAAAAATCCTTTTTCAAATGGTCGGCTGGTCGGGTTTCAAATTGAAGGCTGAATGTGTATGTCATTTTGAGAAAAAGAAGAACATTTTCTGATAAAACTTCCATATGATTCAAAACACTTTAACATTATTATCTGTAGCATACTTTTATCAGTATGATATTCCTATTTCAAAATAGAAGTTCATCACTCTCAAATGAAACTCTTCTCGAAATATCCCTAAGCTATTTCTTGCTCACCTCTACAAGATGCTATCTATCTAAAATACTTCCCTCACATATCACATGCTCCATCCCTCATAACCAGTCTACGGTTTAAAGCAGTTTCCTCTCGTACAATCTTACAACAACAACAAATCCCAACTAAATTTTTTGAATACTTGGCTAAAAGATATATTTCAAAAGATGTGTTCTCATTTATGATAGAAGAGGTCGGGATGCGACCAAATAACAAACATCATTCAAGTTAATTCAAATAAAGGGTTAGAACCGCCAGTATAAATGATACTGTTGTCATAGCTGTCGGTGAAGACCGTCGTCACTGGCTAATGATCGAGAACCAACAACACACTATGACAAAAGCTGACAAATGACATCGAGAACAAGGACATCTACAATATGAACGGAGTATACAAAATCACGTGCAGCTGCAACAACATATACATTGGACAAACTGGGAGGAGACTGAAAACGCGATAAACCGAACACATAAGCTCATTCAGATTAAACAAACGAGACCCTAACTTCGCCAACTACTTGAACGACCACTGCCACGACCCTACAAGTACAGCCGACAGTATGAAACTTCTACACAGACAAACGAAAGGACGAAGATTGGACATACTCGAGAACATGGAGATCTACAAACAACGAACATTTAACGAAGACATCATCAACGAACAGCTCAAAACTAGCACAGACACGATATTCAGACCACTGAAACTACTTAAACGGAAAACGCCAACTGACGGACACACACAGGATTATCAACAGACGAAGCGACGACAAACGTAGATCAAAATTCCTTTTAATTATTTATTAATGTATACCAACAATTGTACACATATCATGTTATATATGTATCTACACATTGACTAACTATGCCAGACCAACACAAACAAAACACTAGGAACATAAACAACCCAACACGGATGAGGACAACGACCCACCGCATGAAAACAATTTACCTGGACACTAGTTAAAACACCCTTCGTTTGACAGATCTAGAGGTAAGTAAACAGACTTGGACTAAAACGTAAACAAACTAATAATGTAAACAACTACATGTAAACAAACTAATACGGCGACCAGACGCTTAAAACCTACTGACCAACAGACATCTAACTCAGTACAACTTTTTGACGGGCTTAAATATGGTGCCATTACATCGAAAGCACAATGCCAGCTGTACTCAACCATCAGCCAGCGACGACCGTCTCCACAGACAGGTATGACAACAGTATCATTCAAGTTGTCGAGGGACTAGTTATATAGTAGGGCAAGAAAGGGAGGAAGATTCAGTCGCATGAGGAAGACTTGCAGAGGCTAGCCAACAATATTGATAGAGGCCCAATGACAGTATAGAGCAAATAACAGACATGATGTGAGAATTAGGACCATGCTTTATTTTGCGAAGCAATATAATGGAAATAGAATAATTTGGAAAATTTTGAAATATGTAGCTACAAATAGTGTACATCTCCAGAGTTGAAATATTATTTCTGGTAGACTATTGTAAAATAATAATTGGATCTGTAACTAGCAATGAGAAAAAGAGCCTCACCACCAATCCTATCTTACTAAATAGTTTGAGACTCAATACGAATGTGTAAGGAGCACTGATCTTTATGATAATTAACATATTACATGATTAATTAGACTGTGTGAGTCGTAATAAAAACGATCAGAGTAGAGACTCCCCCCTGCAGTTTGACAGATACCATAACAGACAGTAGGGCTTGTAGAAGTATAAAACTTCAGTGGTCATTCCATAGGTTGGTAAACTTGTTATTCTATTTAAATTTGCATAATAATAGTATTTTTTATTCATTTGAAAATAACAAGTTTTGAATGAAGTTTTATTCATAGAATAGTGAGGTTTGCACATTCATAGTAAAAATCATCGAAAGTTGAAATTACAAATGATAGAAAAACTACCATATTAAGGAGTTTTAGTTTGATCGGTAGCGTACAGTACTGTAGGTGCTCACCGAGGGGGAGGGAGCTCTCACTACCGTCTCTTCTAGTATCCATTTCCAAGTTGTTCTACACGCAGGCTCAATAGCATTTATTTATATAATAAGTACTATATCATAACGAATTACGGAAATGCAATCGTTCATTGTTGCAATAATGATTAATGGGAAATAAATACTTGTAGATTTTAGACAAAAATTAATACTTTTTAAAATATTACATTAAATAAACGATGGGCTTTTGTTGTTGAGATCTCTTGGAAAGTTTTAGAATAATAATTTGTTTACAAAATGTAGAAGAGAAATAGAATCCTCATTTGATGTTGATGGCTTATTATAATTCGTTCTAATCTAAACACTAGATATATTCTTTTTATCATCTTTAATTTTGCACACAATAACAATCATAAGCCTGTTGTCTCTTGCAAATGTCCACTGTGATCAATTAAAATAATACTTTTAAAATGGGAATAGTCTGTCGAAGGCAAGACATCTCCACTTATAACTCTATATAACCTTCCAGTTGTCTTTCCTCCATTTCAAAATTCTAGCTGAGCATTTGAGCAGCTTTGCTTGTAACATATAATAATATTAATAGCAAATCATAAAATAATTATTATTGATCATATTCTTTAACCAACATCATCATTCTAATTATAAAGCATTGTTACTCCAAACAATGGAGTGGAGTAACGTTGTTTAATAGTTAGGATGATGACAAATATTTTGTGATTGCTAATTGGCATCATCATAGTGTTAGGTCTTCTAATTACTTTTCATGATAGACATTCTCCTGTAATGAAAACCCATGCACGATTACACAATAATTGGATGTGAAGCAATGAAAGACAGCTTGGGCCAAACTAAGAAATACAGGTGAGTTAAGCAGATAAATAAAATAAAATGTAAATAAAAAATGTAACTACAAACAATTGTCATAAGTGAACGAAATTGAACATTGAAAAGTGAAGTAGTATACAAAGTTACTAACAACATCAATCAAAAAGTAAAATCCCATTTTTAAATATAGTATGTAAGCCAAATTACTTTTACTTACTAGGTGCTCTGCTAGGGACAGATGCAAGCGCACCTAAAAACATGTAAATAATACAACCTCATTACATCTGAATAGTTTAATTCATCATTCATAAACTGAAGTTGTTTCAACAAACTAGAGCGTTTTGTAATAATACACCACATTATGCACAAGTATATTGAAATTATTTCAACATGAAATTAAAATAAAGTATTTGTAAGCTTAGCGCATATTTAAGAAGAGTTGATGAATTTACAAATTTCAAAAATCAAAAGCTTGAGGGATCTGTGCTTGAAGTAGTTCTTCTCATAACACCTCCAAGAACAACGTACAGCTGAGTGTGATAATTAAAACAATTAATGAAATGCAATAACATTTGATGGAGAAATCCATTCAATAATTCAAAACATTGGCTATCAATTAGCAAAAAAATGTTATCTATATTTATTTATAACTTATCTTCAGTCACAAACAGCTTCCTCTATAATTAACGTAATATGTTTATTGTCAGTAAATAAGGCCAATGGTTTATAGAAGTAATAAAATCACAAAATGGCATTTTAATCTCATAGTAATTTTTGAAAATTGTTTGAGAAAAAGTGAAAGACGTATTTGAATGGGTATTGTCAATTGGTTCATAATACCAAGAACAATTGCTAAATTCGTAACAATATTCTCGAGACATTATTCATTTCTCCACACATATCATATAAGCTTAAATGAGAAGCTCAAGACATTCCACCTCCTTCATAATTCGACACTAAATGTTTTAGAAATATATACATTTTTCATGATGTAACACTGAGTTAGAAACAGACAGCTCTTCCCACTCCACCAATATACCCTAAACAATTATTAAGAAACAACTCCAAGCCTATGAAGCCAAGGCTTCATTTATCATTTCTAATCTCAAAGCCAATTCCAAAATCGAAAGTTTCCCATCATTTTCCCCGAAAGAAATCTGATTCCGAATAAATTTACACCGATGCTATATTTAATTCAAAGAATGGATTCAATTAAATGTTTTCCTAAAACATATAGAAAATGAGGGGAAATAAGCATAAATGTGTGTGAATGATAGCCACATTGCTGTATACAAATATGCCGCAAAATAGCATAGTAATGCAAGTTAGTGCCATTGCAAACTTGTATGTGGAGAGCGAGACTAATGATCGAAACCAATAGAAAAACCAAACTATATGAGTGCTCAAATTTAAAAGTTTCCTAATAAACATGGAAAGAAAAGAAAAAAAGGAAAAGAAAAGCTCTGAAGAAGAGAAGCCTTCAAATCATTTTTAGATTGATAACACAGGCCTACAGAAAACAATATTTCTTTTGGTGCCATTATTCTTTCAGCTGATTTTTACTATATTTCTGTCGCTGAATCCAAATATAAAATCCATTTTTAGGTATAAGCTCTACATTAGATATGCCTGAAATTAGTTATTTTAATGTTTCATATATTGAGGAATGGTTTGTTCACATTAATATAAATTTTCAAATAAACTACTTCCTGACGAATCTTGTCATTTCCTCCGTATTATGCAAGAAGCTATCAATAAATGTCATTACATTAATATTTTATAAGCAAATACCACCGAATAAAGCAGTTTAAAACTTTTAAAACAAGGAATTTAATTCTTGTAGTCCCATTCAGCCTCCGTCTAATAATAACCGAAAAGAATACAACTAAATTCCTTAAAGGTGGAATATTTGATGGACCACAGATAAGACTACTAACAAAAGATCCGGTTTTAGTAGACAATGAATGAGATTAAAAAAAAAATCTTGCCTTTCATTTGTTGATATAATGAACATTTTTTGGGGGAAATCTCAAAAGTGAAAACTATATTGATTTGATAAACCATATGGTGAATAACTTCCAAACACTTGGATGCAATATGAGCATGGAAGTCCACTATCTACACAGCCACTTGACTGCTTTCCTGAAAATTTAGGAGACACAAGTGAAGCACAAGGTGAAAGATTTGAGCAAGAATTCAGAACGATGGAGAAGCGCTAGCAAGGAAGATGGAATAGCCAGATGATGGCAGGTTACTGCTGGAGGAGCGCTAGCAAGGAAAATGGGATAGCCAGATGATGGCAGGTTACTGCTGGAGGAGCGCTAGCAAGGAAGATGGGATAGCCAGATGATGGCAGGTTACTGCTGGAGGAGCGCTAGCAAGGAAGATGGGATAGCCAGATGATGGCAGGTTACTGCTGGAGGAGCGCCTAGCAAGGAAGATGGGATAGCCAGATGATGGCAGGTTACTGCTGGAGGAGCGCCTAGCAAGGAAGATGGGATAGCCAGATGATGGCAGGTTACTGCTGGAGGAGCGCCAGCAAGGAAGATGGGATAGCCATATGATGGCAGGTTACTGCTGGAGGAGCGCTAGCAAGGAAGATGGGATAGCCAGATGATGGCAGGTTACTGCTGGAGGAGCGCTAGCAAGGAAGATGGGATAGCCAGATGATGGCAGGTTACTGCTGGAGGAGCGCTAGCAAGGAAGATGGGATAGCCAGATGATGGCAGGTTACTGCTGGAGGAGCGCTAGCAAGGAAGATGGGATAGCCAGATGATGGCAGGTTACTGCTGGAGGAGCACTAGCAAGGAAGATGGGATAGCCAGATGATGGCAGGTTACTGCTGGAGGAGCGCTAGCAAGGAAGATGATATAGCCAGATGATGGCAGGTTACTGCTGGAGGAGTTCTAGCAAGGAAGATGGGATAGCCAGATGATGGCAGGTTACTGCTGGAGGAGCGCTAGCAAGGAAGATGGGATAGCCAGATGATGGCAGGTTACTGCTGGAGGAGTTCTAGCAAGGAAGATGGGATAGCCAGATGATGGCAGGTTACTGCTGGAGGAGCACTAGCAAGGAAGATGGGATAGCCAGATGATGGCAGGTTACTGCTGGAGGAGCGCTAGCAAGGAAGATGGGATAGCCAGATGATGGCAGGTTACTGCTGGAGGAGCACTAGCAAGGAAGATGGGATAGCCAGATGATGGCAGGTTACTGCTGGAGGAGCGCTAGCAAGGAAGATGGGATAGCCAGATGATGGCAGGTTACTGCTGGAGGAGCGCTAGCAAGGAAGATGGGATAGCCAGATGATGGCAGGTTACTGCTGGAGGAGCGCTAGCAAGGAAGATGGGATAGCCAGATGATGGCAGGTTACTGCTGGAGGAGCGCCAGCAAGGAAGATGGGATAGCCAGATGATGGCAGGTTACTGCTGGAGGAGCGCTAGCAAGGAAGATGGGATAGCCAGATGATGGCAGGTTACTGCTGGAGGAGCGCTAGCAAGGAGGATGGGATAGCCAGATGATGGCAGGTTACTGCTGGAGGAGCGCTAGCAAGGAAGATGGGATAGCCAGATGATGGCAGGTTACTGCTGGAGGAGTTCTAGCAAGGAAGATGGGATAGCCAGATGATGGCAGGTTACTGCTGGAGGAGCGCTAGCAAGGAAGATGGGATAGCCAGATGATGGCAGGTTACTGCTGGAGGAGTTCTAGCAAGGAAGATGGGATAGCCAGATGATGGCAGGTTACTGCTGGAGGAGTTCTAGCAAGGAAGATGGGATAGCCAGATGATGGCAGGTTACTGCTGGAGGAGCGCTAGCAAGGAAGAGATATAGCCAGATGATGGCAGGTTACTGCTGGAGGAGCGCTAGCAAGGAGGATGGGATAGCCAGATGATGGCAGGTTACTGCTGGAGGAGTTCTAGCAAGGAAGATGGGATAGCCAGATGATGGCAGGTTACTGCTGGAGGGGAGCTAGCAAGGAGATGATATAGCCAGATGATGGCAGGTACTGCTGGAGGAGCGCTAGCAAGGAGATGGGATAGCCAGATGATGGCAGGTACTGCTGGAGGAGCGCTAGCAAGGAGGATGTAGCCAGATGATGGAAGGTTACTGCTGGAGGAGCGCTAGCAAGGAAGATGGGATAGCCAGATGATGGCAGGTTACTGCTGGAGGAGTTCAGCAAGGAAGATGGGATAGCCAGATGATGGCAGGTTACTGCTGGAGGAGCGCTAGCAAGGAAGATAGCCAGATGATGGCAGGTTAGCTGGAGGAGTTCTAGCAAGGAAGATGGGATAGCCAGATGATGGCAGGTTACTGCTGCAAGGAAGATGGGATAGCCAGATGATGGCAGGCTGCTGGAGGAGCTAGCAAGGAAGATGGGGCGATAGCCAAGATGGCGATATAGCCAGATCTGCTAGGCAGGCTGCTGGAAGCTAGCAAGGACGATGGAATAGCCAGATGATGGCAGGTTACTGCTGGAGGAGCGCTAGCAAGGAAAATGGGATAGCCAGATGATGGCAGGTTACTGCTGGAGGAGCGCTAGCAAGGAAGATGGGATAGCCAGATGATGGCAGGTTACTGCTGGAGGAGCGCTAGCAAGGAAGATGGGATAGCCAGATGATGGCAGGTTACTGCTGGAGGAGCGCTAGCAAGGAAGATGGGATAGCCAGATGATGGCAGGTTACTGCTGGAGGAGTGCTAGCAAGGAAGATGGGATAGCCAGATGATGGCAGGTTACTGCTGCAGGAGCGCTAGCAACGAAGTTGGTCTAGCCAGATGATGATGGCAGGTTACTGCTGGAGGAGCGCTAGCAAGGAAGATGGGATAGCCAGATGATGGCAGGTTACTGCTGGAGGAGCGCTAGCAAGGAAGATGGGATAGCCAGATGATGGCAGGTTACTGCTGGAGGAGCGCTAGCAAGGAAGATGGGATAGCCAGATGATGGCAGGTTACTGCTGGAGGAGCGCTAGCAAGGAAGATGGGATAGCCAGATGATGGCAGGTTACTGATGCAGTTGGAAACGAGACTGTTGGACAGTTCACTCAGGGAAATCGTACAAAGGAACCTTCCATAAAGTAATGTGTTATTTTGATATTCAGTTTGTTTGGTTTTCTCAAAAATAATTGTTTAATCTGTGGGCAACCACTCCCGCGGCCCGCCCGCGAGACATTTTGAAAAACCCAATTAAACAAAAATATTACACTAATTACTCCAAATGAGGAAGATGAGGAGAGATTTGTACGTTTTGCAATACTTATAAATGCGAAAAGTTCTTTTCATTGATGAAAGTTAACAAATCAAAACATCATACAAGGCTGACTGACGATAATTTGGAAAATTCTTTCCGTCTTTGTATCAGTGGAATTAATCCAAATATCTATGGATTAGTTTTCAAATTCAAGCTCATTGATTGTACCATATTGTACCTATTTTTTTTCATTTCATGTTGTTATTTTAATAAATTATATTTACATTGTCGTTATAAGTTCATGTCTGGTATCTATCGTTAAAAATTATGAACACTATTTTAAAATGCACTAATTTTAAAAGCGGCCCGGCCCGCAAACGTATTTAAACAATAAAGTTTGGCCGGCAACATGTCAGAGGTTGCACACACCTGGTATATACGTTTAACTATACTATAAGGTTTTATTTTGGTTTGACTAAGTTAAATAGCTTTGTAATTATATATCTTTAATAGTTCTGTGTTTTTATTTCAATATAATATATCCATATCAGTATATTTATGCCTCACTGTGTAAGCACTGACATATCAATTAAATTATCTTGAAAACTAGGGCTGATATGGGAAAACTAAAACCATATTTGGATTCAGCAGGCAAAATACTTTACACAGCTCTCAAAACTTTGGCACCAAAACTACTCTAGACCCGTGTAAGAGATCGTATAAAAATGTATTTATTCCTGTAATATTAAGATAGTAAAAGAATGAGAAAGAGTGAGAGGAAGAAGGAAGTAAAATACTCGAGGTGAAGCTGCCAATCGATTGAACTAGTCTAGCAAACTGATTAACCCTGCGGTCACATTTGCTTCCTTCAATGCTGATAGCCAGTTTAGCAAGAAGATAGTTTGTCCAGGAAGGAGCTAAGCTAAGAATTAGAGATATACAGGGTCTTTCAAAAAGAATGAACCGATTTCATTAAGCTATATCTAATTAGCAGGCAGTAATACAAGATTGCAATAAAGGCACATGTATTTAATCGGAGCTGAAGTTTTATGGTGTCATCATCACCATCATGTTCCATTTGCAGTATCGCATCACAACGTGTTCTCCTGCGATGCTGGTGTAAAGCAGCATAAAGCTTTGAAATCAGTTCATTCTTTTTGAATGACCCTGTATTTGCTAGGCATTCTCCTCACCTCTCATCATTGTGCCTAGCAAGCTTTGAGCGGAAAAATTACCTCATCACAAAAGTGGCTATCTCAAAAGGGTTTATGAAGGAAATATAGAACAAATAGTTTAATGATTTATTTAAGGAATAGCCTTCACCACTTAGTATTATATAATTTATTAGTCTTCACTTCCAATAAACAACTAATTACCTGACAATATGTGCAAAGAATTCAAATTTTTAAAAACAAAGAAAAGATAGGTACTTTGGTAAGTGAATTTTAACTAACTTTCTAGCAAATGGTAAAATAATGGGAGACATCGGAAACATTTAATGTAAAGAGTATGATAACTATATTATAAATCTTTAAAAATAAAAAAATACAAACATTCTCTTTGAAGAGTTTGTTCTATTTTCTATTTGCAGAGTCTATAAAAAATACGAAATAAACAACACATGGCAAATAGAACTATTTGCAAGATATTAACAACTACATGCTTTTAAGATGGCGACTTGTTTAACTAAATTCTCAAATGTTTTTAGTGGATGAAGAAACAGGAATATGATTTTCAAAATTAAATACTCGAGAAAGAGTTAACAACTAAAAAATGAGGAAGCCTTGGAAGGCGTCTGCTCATATGCTATTTTTTTACACATAAACTGACTATATTCTTTGTTTATGAGCTTCTGAAGGCGATCTCGATTGTCCCAGTAGTGAACAATTTTTTAATCATTTGTAACTTATTCGTTAAAACTATAACTATCACTATTTTGGCTTGGATAACTGTTAAGGGATAAGAGGAGGTCATATTACATTTTCAGGCTCAACACATCAAAAAACAGCTTCAGCTTATCAAAGCAATCGAGATTATTTCAAATATATTCATTAAATTATTAGAATGTATATAACTAAATTTAGTTTTCTAATAAACTTAATTGATTATCATAAAGTTTTAAGCTTTTGAAATTATTCAAAGTACTATAAATTGATGTTCTTGGGTTAACATTTTTGTTGCCAGCACTTACAATAGATTACAATGTTCCTCTTACCTGAAGAGCTGCTTGAAGAGCAAACCAAGGGGAACAGAACACTAGTCTGAAAAGGATATTATCAACAAATCCAGAGGTAGAGTTTCGTGTGGGAGGATCAATACATCGAAGGCAGCAATGGGGCTAGCCTATTAAATTTATTAATATTACATGAAAATTATAAAATCTGAAACAACTTACTCCGACATTCAAAGTGTTCCAGGTGATGCTTGTAGATTATGCTATCATATTTCTACCTATTTCAAAAATCTTTAAAAAGAAACTAAATCAAGACAATAACTGATATTAACCAACTAATTAAATCAATTCAATTTTTAATACACCATTTATTATAAAGTTTAACAGCTAAATGAAATATAAAGTATTGATAACAATACAAATTTCCTATTTATTTTGATAGAATAGAAAAACTTTTTAAATATATATTTTATCATAGGAATATGTGAAGCAAGACTGGAAAAGTTAAGTATTGATTCCCGTGGGCTGTCGATGAGAAGCTACTCTCTCCATGTAATGGCTAATGCTTTATCATTCTAAAGGGCCATAATACTATATGAGAAACGTGTTAAGCAAAACAAATAAAGTGTCGAATTGTTTCATGGACCTCCTTTCTAACGATCCCTCATCTACTGAAATATTTCATAACCGGCTCTAATAGATGAACTTATTATATGAATGTACTAAAGGTGACTCGCTCAAAACAGGCAAGGCATATTACATTTTATTTCGGAGCATGGTTATACCTTGCTTTGAGGTTGGGCATCTATCTCATCCTAAGGGAGGTGAGGATATTGAGTAACTACTTGAATGAAGAGCTACTCCACCCACCTTTTCACTTTTCATAGTTTCTAAAAGCCTGAACACTGTGAATTCTTTCCTTCTTTAATAATTCAGATTTTTTTTTAAGCTAATCTCTAGAAGAGGCTCAAGTTATCAAGCTACAAGACATTGGCCGCAATGGACATGATAAACTTGCGAGACGTACGATGGAAATCCTAAATAAAATCCCTTGTCCCACCCTGGCTAGAAAAAGAGTAGAAACCTGTAGATAACCTGTTTTAACTAAACATAGAAGCATAAAGTAGATATGAGTAACTAACATTACACATTCGAAAATGAATTTTTCCCCAACATATTGAAATTAACGATCGATTAATTAAAGCATACAAATGGTGTTCGAGTTTTAATGGGTCCATTTCGATGAAAATTGTAATAAAATCTCTCAAATAATGAAAGTCAAACTCATATTTTCCAGTAATATGATAGGGGTTTCTTTATATTATAAATAAGATTTAGGAAAATAAACAGAACACATACATTTATAAGAGAAAATCGAAAATAATATTTTGTAGTGACACTATTCCAAAATTCTTATTCAGTTATAAAAATCACTACAAAGCTTAACTTTTCCAGCCAGAGTATTTCACAAGTAGAATAAAATGATGATCTAATAGCTTAATTGAAACCTGATTACTAGGGTAGATTAAGGAAGAGATGTTAGTTAAAAATGGTTTGAATGTAGTGGCTCACCTGGATGTATTTGCATTTGTGGATGCCTGAGAAGAGGCATGCTAGCCGGTATGAGAGGTATAGTTGGTGGAGCAGCTCGGATGAGAGGTGGGCACGCCCCGGCCATGATGGCTACGCTCGAGACTGGAGGCAGCATACCTCCCGACACTCCGACTCCCATTCTACTTACAGCTACTCGCCTTTCCTAACCATCAACAATCTATATTATGAAATGAATAAACATTTGACAAATATTGCTCATCGGTTCTTTACCATCATTAAATGAGCTACAAAAACAAATAACTCGGGTTAGTTCCTCTAGTATATTCTGTCCATGTGTGTTCCTCGTGCAAAGCTGTCTATAAACTGATAGAGGGAAATTGTGAAGGACAAACATGGGAGGCCTTGGATCGAAAGCACAATATCAGCTGGTCCCAACTGTCGGCCAGTTATGCCACCATCACAGTTATGATATTAAATTTTATATTTTTACAGCTTCCACAGCCTATTGCCGTAGCCAGATAGCTACAAATTACAAAATTATTTTTCTACACGTTAATGCTTGTCACACTTGTTGTGGCACTGGTAAAAACATACTTGGAAACAGTGAAGTGGGATGTTTTACCCTGTATTCAGCAGGCTTAGCACCTTCTCATTATCACCTGGCACATGGTCTAGCTGAGCAGTGATTCACATCATATCACGATACCGAAAATTCTGGTAGAGAGCATCGAAAGATGAAAAGTTCTTCCGATGTGGTATAAGAATGCTACCAGAAAGATGGTGAAGGAGTGGCAAGTGTTGGAAAATACTTTGAATAAATGTACCTTTTTTTACCATAAATTTATAAAAACTTATTTGTACATCTATTAAATAACAGTGCCTCAAATATTCTGTAGGAAAGTGAGATTTTGTACAAGATTTGTTTAATATGTTGAAATTACACAACAAAAAGTTTCAGCACATCCAAATGATAAATGTTAAATAGAAAAATAATCCTCAATTCTGAACCACGATTCAAATTTTAGTCATTGGTTTTTTATACAATTAAATGAAATTAGTCCTAAGTTCCTGTCTAAGTATCAAGTGCAAATCTACTGAAGCTGATTTGTATGTTCAATTCCAAATATTACATTACTAAGAATCATTCACAACTAAATGTAAACGGTTTGGAATTAAAAGCTTGAGGAGAGAAGATTCCAGAAGAGTTTGTTTTAATCAAACTAGAATGTGGAAGTTTTTCATTATAGGACTTATTTCTATAATGACAAGGAAAGGAGAGGCTTTTCAAAGGATCCTTCCATTATCAATATCAATAACAGATTGTTGCTGTAGACAACAGCAGCTATTGTAAGTATGTTGTTTTGGAATTTGTATTGTAGAAAATATGAGTAAATATTTGTTTTGAATAGTTACTTCAGACGGCTGCTGAGAAGGTGCAGTAGTTGGTAGAGGTGTAGTTTGGGGAGGTGGAGACGATACAGGTGTCTCTTCCGGAACCGGGGTTGAAGCTACACTCCCCTGGTACTTGGGCAGTTTTGCCAAATACTCCTCCTGCAAACAGCATATCAATGAAAAGACCATTAGAAAGTATAAATTCAAATATAACCTGTAAAAATCACTAATCAGTTGATGAATAAGAAAAGATAATATATTGTTGCAAAAACTGCGTCCATGAAAAATTAAACAGAGTTCATCACGAACTTAAGAAGTACGAGGTAGATGAAAGAAACCGATGAGATGGCAAGACCGTTGGCAACAGGAATATCTAGCCCGAGCTCTTTTCCTTTGATTTCGATGCCCGTCTATAAAAGTGGCCCAGCTCATTCGACTGACAGTTTTGTTCTCAGTTATCTTCTAGTGAACAGTGTGTTCATTGCATCCTTAATAAACAGTGCATTTTAGTTTCAGTGCAGTGCCGTGTTTATGTAAAGAGCAGTGTAGTGCCGTGTTTATGTAAAGAGCAGTGCAGTGCCGTGTTTATGTAAAGAGCAGTGCAGTGCCGTGTTTATGTAAAGAGCAGTGCAGTGCCGTGTTTATGTAAAGAGCAGTGCAGTGCCGTGTTTATG
Organism: Riptortus pedestris; assembly: GCA_019009955.1. Lineage (NCBI taxonomy): Eukaryota > Metazoa > Arthropoda > Insecta > Hemiptera > Alydidae > Riptortus > Riptortus pedestris. The sequence goes on from CM032228.1 coordinate 5,237,626, forward strand.
TAAAGAGCAGTGCAGTGCCGTGTTTATGGCAGTGCAGTGCCGTGTTTATGTAAAGAGCAGTAAACTAAGATTTCCCACGTGTGTCACATATTTGCATTTACTTCAAAAAGTAAAAATTCAATGAGAACAATACTTGGTATTTATGGCCCAAATATAGTGCTTCATAATATAACAGCAAATAGTTAATATGACATGAGTAAGAGTAGGGGTTTACTGTTGGGCCGACAATAATAAATAATCAAGATAGTGAAAAAATGAACATAAAAACATTTATGGAAAATTACATTTGCAATAAGATTGGTTCTATAAAATTTTTCGATCCGACGCATAATAACGAAGATATTTCGAATTTTCTAAATTCCTCCAATATAAACCCTCCCCCTACCCCAGTCTGATTTCAGCCGTTAACGAACATGATCTTTCTTTTTCAAAAAGATGCTTTTATAATTCAAAAATTCAAGTTTGGTTACGATTGAACAAAAATTGTGACTGCCAGAGCGGTAACAGATATATATATATATATATATATATATATATATATATATATATATATATATGCGTGTGTGTGTGTGTTTGTATATATATTTGAACAAACCTCATTTTTGTCATCTACTAGGAAGGATCGATAGACATTTGAAGAAAATCGTGTCAAGAATACAACCTCAATAGCTGATTTCCCCTAAGGGAAATCTGGTAAAACATATTCAGTACATATTTTTATATAATTAACAATTAATTCAAATCTATGTTAATAGCAAGCCACTACAGAGCTTTGTACACGATTCGAGCAGTATTTACATGCACTAATTCCAAATTATTGAGTAAAAGAAGCCATAAGTTATAACGTGGTGGGGTGGATCTGAATAATGAGGTGGCTGGAAGAGTGCTAGTTTATTATTACGAGTAGATGCAAGGGTTGCATCATTCCTGGCTAAGTGGTGGTACTCTTTCATATCAGATGCACAATACTCTCCATCAAAAATTATCTTTATGCTCTTTATTTAAACCTATATAATAGCAATTTTGGTGACTAGGGAGGTGAGGTCATGTGAAAAGGCTAGGGCTCAATAGTAGGTCCCTAAAGTTCTTCAATGGAGCTTAGAACAGGCACACAAATTACTAAGAATGAAACAAAAATGAAGAATCAACAGTTGCATTAAGTTCGAATGCCTACAGTCCTCCTTCCAAATCCCAAATAATTTTATCAGTTAATCAAATTTTTTTTTTAAATTAACTTTACACTGTTCATAAGTGAAAGATCCGTTTATTTTTTTCAAACACATATCATTTTGATTAATTTCAACACTAATTCTATTTAATTAATATTTGTGAAAGCATTAACAAAAGCAATTGATGTAGCAAAAATTGAAATAACTTTTAAGATCAAAATATCTGAAATGAAATGGAAACAGTCTATGAAAGGGCAAAACCTGTCATGGCGCACAAGTGAGTTGTCAGCTGAGTAGACTTCCAATCCTGTTATTGCACGTCAAACATTGCTAATTACGTGTATATGTAAATAGCTACTTGATTTCCTCAACATGCTAAGTGGGAACTGGAGAAATAGACACAAATATAACCTCAAAGCCCAGTAGTTACACATCTAAATGAAATTTTGTTTGTATTTCCATCCAATGCTTGCAAACCTTTGACTTTCAATTTCAGTCCCCCCCCCCCACCAAGATATCTTCTATAAATGACTTTTAAATCTTCCATAAATGTATTTGTTAATTGTGAAAAAAGTGCCTTAGGAATTAAGTTTTAATGTAATAAAGTTATGGTCAGAAAGCTACTATATAGTTTTACATATTAATTTTTTTTTGTTTAAGAATAAACCAAATTTGAAAAAAAAAGTACTATTTTAAGATAGAGAATAAAATTGAAATATGATAAAGAGAAGAACTTACGAGAGAGATATCTTCAGGAGGATGTATAATTTTACTCGAACCGCCAACGGCACTGATGAGGTTAACTTTGGATGGCTCAGTATTCACTGAAGACGATCCTCCACTTCCGCTACTATTGTTTTGCGAACTATTTGAACTGTAACAAATAAATAAATGCATTAGCATAAGAATTACATGTATTCCAATGTCAAAACTGTCATGAAAATTGTATTCTATAATCACGAAATAACAAAGGTTAGTCATAGGATTATAAGATTGTTCAGTATTAGCTAATCGACTGCACAATCAAACTGAACGAATATATTTCAGAGAACTCAGTTTCAGGCACTTCTTAAACGTCTCCAGAACTACAACACTGAACTTACATTTTGTTTAGACTATAACAGAAAACATTTGTAATTCTTGAATTTTTAATGCTGCTAGATAGTGAATGACTATAAGAAAAAAAACATATGATTCCGCAGGAAAAGCTAAGAGTCGAACAAAAGTAAATCAATAATAGAAACATTAAAAAAGTGCAGCTCAAAGTAAATCCTGTTGTAAGATTATTCCTAACTAATAAGCTCAGATTTGTAGACAAAGAATATTATTCCCAAAAGATTAAAAACCGTACGTTAGTCCGTCTTGGATTAAACTTTGACAAGGAAACAGTGACTGATTATTTTCCCTCAATTTTTAACATGAGTGAATTAATGTTAGATTAGAAGTAGTTGAGGGTATTGGATACGCAATGAGAGGACGGAAACAGATCTAGCAAGTAGAGGGACAGGCTTTGTAAACGGCATCTCTCTTTGAACGCATTGCACAGCCTGGAAAAATGTAGAACACAGTTTATAAATCTTTCCATGCTAAACAAAAATGGCTCTATAGAAATGTGTTATATCTCTAATATGTACAGGGAAATTCTAAATATATTATTTTTGCTCTTCTCTTAGCCCCTTCCCGTTTAGTAGATTTGGATCAAAAGGGCGATCCACACAAATAGATATTAAATTAATCCTAAATATAAATACCAACATTCTAAAGATAAACCGTTTTTAAGTAAGGTATAGTTGGAATACAGGAAGGTAGAGATTCATAAGACGTGAGACAGTGGCTAGGATGCGCAGTAGCAAAGAAGGCTATTGCGCATGCTCCCGTTATTAGTCTGTTAACCACTCTCGTGAGCTACGGATATGTATCGGGCGTCCTGAAAACATTAGCCCTCAGTGTGTATGTAGTGTAGCTTGAAGATAAAATCTAATCCTATCTTGGTTATGTAGGAAGAAATGTCGATATAAATCCCTGCAAGGTCTTGCTCTAACCTCAAGTTAATACGTTGCAATAATTATTTTTGTTTTTAAAAAAAGAATATCGGTTTTCGATACTTGAATTTTAATATCGAAATACCGATATATCGGGGGTGGGGGAATATCAGGTAATAATTTAGATATTTTCTGGGGGAAATATTGATATTTTTTCACCATCCCTAGTGTACCCGTCAGTAAGTCGCCATTTAAATTTTAATTGACAGTGATAGTGACATACATTCAAGCGGCGATGATAATGACAATGATGATGAGCACTTAAGCGGCATTGAGGAGATGGCGTTGTCATTTGACCAATTTTAAAGCAATTATATATATTAAAAAAAAGTTAACTTGTTATATTTTATTTAACTTCTATTAATTTAGGTGGTAAATAAATTATTTTGATATTTTTTGAAATGAAATTTTGGTAAGAAAATTATCTGTAGGTTTTTAAAAAGTTATTTGTAAGTTTTAAGTATCAAAAATCATTCTGTAATTTATAAAAAAAATTATCTACATTTTTACATTTTTAAAAATATATCTTTAAGTATTAAAAATAATTATCTGTAAGTTTATAAATTATCTTTAAGTTTCTAAACAAATATCCATAAGTTTTAAGTATAAATAATTATCTGTAAGTTTAAAAAAAAAATTAAATAATAATGTCAAAATTATTATTTATGTAAACTATGCAAGTATATGCAATTCCACTAACTTTCTATTATCACTAATCAATAATAAATTACGTTTTTTGTGCATTAAATAAATTATTATTTTATTTTTTTATTCATGTTTGATTTTTAATAATGTTTAATCAATGCTGCTTCTCATTTTTTGCACTATATTTTTATATAAATTAGGAAAAGTAGAAGATATACTAGAGAAAGGTTAGACTGCAGGTACTCAGTATCGATACTTAAAGGGCTGGAGCAAGTGTACGGCATGCTGGCAAATATGTTCAGCTTGGGTAGTACATGGTCCTCTCATCCCCACCAAGCCTACCACCCATCCCCACCCCCATGCGCGGACTGTCTCACGTCTCATGAATCCAACTATATATACATATGTGCATATGCCATTCCCAAAATAATCAATGCATTCAGGGAAGGTCAAAATGGATAATTCCATTGAAACTGATTACGGAACATCATTATGATTACAATTTTTTCATTCATTCAAGAAAGTAAAAATAGTAATAATGTAATTTCATCTATCACGTTGATTCTCCAGGTCCAGGATGGTCGAGGGCTAAGTGTTCTAACTGAAAATAAATACTTCACAGGCAGTTAAATATAGAAATAGAAAATCATAATTTACGGTTGTTTTCACAAAAAATAAATATAACAGTAAAGAAGAATACACAGATTCTAAATAAATGATATTGGAGCATACTCATGAGTAATATTTGTGAAACCAAAGCTTAGCCTATGTATCACTTTTGTTTTAGTTTGTTTTCGGTCATAAAATTGGTTTAGTTTAGTTTTAAACGTGGAATAAGAGGGTAAAGAGAAAGATAAATCCACTTAACTTACTTATTCAAACTGAAAATACAAAACTAAAACAATTCACAAACTATAGCTTACATACATATTTCAAAATAATTTACTGATGGGATTTATAAATAAATGGCTGCAAATTCCCACTAATTAGAAATATTGATTATAGCTGACCCCCAACTCTATCAGACACTTTTTAAAATTTGGAATCTCATACTCCAGTATGATTTTCGAAGGGTTAACAATAAAATAAATTTATTGTTACAAAAATATAATGATAAATGCATAGGATTTTGAGTCACTCTTGTAATGATACTATTTTACGTTTAGTAAAATGTTTTCAGATCATACCTGAGATTGTAGACATTCACAATTTGAATGGAGCTCATTATCATGTCCTGGATAAGGTCAGTGGATATTTGAAAAATTCCATGACGACAATAAGTTGAATAGCTTTGATAAATGTCTTAAAATAAATGAGTATATTACAGACCTATAAGCAGGGAATGTTGGTTTGACCGGGCCAATCGTTGCCGTAGTAGTAGTAGTTTTTGTATCACTCCCCGATGTCTGATTTGCCGTAGAAGCCTGAAATATATCGACAATACACTTGCATAAAATAAATGTAAATAACTGAACAAGTAGATTGGATAATGGAAAAGGAACAAAGGATATGTAATTAATCTGAGATTGTATCACATGAACCTATCATAAATGACCATATATTTTATATTTTGAAAAATGCCAGCACAAAGCTCATTAAGATTATTAATGAGTACTTAAATATATAGTTTTTACCTGTAAATTAGATGTAGATGTAGATGTGATTTTTGTCGAGGCTATCAACTGCATGGTTATTACGCCCTTCCATAGTTTATAATTTACTGTTTATTTGGGTCTCTGTGTTAATTTATGTAAATAAGTGTAGTCTGTTCATATATTGACTTTGCATAGTTTCTTACTTATACATTTTAATAATTCTTCTTTCTTAATTACTAGCTAAATTACTTATCTTCTAAACTATTATAAAATTACATTTTTCCAATATTTTATTTTTATTTTTCCCAATTTTTTATTGATTTTTTCAATTTTTATTTATTTTTTCATTTTTTATTCCTGTAAATTAGAGTTTTATCCAATTTGGAGTTAAGTCACCTTGTGGTCTCGTATTTTATTAGATAACACCGATGAATTTTTATAACACCATTCACAGCTCTTAAAGACAATACATTAATTAATATTATGGATGAATTTTGATAATAATATGACATAAAATAGACGTTTTGAGTATATTTGATCAGCAGGGCCAAAGTTCGACACTGGCTCAGGCTATAAAAGGGCGATGCCAGGAAGGGATTAGTACAGCTTGACAGGAGACCCTTGTTCAGTGCATCTCGCACCTAGTCAGCCTGCTTATTGCCTCCAATATCTCTCAAGGCAGTCTCTCATAGAGAACTACTATAAACCAGTTAAGTTCTTTTATTGTAATTTAGTTAGGGTTAAGTAAAGATAAGTGTTCCCCTTTATATCCCTAAAAGGTGTCTTTTTCATTTCAATTTATATTTATTATTGGTGTATTTTTAAGTATAAGTAAATTTATATACACTTAAATTTTGAGTCAAGAGTCGATTGTTGCTGAACCCTTCCTAAATTCTTTGTTAGTGATTTGGTTGAGGGAATTATCATCTTTTACAGCTCCCACTGCCTATTGCCGCAGCCAGTTTGCAACAGATATATAAGGTCGGATTTATTCATAGTCTATTAGGGTTAGTTACCAAAAATAGACACTTTAAATTAATTAAAGAAAGTAAATCAAAACTTTAAATATTGTACCAACTGATCTAGGATATGCTCAAGAGTGGATTTTGAATAGGGCTGCAATGTGATACTCTAGGTATGTTAAAAGCAGAAACAGTCCCTTTTTCTTCCTCAAGCTAAATATCACTTTCTTCAGAAAATTTATATTACATTTTAAAATAATGCGTTAATATTGATTTAATTTACACATATTAATAAATATCAACATATTTTCAAAGGACCTGTATTATGTTAACTTCAAATTCAACAAGATTTTTTTTCTAGAATATAATTCATTAGAAAAGCATAAACATCAACATTACTGCCCATTTTGACTCCTTATTGAAATAACTGGTTCTCGTACAGTTTTACGCATTCAATAAAAATACATTTGACTTCTTCAGGAGCCCATATAAGTATAACCATCAAATAAAGTTAAATAAATCCCTGTATAATTTTTTTATTGATATATTTCATGCAAATGAACTATGTTTAACAAAAACAATAGAGTTAAATGGAGGCCGTAGAAGACGATATATGATACACAAGGGGAAGTCCAAAAAGAGGTAGGCCTAGCAAAGAGTAGCTTAAAGGCCTTAGAATGACTTACGGAGATTGGGCAGCGATTATTGAAGAAACCTGATATGAGCAATGGTCAAAGATGGAGGTGGAATGGGCCAGGTCCTTCAACGACTCTAGTGCATAGCAAGTAAGGAAATAGATCAATATTTAACATTTGATTATTGAAACGGCAAATCCAGACCCCTGGAGAGGTGAAATTTGGAGCCAGGAAATACCTACACAATAGAGTATTGTCCTTGAACAACAAATGATGGTGTGTTAGTGAGCAAGAGGTGACTTTGGCATTAAGTAAGCTCATGGATTTATCTGATTTTTACAAAATATACTTTCTGATGATGATTTTTGTTAAACTGAATCTTGTAAATGAGCATGATAGAAATTAAAGTATGCTTTTGAGATAGAAGGCTGAAGGTGATAAATAAGAGTGAAGAAAGATGTACTTACAATAGCGGCAGCACTCGGGAAGAGAGGCTTGTTTTGAAGATGAGGTGCCGGGATGCTTGGTGGAATAGCTGCACCAGGTCCCATCATACCCATTCTGCATGGACAACAATTAATATATTAATGAATATATACACATCAATTGGCATTATAGATAGCATATATATAAGTATTGTAAAATCTTTCTGTACATTGATTTTTTTCTTGAAATTTCACAATATTTTTTTGTTTCACATGCAATAGACACGATATCTGCAATTTTTTACTTTGGTGTCTGTTTATTTGTTTCACAGCTAAACCACTGAACCGAATTTTATAAAACTTGGTATGTATATTACTACTAACCCAACTTAGACTTAAGACTATACTAATATTCTCAGAGACGAGCAGGAGTAGGAATTGTAAGGGAGGACTGAAATGAAAACTTGTGATATTTTGTTTCCTATTGGTTTTTCGACAAAACAAAAGTTGTTTATTTTGTTATTTAAAGTAACTTTTGTTATACACACTTTTGTCGTATATTGAAGTGTAAATGATATATAGGCTAAAAACTATAGTAGGAGTCAACAATTTTATTGGTAATAATAACTAAAAAAAAATCTCGGCATGGTAATAGACATTAACTCTTCCATGATTATAAGTTATATCAAAATTTCTAGGGATGACCAGGAGTGAGGGTTGTGAGAGAGGAAATATATGAAAAACTGCTGTAATTTGTTTCCTATTAATTTTTCTGCAAAAATGCACATATCACAAGGTCTTCTTTTGTTATTTAGAGTAACTTTTATTACATTCACTTTTCTCGATCAACAAAGGATACACGAGATATACGCTAAAAACTATAGCGAAAGTCATCAATTTTATTAGTACTCATTAAAGTGCTTTTATTATAGGCATACTATGAGAAATGATATAATGCTTTTAGACTTATATGATTCGGATTAGGGAATTTATAAATCTCAGCCCCTACCCTCCTTGTTTGTTATTTATTTTAATTAGAAAATTACTTTTTTTCGGGTCGGAGGGGGTTATAACCATTTAATAGATCTTTAATAAAAATCTGATCTCATTGTTCGAGTACAACAATTCAAAAGTATAGAACTAAATTAATGTTAATTGAGGGAGATGAATCGGTATAAAGTGTGGACAGTTGTTAAAAAGTGATGTCTAGCATACCCAGGGGGCATGAAGGGAGGGATAGGGCCCATAGGTGCCATCATTGGAGACATGGACGGGAAGCCTTGAGGTACCATTGACTGAGCTATGCCTGTCTGACTCCCCATCACTCCATCTGCTTTCTTCTTAGGAGCTGGCTCATCCTCTCCACTACTAGGCGAAGCTGCTCTACCTGCAATATTATCACAAACATTTTTACAAAAAATTAAACACAAAAGCCACAAGTTATTAATATAATTCATTATTAGTCTTTAGCATATTTGTCTTAGGGGATAGCTATTGTGGTTGTACTCTAGATGGGGTTTTCAAAAAATGTCCATCAAGCCTGCCCAGGAGGAGACAAAAATAAGGGCCGTTCAAAATTTTATATACGTAGTAAGGTCCATAAGTTTCCGGCTTCTCCTGCTTGCCCTCCTTCAAACGTACCGGGACCTGAACGCCTATGCAGGTCCATGCCTGCTCACTCCATACCCATCGCCCGCACTTCCTCAGTCTTGTCAGTCAGTGTCCAGCCTTAAAGGAAACTCCCCATTTTTACAATGTTTAAACTAGAGTACCGTGCGGTAATTAAATTCTTTTGTAAAGAGGGTCTTACTCCTGCGCAAATTAAAGAGCGCTTCGATTGTGTATACAGGCAGTCCTCCCCCTCGTATTCCACAGTGAAAGAATGGGCCAAATTATTTAAGTTAGGGAGAGAAAGTCTAGAAGATGACCCAAATCCCGGTCGCCCACTGGAAGCTGTCACTTCTGAAACAATCCAACTTGTGGAATCTGAATTGCTGTCTGACCGACGACTGAAAACCAAGGAAATAGCAGCGAGGTTGGGGTTTTCAAAAACAAGTGTTTTGAGGATCATCAAAGAACATTTGCTTATGAACAAGGTTAGTGCAAGATGGATTCCAAAAATTCTTTCAGCTCATCAAAAACAGGAACGAGTTCACTGCTGCAATGAGTTTTTACGCGAGTATAATGCCGACCCAAAGAATTTTTTGGACTCAATTGTAACTGGGGATGAGACAATGGTTCTATATTATGACCCACTCAGCAAAAGAGAGTCCATGGAATGGAGAAGCGCCTCCTTTAAAGGCAAAAGTCACGCAGTCAACAAAAAAGATAATGGCCACAATTTTTTGGGACTGTAAAGGAATACTATTGACAGATTTTAAAGAAAGGAATACCACAATGAATGGTGAGTATTATGCAGCCCTACTTCACCGGTTACGAGACGCCATTAAAGAGAAGAGGCAAGGGAAGTTAAGCAGAGGCATCCGCCACCTTCATGACAATTCCCCTGTCCACACAGCATTGATTTCCAAGGCCGCTGTGAAGGACTGTGGATTCTAGTGATTTCTACCTTTTCTCAAAATTAAAATCTGACCTTCATGGAAGGAAGGGTTGTAATAAATGTATTGAACTTAGAGGAGAATATATTGAAAAACAGTAAAACTAGTTTTTTTCTTTCACCTTTCCTTCTACCCCAGGCTGGAAACTTTTGGACCTTACTGCATACATATATATATATATATATTTCTGTTAATGCTATAGTGGTCACAATTTTTGTCCGATCAAACCAAACTTGATATTTAAACATTTTATGTAAAAATGAAGATCAAGTTCGTTAATGGCTGAAATCAGACCAGTGCGAGGGGAGGTGTTAGAGGTGGAATTTCAAAAATTTGAAATATTTCCATTATTATACATCGGATCGTAGTTGTATTGAACCAATCTTATTGCACATTGAATGTACTATAAATATTATTATACACATTAATTTTCTATCAGGAATATTAACCGAGGTATTTGCATTTTTTAGTTTTCAGCCATCAGAAACCCCCATTCTTACTCCTGCCACATAAGCAATACTCTGTTATACAATAAACCACTTTATTCAGAGCTTAAATACCAAACATCGTTCTCACAAGAGAACTTTATTATATCAGATACATCAAATAGTTCTTGGTTTACTAAAATAAAAATTATTCTGATTCATTATAAATTACATAATTAGATATAGTAAATAGTTTTCAATAAATTTAATGTTATATTCAGACATATTTAAGTAATTATTTTTCATTCCGGTGAAGGATATTTCTATCTATTCAGCTGTGAGAGGATGGCTGACTTGTTTGTTTACAGTTCTGTAATTAAAATTGTCTGAAAGATTTCTCATTACCGGTTGTATTTATTCACTTAATATTCACAGGCAGTGTTATTGGTAATATTATGTACATTTATCTATTGTAAAACTTTAAATGGTAAATCTGCCTAGTTTACGCAGCCCCTGTGTGACGGAAGTTTTTTCTTTACCAGGTAAGTAATCACATAATTGTAAATCCAGTGAAAGTATTTATAATTATTGGGTACTTGAATTAGTTTTTTAGTGTTTTCTCAATGATGAGGCTACTAGTGGGGTTATCCAATTGATGATGAGGCTCCTCCTCTGCGTAGTCCTAATACCATTCGGCTTTGTTTTTAGTGCAAGTCATTCGGATGAAGCATAAATAACTAATTATTTTACTTTACCAAATGTCTGACTTTGTACTGTATAAAGGGTTTTTGTGAGGAGTTCTTTTTCATTACTTTAACATGAAGAAAAGCACCGCTAAAAGTTATTGTATTTTAGTGGATGTTTACGGTGGGCATCTACCTGAGCAAACGTGTCAGAAGTGGTTTGCTAGGTTTAAAAGGCCATCACACAGGGTCTGTATAAACTAAGCAGGTTTCCCAAGGGAAGTTTTACAATAGATAATCTCATACTGGTAACACAACACCACCGGAAATATTACGCTAATGAGAAATCATTCAGTAAATTTGTATAACCTCCCAACGGAAAGCATCTGAATTGTAACCAAACAGGTCTGCTAACCACTCAGACCTGAACAGATAGATAAAAATATTCTAACTAGATAAAAAGTTCCAAGAACTTAAGACAGGAGAGGGGATCAACAGAACATATTTACACGTATGTTGTACAATAAAGGTCTCTTAAAACAAGATTTGGTATTTAAGCTTCAAACAAAGTAGTTTATTATATAACAGTGTATTGTTTATGTGACATGAATAGAAATAGGGGTTTACTGAAGGTTGAAAACTGAAAAATGCAAATATCTCGGTTAATATTCAAGAGAGTAAATGATGTGCAATAATTATAGTACATCTAATTTACAATAAGATTAGTTCTATACAATTTTTCGATTTGACGTGTAGTAACGGAGATACTTCAAATTTTTGAAAATCCCTCCTCTAAACCCCCGCCCACCCACTGGCCCGGTTTTAGCCGTTAACGAACTTAATCTTCATTTTTACATAAAACTTTAAATATCGAGTTTGGTAACGATCTGCCAACAATTGTACCCACCAGAGTGTTATCAGAATAATATATATAGTTGTATATATGCATATAAAATTTTGAATGGATCTCATTTTCATTAAAATCCTGGGTAGGATTGAAGAAATTGTTCAAAAATCCCATTATGAGTACAACCCTCAATAGTTGATTCCCTTAAGGGAAATCTGCTAAAAAGGGTGATATTGAGCTCGAAGACAAGGAACAACCTGGGCAGCAAGAGAAATTTGAAGAGGAAGAATTAGCTACTAATGATGGATATTAGTGGTTAACGATGGACAGTCCTTTGAATAAAATATTTAAGACCATTTTTGTAAAATAAAATTCAAATTTCAAGAAATAAGATTGCTACAAATAAATTCAAATACACAATATAGAAATTATTATGAGAAATTATAAACTGGAAAGAAAATTAGAATATTTTGGATGTTAATAATCCAGTTGACAATTAAATATATGTCATACTATAAAATTAGCTAATTCCTCTCAGCTTAAATTAGCAGTGTTCCACCAGGGAAGGAGTTATTAAATATGATTTCAGAAATGACTATAAATATATCATGAGTATAAAAAAATTGTTTTACCATGCTTTCCTTGCTTCTGTTTTTCATGTTCTTTCAAGTCTTCTGGAGGAATTCCTTCCATTCCATAAATTTCAATTTCAATATTGGATCTAGTTGGCATAGAGTTCGGAACTTTGTCAATTGCTTCTTTATGGACCTTTAAAAAAAAGGAAAAAAATTTGTATGTATGTATGTATATATATTATCAATGTATCAATATACTACTAAGTGAATTACAAAAAAATAGCTGGCATGTTTGTTGCAATAGGCAGATTAACAATTTAATGTTATTAGTAAATATTTAGGCAAACCCTACATTCAACACTTTATCCCATTTCTGAAACAAAACTTTAGCAAACACTGACAATCATAGATAAGCTTCACACAATTAATTTGAACAACTCCCAAGTAGGATCGATGGACATTTGAAGAAAATTTTCGAAAATTGCATCATTACGACACCTCAATAGCTGATTTCTCCTAAGGGAAATCTGCTAAAAGTAATCTTTCCGAAGCTATTGCCAGCCCGTAGTCCCTTATAGAAAATTCTGTCAGACAGGTGCTGCATAAACTAAAAAGATTTGCCACGAGCTGCAACCCTACTCTCAATGATCTCGACCCACCCGTCTATTCTCTATTTCTCCCCTAGTAAAGAACCCCGTGCAAATAGGAATTAAAATTGAGGCTGAACACAAGATGTTTTGTGACTGAAATCTTTAAAGTGAAAATGAGATGATTAGAAATGGAAGTTTACTAAAAAGCCTGAAGCCAAGGTAGTACAAATAACTTTGTTAATAGTACAAAAAAACTTCCATTAAACATTAAGTTGTAGGAAATAAAATTTTCAAAAAGACTGGTTATATTGAAATTTTTGTTACTAACAGAGATATTTGGCATTGTCAACCTCCCCCCTCCCTTTTACTCAGATTGTTTTCAGCCATTCACTAATATAATCTACAATTTTACACAAAAAGCTTAAAAATCAGTTATGGTATTTAAAAAATAAAAATAATTTAATTTATAAATAAAATATATAACACTAAACACATTTGTATATATATCTCACAGAGTTAAAGTTCACTAAAACCAATATTGGGAATTTAAACTAGGAATAAAACGTTTCATACTAAATCAGCTAATTGTTAAGATGATATTGGGAGGGGGGGCGGCGGAGTCTGCTGAAGGCTGAAAATGTAAATTTACATAGTTCATAGAGGGAGTGTATACAACATTATTTAGAGAAAATACAACACGATTACTCTGATACAACTATTTTCCTTGCCAAATAATAATAACAGCCATGATTAGTATTGTTGATCCCCCCCCATTTCATTGTTTTGAATGGACCTCATTTTCATCATCTTCTGACTATGGTTGGTTGATAAATCGTATTATGAGTAAAACTCAATAGTTGCTAAAAATACAAACAACTTGGTTAATTCAACTTGTAGAGTCTACATTATAAAGCTTAATATAGATTTATGTGATTCATTAACTCAGTACTATAATGAAAAATGCTGAAAAGTTAGCCGACCTTGGGACAGAAGATGACTTAAGGTTCGAAAGGACACAGAACTGATATCTATACCTATTAGGTGCTCACCACAGTCTGAATGCAAAATTCTTTAAGCAATAATCTTACTGTAAGTAAATGTATTCTTTGTCCCTAAGGTAAAAGGCCTTATACTTCAGATATTTACAAGCACACAAAGAGGATTAGTTTCATAAATAAATAAAACATTATCCATAAAATAGAGCACTCCATAGGAATTGAAAAAACGAATAGTTAGAATTCCTAATGAAGTATATATAAACAGATCTCGATTATATAATTAAAACTGGAAATGAAGTGGTTTAGCTAGAGTTAAAAATGGAAAAAAAGTTTATCAAAGGAATGAAGTTGAGACTAAAGAAACAAAATATGTTATATACTAAAAGGAATCATGAGAATAAGAGAGCGATTTCCTAAACATTAAATAGCAAGGATGTTAAAACCATGTTTTCAGTAATTACTTGTACTACATAAGAGTTTGTGCATCTAAGAAAGCTCCCTAGTATTGATAAGCTATGAATACTATTACACTACTAAATATAATATACAATAGAAAGATCTATTTTTACCTGCATACAGTGTATTGACAGCCCAGGACCAGTATACAACTTTTTATGGCATATATGGCACTTGAAATGTTTAGCTTTTTGGTGTTGAATCAGGATTTTTTCATCATCAAATTCTCTGTTACAATACCTAGTAAATATTATTAAGGAAAAATAAAAGTATAATAACACAGTTAAAACAGATAGTGAAATAAAATGAATCATTAAGGTAAATTAACTAGGATCGAGCCGACGAAAACAATAAAGGATACCAGCACCATGGTTTGGATTGCTTCTTCTTCTTTCTACCCATTTTTGAGAAAGTAGTATAAAATATAGGCGAGAGTAATAAAATAAAGGATTTGCGGACTTGTAAAGCGAACAACAACGATATACTTAACCCCAAATTACCAGTTCTTAATGGCTACCAACATCGTCGCCATTTTACAATGCCACTAATTCAATAAGAAATTATCTGATTCTGAAATAGCGAAAAAATAGGACGAATTTTTTTATTTGTGGATGAAAAAAATGTAGATTTTAATTCGGCTAAGACTGTCGTAAAAATGATTCATTCGATTTAATTGTTGCGAATCAAGAATGCATTGTCGAACAGCTGATTGAAAGCTGTGCTCAAAAGTGGGCTGGGCCTTTTTTGATCGAGTCGGGTTTGATGTGTTAGGACAACTTGTAAGAAATGGCTTTGAGTCTGAGGCAGATATTATTGTACACTGTAAGTGGATCAGCTGTTGCTGCCGTCGTCGGTGTCAGCTTGTTCTACACTATTATTTTGGGAGAAGGAGAAACTCTCAGTGTTGGATGGCTACTCACTGAAATCTCACCTTACTTATGGGTAAGCTTGGGCATTGGTTTAGCTGTTTCTCTCTCAGTCGTCGGAGCTGCTTTGGGAATCCATACTACTGGAGTGACCATTGTAGGTGCAGGAGTTAAAGCGCCTCGAATTAAAACTAAGAATCTTATTTCTGTCATTTTCTGCGAAGCTGTTGCCATTTATGGTCTCATCACTGCTATAGTCCTCTCTGGATCAGTCGAACAATTCACTGCTAGCAAAGCTGCCGAAGACCGAAGAATTATGGAAAACAATTGGTTTTCCGGCTACCTGATGTTCGGCTCAGGGCTGTGCGTAGGATTAGTGAATCTCTGCTGTGGAATAGCTGTCGGTATAGTTGGCTCTGGAGCTGCTCTTTCTGATGCTGCCAATCCCGCATTGTTTGTCAAAATATTGATTGTCGAGATCTTTGGCAGTGCCATTGGGCTCTTCGGCCTCATTGTTGGAATATTTATGATTGCTAAAGTCAAAATGGGTGATAAAGTAGCTTAAGTAAGTGACCATTTACTTCCTTTTAATTTCTTACGTTTCTATGTATAAACATTCCAAGTAGTCACTTTAATTTTCAAAGTCAAATTTCATGATTTTGTTGCTGACTGATAAAAATGCCTAATTGTGTTTTTTAAATTTCTATAGACTACTGAAAACTGAATTTTAACTGGTCTTGGAGAGATGAATTACCTTAAATTATTCTGCCTCATCAGTTATTACTGGTATGGAAGTATTTTTGTTCGTTTTAGCTCTATTTATAACAAGAGACCAATGTGAGCCCAAATTTATAAATATATACCTACCAGTATTCATTTTATCATATTTAATCAGAAACTGTAATTCATTTTGTTCCATTTTCATTGAAGTATGTAGTACAAGAAGATTCATTTACGTCTTAATTGGAAGATAACAATTTTTTTTTGTTGGTCGTTGTTTGGTATTCACTTTGTGCTCACAGTAAGATAATATTTTGTTACACTTTTTCTATAATCTCATTTGGAGAAACAAAAAATAAAATTGTTTTTTCATGGTTTCTCCTTTTTATGTTTGGTTCCAATCTGTTCAAATGTTTTATGAATCTTCTTCCCTACCTACTTTAATTTGTAACAGTTATTGGAGTCTTGCATACATACACATATATTTTCATGTGATAAACATTTTTAGAAGTAAGCATTTGAATCAGTGTAATATACTATTTTCTAACGAATCTCCATTTTACAATGGATCTGTGCTGAATCTTGTCTAACATTTGATCTTTTATTAAATGAATATCGACTAAATTATAATATAATGGTATTTACTTAGCAGAAAGCATACAAATGTTTATTTTATTGTATTTTTAGGTCAGAA
The DNA here is from genome assembly GCA_019009955.1 of Riptortus pedestris. Taxonomy (NCBI): domain Eukaryota; kingdom Metazoa; phylum Arthropoda; class Insecta; order Hemiptera; family Alydidae; genus Riptortus; species Riptortus pedestris. The sequence goes on from CM032228.1 coordinate 5,254,511, forward strand.
AGTGTATTTATGTTGTAGAGTTTGTTTTGTATAAATTGGTTCTAACAGACCTATTCTGGTGGCGTGTTATTGTTTTGTCACTATATCATTTTGTGACAGATTTATTCCATTTGAAAATTTAAATAAATTAAGGAATTAGTGAAAAATGAGACTAAAAGGGAGTGATATCCTACGCTATCAACCTCTCCAAGCTCTTCATTATTATACTTAATTCCTAAGCCTACTTCACTTTTCTACCCATCAACGCATTTATATTTTCTCTCGAATTCATTCTTATTTTGTATTGTCGAGTCTGGGACACTACAATCTAACAAAATTGCTTATTTCTAAGGTTTCAATGTTATCTATTATTATTGTCTTTGAAAAGATAAAATTAGTGAAACAAGTCTTCAATTTTTATTTCTACGAAGGTAATAGTGGGGATATACTTTTTGGCGATCCTTGGCACGATTTTTCTCCTAAATTCCGCTCTCTTTCATCAATATTGATTGAAAGTTATTTATATTGGCCTCGTATAAATCCATTGTTTCTTTTGATCAACTTAAATAAATCCGTATTTAACTATTCTCTTCATATTACATTATTATTCTTTGGCAGATTTTCATTTGTACATCATTCTCTTGTTTAATATTCTTCCGACGCAGTTCTCCATTATTTTAGTAACTAGGCAGATATTTCTTTAAAAGGCTTTTGAGTCCCTTTGAATTTGAATGTAATACAACTTTTTTTTTTTTTTTTTTTTTAATAATATCTAGTGATATCGAATGGAATTAAATTAAAAACTGTGGGTCCATATGGAAATATTTTTTCTGGTAGAAAATGTTTTGCTGAGCCTCAGGGTTTCAAAGCATATTATTCATTGTTTTTCTAAAACATTAGTTATATATTAATTTTTTTTTTATTCAAAACCTCATTTTTAACGCAATTCAGCCATTCTATTTGTTCTCGCTGGCACCTTGTACGTTAGGGAAGACTCAACTTACCCTAGATTCAGTTCTGTGAGTGGGATTCTCTCTACTCATTTAGATTCCTTAATTCTTAAATAGAATGGTGCAGAAGACAATGGGAAGGTGCTACATGTACTTGTGTCATTGTTAGCCCCGTAGTTCTAACAACTTTCTTCCCGTTGAACAACTACCAGCCATACAATAAAATCTTATTTTAAATTTGTCATTTTTGATACTTCTTTAGTTCTCCTATAAATAATTCTGCATTTACATAATTCGGTGCATAATGAGAATTACTTTTTTCTCTTAAAGCCCCAACTTTATTTCAATTAGTCAAACCAATTTTAAAACAACTTCAAAATTGTTAGCTCTTTAGTAATTGAAGTTAATGTTGTTTATTCATTTCTGGACATTGTATAATACTTTGCAGTTATTATTGAAATACTTCCGAGTTTATTTCTTCCCATTTGGATACTTGAATAATAAACTTTTCATAAAGGACTTAACGCTTTCATCCACTCCTACAATTCACGCCAGTTGTTTTGATGTGTACTTACTTGTTTATTTATTAAATACTTTTCGAAGGGATTGGCTACATTTTTGAAATTTTAAAAAAAAAACAGCAATCACAAAATGAACTTTTCATTATAATGGTTTTCATTACATTTTCCTGCTCTGACTACTCTTATCGCATATCCATAATATTAATTTGAATATTCCTTAAAAATGATATTAACTACTTGTAAATATAGATTTGCTTTATGTTATTGGGTTTATAAGGAAGGCTGTATGTATTTTTTGTTGTTTTGTTTTGTATATACATATGTTTTATGTATTGAAACCTGTAGAGGTTATGAACTGAATAGTGTCATGAGAGGATAGATAAACTTTATCTCGGAGTAACTCAATCCAAATGGCAAGTCTCTTTCTTTTACTTATATGTGCATTTCTCATATTCATTATAATTCATACTTAATCATTTTGTAGATTCGGCTTATTCTTTTATTTAATAAATTTAAAGGCTTGCCTACCTCTCGTCAACTCTGTAATATATAAGTATTAGATGCGATCGGTTATCCAATCGCCCTTCTCATTTTATCTAGTGTATTTTAACTTAATTTCTCGCACACATTTTTTTAAATCTGCAATCTCTTTTCAGTTAGCTCATAGGTATATAGTTGTGTAAGACAATAGAGATCTAAAGCACATCTTATAATCTATTATTTAAAATATGTTTTTAGTATTGAATAGTAATGTATTTAGTCAATAACAAATGAAAGTATTTAATTTTATTTTGAAGATGTACAGAACTTGTAAAAAAATATATAATTTGTTGTGATGTTAGAACTTCAATATAAAATAAAAATGTTGTTTTGTTACAGTGTGTTTAATTTTTTTCCAAATGATTTCTTATATAGCAAATCCATACTGTTGTTTTAGCAGGAAAATCAGCTATTGAGGACGTACTCAAATGTGATTTTTGAAATTTTTCTTCAAATGGCTATCGATCCTACCTAAGGGATGATGAAAATGAGGTCCGTTCAAAATTATGCGCGTGTGTATACAATTTTAACGCTCCAGCAGTCACAATTATTATTTGATTGTTACCAAACTTGATATTTAGTCACTTTATGTAAAAAGAAAGATCAAGTTCGTTAACGGCTGAAATCGGACCAGGGGGAGGGGGACTAAAGGGGAGATTTTGAAAAGTCAAAATATCTTCGTTACTAAACTTCGAATCGAAAAAGTGTATAGAACCAATATTATTGCAAATTAAATTTACTATTATTATTATATACATTTATTCTCTATCTAGAATATTAATCTAGGTATTTGCAGTTTTCAGCCTTCAGCAAACCCCCACTTCTACTCATGTTACAAAAACAATATTCTGTTATATAATAAACCACATCATTTGAAGCTTTAACAAAAAATATTGTTTTCGAGAAACCTTTATTGTACGAGATGCATGCAAATATGTTCTGGTGACACCCCTCCCCCCCCCACCCTCTCTTCATTTCTTAGACTACTAAAATTTGATTC